>CM032060.1:31261707-31861707 GCA_018831715.1 Matsumurasca onukii | reverse complement strand
TTTTATGTTCCCCAGAATAAAAAATTACATAAAATATCACCGTTATGATAAAAATGAAGTAGTAAAAAGGCAAACGAGGATGGAGCGTGCAGCCATTTAAACTAAGGGGTATGAGGGGTGTTGCTTTAAACCATAGGAGCATCGAATGGACAAATGCATTCCACTAAATGAAGAGTATACTGAAGGTATACATGTAAATTTGTAAAAAAAATAATAAAATATGGTTTTTATAATGGAATTCCATTATTTTTGGGTACCCCCTCGTAATGTATCTTTCTTATTGGTATTCTGATTTTTACAAATTAAATCGCCCATCAATTTGTGGAGGAAATTGCTTTACTTAGCAGTTTACAGCACTGAGCTATTTCAGCCAAGAATCAAGCAAATCAGATACAGCTTGATGAAGTTGTTGTTATTTTTCCCTGGAGGAAATATTTAACACAAATTGACTTCCTCCAAAGCGACAATTATCCGTTTCTGAGCAGTATAATCCACTAAAAAGCATCTAAGGCAAAGGGCTAAGGAACACACTATATGGACATTTCCGCAGAAACTATTTATTGAACAAAGCGTACAAATTAACTAAAATTACAGGTGAAATTAACATTTAAGATATCCAAAAATGACCTTTAATGGTAAAACCAACTCTAGAGGACAAAGTTAGCCTTTAATTAGAATTTATTCCCAAGGCCAGCAGAAATATCTTGTTTAAAACACTTAAATGTGAACTTTTTATGTAATAAGTTATATGAAAAAACAAGAAATGCTGCAATACAAGACCTGTGGCACTGATATAATTAGTTTTAGCTATTAATATTTTCATCTAGATGTAGTTAAACTGTGCTTTGTAAAAAAGGTTTTAGCCTTACGTCTAAAATGTTTACAGATGCTTAAAAATTAAGATAGTTGATCTTTAAAAGGCTAAATATTGTAAAATAAATAAATACATCCAGTATGGAAGATCACAAAACACACTTATGAAGCGCTGGCCTCCAGTTCTGACGCTGGGGTTTCTGGTTCCTCGTCGTTGTAGATGTTCTCTGCCATCTGCCACACCTGCAAAACAGTCGATTTTATTGAATGATAAACACATTCAAAGTCCGAGATAAGCAGAGAGGGGGAGGCAAGAGAAAATTTCTCTCATCAAGAAAAATTATGTTAATGATTTCAACTGACATATAATTCAGTGTTGGTGAACTCTCTGGACATACTTTGTAGACACGATCCTTGAGTCAAAACAATAACATTTAAACATATAAACAGGGTCTCTGGCACATCGTTGCCCGTCTTGTCTGTGTGTTAATGTCGGTTTGACTCAAATAATTATAACAATAAAACTAATGCACTAATTTTTACCAAACTTTGGTCAAAAATTTAATCTCCTTAAGAAAAATTGTTCTTATTCTCCTTAAAAGTCACATTACTTTTTTTTAAAATCTTTTCTTATACCAAAACAAAACTTTTAGGAATTAAATAAAAGTTGTATTGAAATTTTTGTTGAAGTTTATTGAAATTTTGACCCGTATTTGACTTCAAGCAGTTTATTAGTTATATAATATAGTAAAAAAAATATTGCAAACATTTTCCATACATCCCACTGACCACTATCTCCATTTATATACAGGGTGAGTTTTATATGTCCCCCCCACCTTAACTTTTGAAAGAGGAAGAATTTTGACAAACCTTTTGGGGAATGTTTTTATAGGGTTCTGAAGTTTCTTTTAAAGTACTTTTTGTTACCCACCCCACCCTAAAACCGGAGGAGAGGCCCCCCTAAATCTTTTAAATACGAACCCCCTCTTGTCACACCTTATTTGAAAGGGAATAAAAACACAAACTCATTGATACCATTAAAAAAAAGTGCACGTTCTTTACAAAACGTTTTTCATTTTTTAAGCAAATAAATGGACCCTGCCGCTATATTTTTTGAAATAAAAAAAAATAACTTTGAAATGATTTGTTACAAAATAAATGTTTCAAACTTTTGTATTTAAAAAAATTAGTTTTTACTGGTAAAAAATGTAGAAAAGAAACTTCAGAACCCTATAAAAACATTCCCTTAAGGGTTTTTCAAAATTCTTTCTCTTTCCAAAGTTAAGGTTGGGGACATATAAAACTCACCCTGTATAATATACCAGGTTTACAATATATACCATATATCAGCTTTACTGGCAAATATACTGCTGTAAAACCATCTGGCTGTAAACCCAGCAAAACATCACAAGTTGCTTTTGGCAAAAGGGCAGACAAAGTGAAACCATTCCCAATGTAGACATGAAAGCTCATACCACATTTCTGGAATTACCCTGACAAGAACATGACTTGATACCACATCTGGACAACCTCCAAAAGCTTAACACTGGCATCTTTGCCATCAAACGATAAAGAGTTTTTGTGACAAAGACGCAGCCAGGACTGGACACTTTGCACTATTTTAGTCTCATTCCGCCACGTCTAGTTGTAAGAGTTCTTAATTTGAGTTTGTTAGGCTGTAACACTATAACACATTAAAATAAACTTAATAGTGCAGTAAAAATATGCTAGGTATGTTTCCAAGTGTTTGAAAAACAACTTGTATAACTAAAAAGAATAAATCAACAAGCTGAGCTTACGCTCTTTCCCCAAAATATGTCGTGTGGAGGTTACGCTCTGAACATACTCGACAAATGAGCTGCTTCTCCGCTTTTGTGATAGTGTAATTGATTGTTACTATTCAAAACTTGTTTTATGACAGCATTTTCTTTGTTGCAATTCTATAACCTTAATAAAACCACATCATGTTTGACGCTTTTGTAACACGACAATCATTTAAACGAAGTACTAACAAATTATTTTAATAATGCATTAATGATGATCAGTTAGTAATGTTTTATATGGGTCGAAGTCAAAACGCTTCAACTTAACTGTTGTCTGATACTGCGAATAGAAAACAATAACAAATATTGCAACTATCGACACTCTGCTTAATTATTGTAACTATCGCATTTAAGTGGGACGAAGTTGTGTGTATGCTAGCTGTTATTTCCTCGCTGGAGGCTATTTTGTGGTGTCCCCGGTCGCCATCTTGACAAGCTTGTTTACTTCGTAATATAAATATTGCATCATCCTCTTATCTCTCACTCGTTTCTCCTCACGCTACTGACATCGATGTTACATAGTACGTTGTTCAAACTGCTGGCACTATAAAAGCACTTAGTTTACTTTCTAAAAATCGTGGTTTCCTTCAAATAACTTCTAGTCAATTTTACGGTATTACAAATTTTGTCGGTTTTATTTTTTAGAGATGGGTCGGTTCCAAAATTTTAATGTTCCCGGTGCTGAGATAAATCGGTTCTCGTTCTGTCGGTTCCGCTCGCGGGCGATCTATTGACTTCGCTAACGCCGGGCGGTGAATAACAATCTCGATTCCGCTGCTGGCGATCTTTTGATCTCGCTTAACCGCTGTGAATTCATCGACTTCATATATCGTCAAGGGCATCTCTTTGACTCCTCGCTTAACGCTGTGAATTAATGACTGATATCGCTTCAAGGCGATCTTCTTGACTCCCCGCCACCAGCGGTGAATTCACGACTGATACCGCTCGCGGCGATCTTGATCTCCGCGAACGCCGCGGTGGAATCACGACTGGACATCGTTTCAAGCAAATTGCTCTACCAAATTTCGAGCTTTACCATCAGGTCGAAACAGTTCAATAGCGTAAATATCAATCTTTGACTCACATCGAAAGTACTCGCGACACCCCTAACCCTGCTATCGGGCCGTGGTTCCGAACCGGATTTCGACAATTTCAGTTCTCGTTCTGTCCGAACCGTGAACCGAACCGAACCACTCATCCCTACATTTTTTCTGCCTCAAACTTTTCAAGAATAAAAATTTTGTTGAGAAAAATTGCCTTTCAATCTCAAATTCCGAGATTCAGACACCTCTAGATTAATCTTGTTTTCCATAATCATACTTCTTCAGAATTGATTTTACTATACCTACACATTTATTAACTAGCCATAACTTTTTAGGTAAGCTAGCTACTATTCTCTCTCTCCTTGTAAAATTCACTTAATATAGTCAGTTACCCCGCCTTATCGATTCATAGCTTCCACTCACGAATCACGACTCGCTACCGTTCACGATGATGTCTTCATTTCCGCTAGCGCCGCGAATCAAATAACGACTTTACGCTGTCACCAGACTAAGTCTTGACTCACACTAGCTTCCGCGGCAAAATAAGTACTTACGCCTATCATGCACTGTTTGAGTCACATATGAGATATGGCCTTATAATATAGGGGAACATCCGCGACGCTAACCTGAATAAAATTCTGTATCTCTCCAAAAGAGCCATTAGAATAATGTCAGAACTGGCTTCAGAGCTGCAGAGATGAATTTCAAGGCATAGGGTTCTAATCCTAATCAGCCTTTTCATCAAAGAAGTAATTTCTTGTTGAAAAGAAGGATCCAAGAACGAGGCCAAGATATCCATGGGTACAACACTCGATATGCATCAAATTTCACCCTACTGCACCCTACATCCAGATTCGAAAAAGAAACCATCATTCAGCTGCAGGAAGTTCTTCAACGCTCTACCAGACGCATATAAAGGCGCTCCAAGGAAAGAAGCTGCAGACAACACTGACGAAATGGTTGACGGACAGAGCATTTTACTCCATAAATGCATTTCTGGGCTGGAGACAGGGAACAACCTAAGACTCGACTGCAACATCAAGATACTTTGTAACTAGTTTTAAGTTTTGACACCTATGTACTTATCTCAATGATAATGTAATAAAGCTATTTGACTATTGACTACGTTAACGTTCACGAAGATGTCTTGACTCATGCTAACGCCCGCGACAAAATAACGACTATGATACCGTTCGCGACAATCTCCCGACGCGGCAAAATCACGACTTTCGTTACCATTCACGACCACTTCTTGACTCCTGCCGCGAAATAACTACTTTCTTTACTGTTCACGGCGATCTCCAACTCCCAGCGACTGAACTGAATCATGACTATTATATGAATTTTATAGACTCGTCCGTTACACAATTACCACCTTCACGATCACTTTTGCGAAATTTCCCAGTTAAGGGACAAAATTCCGCGATATTCCTGGTTTTCCTGAAAATTCCCGAATTCCCGTGATAGAGCACACCTTTTTAACTAACACTTTTGTTCGGTGGAAAACGCCTGTCTAAAACTTACACTAAAAACAATGGTAAATGCCTGTAATAATATATCAACCTCAGTGATAACTACTTGTGGTTAGCTGTGTTTTGAAAAGTTTATTTATTCGTTTTAACTATTACTTTTTCAGAGAACCAACATAAGAGTTTGAATTGCCAATAAATAAAAATAAATATTACACTTACTTGCATGATGTTGTCTTCTGATACAGAGCAGATTACCCAAGGTTCGTTAGGGTTCCAGGAGAAATCAGATATTTTAGCAGTGTGACCACCGTGGATGAACTGTTACACAAGACAAAATTTTCATATTAGTAATCGAATGGGCCATATCAAATGATCGAGCCGAGGTCCTTAAAATTAATGTAAATTCAAGCATGATATGAGTCTGGTGATTTGAATGGGAGCATCCTAAATCTTCCACTAAATACAAAATGCCACAATACAAAACAACTTAGACAGTTTCATAATAAAATATTATTATTAATGCCCACAGGAATTTTATTAGTACAAGGATTTAACATGGAGGAAATGTGCAAACGATGGTTTAAGTAGGTTAATGGGGAAGAGTTTTCTGTAGAGGCATAGTTCCATTATTGATGTAGCATACGAGGGGGTACTCAAAAGTATCGGGAATTGGTCGATGGCGAAGTGGGGAGCGCATAGTTCGCATTTTGGCCGTTTAGATGAAAGCGCAACTCTTCCTGAGTTCAGAACACTCACTGTGGTCAGTCTGCGAGTTCGTGAAGAGGAGCTGTCTGTGTTTTTCTAAAAGTAGTTTTTGTTCTGCCTCGTTTTGTTTTGAAGGTGTAGTTAAATGAACAAAGTTCAGCAGTGAAGTTTTGCTTTTTTCTCAGTAAGAACGCCAGAAACAGTTGCAATTATTAAAGAAGCTTACAAAAACGATGTTTTGAGCAAAACCAGAGTGTAACGAGTATTTTTCCCGAATTCAAGATGGCGCCATGTCGATTGAAGACAAGCCTAGTCCTGGACGACCTTCAAGTTCTTGGACTGGTGAAATTGTTCAGAAAAAACCGTTAATATTGCAAGAAGACTGTTGGAGAACATTGAGAATGCTTAAAATGTTGTTTTTAGTTTTTACTCCATGTTTTAAGCGGTGGCCAGAGTTGGATCCTTAGCTGCTCTATCCGGCTTCCTCTTAATCAGTGGTTTCATTTAAAAACAATGAAATTGATAATTAACAGTACTAAGTAATATTAATAATTTAATATTTTATTATTAAACTGACCTTAGAATAAAATAAAGTATGGCAACTTTTATTCATACAATTATTTAAAAATGTTGTTTTAACTTAACCAAGCTGGTAGAATATATAGAGTGAGTAACATTACCAGAAGTTCAGGGGGGCCATCTTCAGCATCTTCGGCTGACTGTTCCTCGCCAATCTTGCTGAGGTCCCACACGTGAAGGCGTCGATCTGTGCCACTGGAGGCCAGGATGGTCTCATTGTGGGGAGACCACTGAACCTGTTTCCAGTCACATCAATCAATCTTTGTTTCATAATTAAACAATAGCAAAAGTTGTGCAGTGAGCGACCAGGCAATGAACTTACTATCAAACCCATCTTTGTATAAGTTAACATTTATCTTTTTACAGACCTAAATGCTAACGCCTTCATCCGATACAAGTTGTTTTATTGGTTTTGGTATGAAATTGTATTTAAAACTATATAGTGAATTTTATGATGAAAATACGATCACTGATAGCACAGTTATTAGTGGGTACCTCACATGGGGTTTTCCCCTTCACATCACAAGTGTAATCATGACTCATGCTAGATAACTAATATTTAGGACTAAAACAACAACTTTTTGCCTTCTGGTTCAGCCAATTATAGGCCTCAAAAGTGTTGTGACTGTCAAACTATGGCAGGACTTAAGAAAAAATAATTGTTGTTTATCTTCCACTTGTTGTCGATCTTATAATTAGAACTAGCTGTGTACCCATGTTTCGACACAGATAAGTCAAAATAATGTTTATTCTCAATATTACAATCAAAATGTGTCAATTGTATATGCATATACACATGGAATACAAATATCAGTTAACAAATAGAAAAAAAGGTTTGTAAATTTTTAACTATAGTACAATAGAGTATATCTAAATTTATCTACAACTACCTAATCTAACAGCTCAATTTCTAAATATTCCTCTAATATTGATGATTGAAAATGGAAAAAAGCCCACATAGGCCAGGCCTGTGATTAAAAAAATTCATTACCCATTCAAATAATTAAGATAATCTTGTACGGATAGCAACTTTTCAAACACCCTGTCGTAAACTGTTTAACAACACTAAAATAAAATGATAAATGTATTTTACATGACCCGGCCAAAAGCCTGAGCACCAAAAATAAGCACGACCCAAATTTTAAAACGCTGGCCCACGTAAACCTAATTTATACAATATTTAGTGAAAATCAAACAACAAATGCGACCTGTAGGGAGCTTCCATATATATATTTTAAATTGCTTAAAACAAGTTCTGGGGGTCAGGATTAGTGCTCAGTTCTGTGATGAAATCACACCTTTTGTTATTTAACTGCACAGATTTTTAGAGTGTAAGAGACACCAGTACTAAATTTTTCAGTCCCCCATTTCTCAGATTGCTGAATGCTCTTAGGCTATTTGAAATTCTAATGTATAAAGCTATAATGATTTCATTCTTATATTATTACCTGGAAAATCTCATCTTTGTGAGATTCAAAGGAATGTAACTTCAATTTCAAGTTCCTGAGGTCCCAAAGTGCAACAGTCTAAAACACAATCAAATGATAATAAATAATGGGTAAAGTAATCATAATACAGTATTAATTATAAAAGAATACAAATAAAAAGTAAATTAGCAGTTATAGATGTAATAAACTAAAGTAGAAACTCAATACTTCATCACTCCCTCTCAGAGCCAGTTTTAGAGAATATGGACCCCTAGACTAAATTTTTTTGGATAAAATTCCTTAGGAAAATTCTGTTGTGTACCATGAAAACCAATAAAGCTATGGTTTCTAGAAAAAGTTCACCGCTAAATTACGACGTTATTGTAGCGGTGAACGTGCGGTGACGGTGGACGAAGCGCAATATTTAAACAGATGTAGACAAAACAACTTTTGACATGTTGTTTTTAGTTGTCAAAGTTATTTACGATGTAGTAATGGACAAGCTAGACTTTTGTTTACAAAACAAAATGTATCACCTGGTGAGAAAAACCTTAGTTTTCACCTTACTAACACACCGTTCTAGGAAACCACTCTCATCTGATAACATTGAAAACAAAACTCACCGTCATATTAGCGGCCGTAATGTAGCGGTCACCGCTTAGAACCATAGCTTAAGCGCTAGTATTTTTACATTTGGCAGGTGTTAAATTTGGCGCAGCTAACTAAAAACGTACTTGTACCGTAACATGTTGGTTGTGCAAACAGTTTTTGTTGTTGTACTAACACATGTTTGTACAACAAAACTCTGCACAAACTAAGCTAAGGGGTGTAACTATCAGGTGAATATGCGATTATAATGGACTAATGGTAGAGCATCTGCACTGGAGGCAATGTGGCGTTCCTTACTTTCTGAGTAAACCTCGTATATGCCAATAATCTCCACCTCAAGAATTAAAATATCATGGCAACAATCAAAGATTCATGCTAGAGAACAGGAAACTAGGTACCTTGTCAGCACTGCCGGTGGCTAAGATGAATTCTGAGTAAGGGTTGAAGGAGAGACAGTTGACCTCTGCCGTGTGAGCATCCACAGTGTGACTCGGCTTGCTGGTGTTGTTGGACCGAGTGTCCCAGATCATCAGCTTCTGATCGTCAGCTACAGAACCAAATAGAGACTCGTGCAAAAGGTGCCAGGCGACGTCCTGTAAAACCAACACCGTGTATTTCAAACCGTTCCAACCTTAATGAAAGCACTCAATGAAAATGTTTGAAGTTTGAGCTATTCAGATGCGTGTTGTTTTGATAATCTTGTATAGTATGTTTCTATGTCAATGTAATGAATGTATAATTAACTATTTAAAAATCTGTGAGCATTAGTCTAGCTGTGTGATTTGTTAACAAGTTTAGAAAGAACCCCTAGAATTTATAATTGATGCAAATAATAAATCTCACCTCTACAACAGCAGTGTGACCTGTAAAAATAGTTTTGGCATCAATGATCCGGTTTTCTTTGGGAGTAGCATTAATATCCCACAAGCAAATTGTGTGATCGTCAGAAGCACTGAGAAGGTAACCATTCAAGTTTGGGTTCCAAGATAAACCATAGCCTTCTTTTTGATGACCACGTAACCTGTAAATTTTGATTAATTATTAGTTGGAATGACAAAACCTCTTATTGCAAAGAGGTGACCTAAGAGTAGGTAGTAAATAGTAGTAGTGTAGTGTAATAAGTATCACAATCCACATCAGTTTAAGAGCCAATTCCACTTAGGGGTACAAATTCGCTTAGGCCCTGCCTAAACAGAGCTGACCTCTGAAGATCTTCTGACAGGCTTAAGCTCAAAAGTAGAGCAGGTCCCTTGTTTGGCAAACCTTACAAAGAAGGGGCCACTACTTAAAACTTGGCAGTTCTAGGACTAAAACCTATAGTTCACAAAGGCTAGTCTAAGCTCTGTTAGCTACTCAATAAACACTTTATTCAATAAACGTGGATTCTACTGATAGCCTAGTTGAGTTACTTACTCAACCTCCCACGTTGGGTTAGTTATTTGTGTAATCCTGTGGACATTGCCTGGGTCCCATGGCAGCTGGCCTAGCCCACAAACTAGGTAGGTCACGGCACAGTCCTTTCTATTCCGATGTATTCAAATAGTTTACTGGCATTAAACTAAAAAAAGCCACCAAGCTCAGCCAGAGCAACAAGCAGTCAGCTATGTCCGTTTACAAACATTACTGATAGCCTCCAACATCGTAACATAGGTTAATTACTTTTCTTAGCTTTGAATTTACATCAGCTTATTAAATATAACGACTTCCCTCTCAGCCTTTGCCATCAACTTTTAATGGTAAATAAGGAGGAAGTATGTTACTTACTCAAGTTTTGTTCAAATAATTTTATCTATTTCAAACTTACCTTAGATCTGGATGACATTCGCCGCTGGGGTCAGGCTTGGATGGGTGTTTGGTATAATCAAAGACAAGGACATCACTCGAAGGAGTTTTCGTGGCAATGACACAGGGGTTCTGTGGCATGTATCTGGCACGGTTAACTTCTCCTTCATGGTTTATTTTGATTTCGATCTCAATTTTTCCACTAACAGAACCGAAACCACCAAATTCTTAAACAGAAGAAAATTTATACATTATTGACATCTAATACAACACATAGTAGCTTATTCCTATTAGATGAAAGCTTAACTCGATGAACCAAAAGCTATTTGAAGTCCTTAAATATGTTAAACTTATAATGACTAACAACACCAATAAGCATGGATTAGGAAGACCTGTTGGCATTACCTCCTTTTTCATTGTCATAGTGTGAGGCATCAAACTGGGCATCTTCATTAGGTAGCTGCACACTTGCGATCAATAGGTGGTTCTGCTCATCTGACGTATGAGTACCCAAAATCAGTCTGTGAACCGAGTAATCTTTCCCTTCTGGCCTGAAAAAGTATTGTGCAGTAAATTATTGTAAAATCACTGAAAGGTACAACTCTATACATCTAAGAAACATCGTTGCATAAAGTGTAAAAACATCCGGGAACTCAAGATAGCCCAGTTTAAGAGTGTATTGAGGAAGTGTCTACAGGATAGGCCGCTCTAATCATTAGAGGAAATTGGTGAGGAGCCGCTTGTACCATAGCCATCTTGTAAATATTTTTGTAAAAGTTTTATTTATTTATTTATTTTATAGCCATTGGCACATATAGTGCATAGACTTTACAAAAAAGAGGTTACAATAAAAAAAACGTAAATATAAAAAATTATTAAGACAAGTTCACAAATAAATTTAAATAGTATCTTCCAAAAAGTGCTTGATGCTGTAATAAGATTTTTGTACTAAAAAGGTTTTGAATGTTCGTTTGAATTTTATGATGTTGTCTTCTTTCTTGATGTTAAATGGTATCAAGTAACTTATTATTACTTGAAACAGTCTATCCAACAACTGTTGGTTAAGGGCGTAGGCTACAAGTATTCAAGTAAGTATTCTAAATTACATACTAGCTGACAATACCCGTCCTATTTTTCGGGATTAAAATATTTTTTTGTGTGCTTATGTTTACCTAAATGTTTCTAAAAACACTCAATGCTTGAGTTGTTAATAAATTATACTGTTTGCCTGTTAGTTCACCATTTTATAGTTTTAGTACATAACCAGGCCGAAAGGCAGCTTAGTGCTAAAGCGCTGCTGGCATGAATAAAGCAAACTTCCATTCAATTTGTTACACTAATTAACTAAATTTAACTCTAGTACACTTCGCTTACAACCTCGCTTCAGCCTTTGGCCTCAGCTTTTCATGCTTTATTACACCATGGGCGTTCAATGAATGTTCGCTTCGCTCTCAGTTTTGATTTGGACTCAGATTTACGATGTTTCTGACTGCAAGTTATACTGCATATCATGTATAGAAAACTATACAAAGTAACAAATAAACCAAAATAAGATGAAACAAGTTACGTGTATTCAGGTATGCTAATGTAAATTTACTAGATCCATAGATAAATTTTCATTAGGAAAAATTCTTTTATGGATCAAACCACATTCAACAGGTAAATGAACAAAAGCCAAATGAAAACTGGCTCCTCTGCTCAGCCATAAGTGCTCACTGACAACTGTGTTGTCGTCTTTTTTTAGCAGGCAGTGAGTGAGTTTCGTGCCGAACCGGCCCATGTCGATGCATGCACAGTGCGCACTGCACATCCCAAAATGGCTGTCAGTTTTATTGTTGTGAGGCACAGTATTGCCAACTGCCTTTCACAGCCCTAGTTTCAAATAAATAATATTAATAATTCAAATAAATAAGTTTTGTGTCAACATCTCATAAAAATGCATAACTGAGGGAATAAAGCTAGTATTCGCATGTTACCGATAATTACAATATTTTCCCGACTAAAACCTGATCCAGCTGAATTTCCTGACGTAAAAAATATCCAGACATATTCCCGACCAGTAAACACCCTTTACTAGTTTGATTGGAGAAATATCTTAATATTACCTGGTCACATCTGGCAACCACTGGGCAGTAAGCGACGGCCATTCTAAAGCATGTGTCATTACCAAATCATACAGAAATGGTGTATTTTTCTTCCATATTTTATATTCTTCATTGATGACTCTTTCCTCAACAGCGTCATCAAATGTTTCTGGGGGAAAAAACATGAACATAATAATTGGTCTAATAGTATTTACATGACATATTATAACATAACAACTAACATGCCTCTCACTCAAAAAATATCAAATGACAATAATTAAAAAATAGGAAGAGATTTTAATTTTTATATAATTTTTCATCATCACTAAAAATTTGTTAGATTGCAAGTTCATAATAGTGTCGTAGATAAATTATAAAATTGTTTATCTTTGACTTTTTTGGCCACTTTAGGTGAAAAACTACTACCTATGTTTTGGGCTGTTGGGAAACACTACCGTTATCAAGGGCCCAACACTTCATAATAGTAAACACTTAACCTAGGACCTAGTCTAAGAAAAGTAGTTAACAATATAGGCCATAGTATATCTACCCTAAAAATTACATAACTCCGAAAATTTAATAATTAAAGAGGAAGGACTCACCCAGGACACCAGTTGCAGAGCTCCTGTCACCTACACGACCAAACCAAAAAATTGTACTTTACATACATTTTTTACTATAATCTAGTATAGGCTAAGATTAGGTTAGGCCCATGACGACAAGTATAGTTTCCCAACTGCCCGAAACATAAAAAGTAGTTTTTCTCCTTAGATGGCCAGAAAATCACACTTAAGTTTTTAAAATTGTCCACTTTTTCTTTTATTTCAAACCCCAGTTGTTACCTGTAGAGCATTTACAGTATGAAAGAAAAATTCCTTTGTTAAACTTGAAGCTCTTAACTTGAAATCAATAAATATGATTATTGCTACATTTACTATAATTTTAGCTTAAAGTTGTTGGATAAAGATATTTGTATTCTTGTTATTTGCTTTGCACAAATTTTGAATAAACGGTTAATGACAATTTATTTGTAAATACTCAGTGAAATGACAAGGTCAAAAATTGAAGATAAACTTATTTTACCCAAAGAAGAATAAACAAATTACCCAAAGTAAAACATACATTCTTTAATAAAAGATAGGTTGATAATTTATCTGGCAATATTTTTATAGATGCCATTAATATCACCTTTTTTAAATAATAATTTCTTACTGTACATGTATTTAAGAAATCTTTAGCCCTGTAATATCTAAATATGTTACTGATATCATATTTGAAAAATAGTTATAATTAGGAAATATTGCATATGCCTAACAATAATATTAAGAACCGTTAGAACATTCTTCTTGATTCACTCATCGGTATGTTGTTTAATTGTAAAGGCTAGAATAATATCGATCCAGGTCTGAGAATTGGTTAAGGTAACCCATTTGTAACAAAAGTCCAGATCCGGTGACCTGAATGGCCGTCCAACCACAGATTAAGAAAGCCTTCCAGATCCGTTGATTTGTCCGCCCGTGTGTGCAGGGGGACTCGAGCTTTGGCTTCAAAGTGTCAATGGTTCTACATTTTCAGTGAAACACTTTACCCATTAAAGTACGGTAACCTACTTCAAACATTGTTAGCAAAACCTCCCATGTTAACAAACTGACTGTGAAGGAAGTCTTTAGATGTAAAACCCACTCAAGTATGGCGCAGGACGTCTACAAAATCTATGAAGCTTGCGTCGTGTGCACTTTCAAAGTAGGGAATTGAAACTCTGTCAGCCTTTAGGAGACATACTGTAGTACGACACTGGGGGACAGGCGCGACAACGAATCTTCTAGTGTAAACAAGTGTCATACGAGCATTGCTTCCACCAAATAGTTAGTACAAAGAAAAGACAACCACATCATGTCAAAAAAAAGAGGAACGACTGGCAGATGGCAGAAAAGGAAATGTAGGCAGTGTAAAAAAGAAAAGAGGAAAAAACTAGCTGAGACCATTCATTTTCGTCCTGGCTGCCCTGATCAAACCGCTCTGTGCGCTGTCAGGTGCTTTGACATCTATCATGAGACCATTCTTACAACCAAAATTTCAAATTGAGACTTACTCAGTATTTTGAGCTATATCCCTTTCCCTCTCTAGCAGTTTTACGTGTCTTATATAAGGGAAATGTTATGACTTTTGTACACCCTCTCACCCTGTGTATAGTTTTGATTTTTGCTTAGGTTTTACTTTAAATATAGTCTTTTGTAATAACACTGTCCAACCAGTTTGCCTGGTAAGCGACTAAGGGAATGTAATGTTACGGCAGTGTAGTTCTATATTACATAAATCAGTGCAGGGCGCCAGGATTAACAAAAAATGGGAGTTTCGTTTATATACATTTGCAGCCAAACACAAACTTTTGCGACAAATGCACGAGCCTCCTGTGTGTATTCAGTCAACAGGTTTAAAACGAAAATAGGCCTAGACCAAACTGATCAAGCTAGATCTAGAAAACTTGGTTACTTTAGCACAAAATTATCACCTTTTATAGTTTTGAAACACAATGAAAGTTTTGATGACACATAGTTTAAATATAATTTTGATTTCTGAAGTAGGACAAATTTGTAGTAACCTAGGCTCCTAAGCAAAGAAGTGGTTGTCATTGGCCTCATAATCATCGTAAAGATATGCTTTAAAATACACGAAATTCGACTTACCTCCATCTTTGTCCCCCATCTCCTAACGTCGTAATTGCAAAGTGCTAATGAATTATAAAAATTGCAGTATAATGTTTATTCAAAATGCCGACACCAATGATCACAACCAACAATAGACCGAAATGCTGTCAAAATGGCGGCATCTGCCTTTCTTCGAGGCGGGTTAACTTTTATTTATAATTTTTCTTAGCACTGTGGCCACAACACATTAAACTTATTTTAACATATTTAAACATGGCTCTTACTATATAATCTGCCATCACGACCAGAATTGTATTTATTTTTATATGAAATATTTTAAAAATGGTGTATTTGTTGGGAGGATGAACTATATCACTATTTGAAATGCCGACCACTCTCATGAGAAGTATTTTAAGGCAAATATGTAGTGAAGGATGAGTGTGTGAGTGAGTAATGAGTTATAGTGTAGCTGTAGCCTTTAAGGCCAACTCTCCTTAGAATGGGTCATTAATTAATAGCCCAATGACCAATGGAAATACAAGGACCAACGGCTTAACGTGACTTCCGAACCACGCAGGTGATGGTCTGATATGTCTAAACGATGGTGGGAGTTGATGCGGGTACGGATCCCAGGACGTCAGGAGTGGTTGCCTAATGGAGCCTATCCCTCGGGTAAATGGAGTGGTACACCGATGGTTCTAAGGTGTGAAGGGTACTGGGGCTGGCGTATGGTGCAGAGGCCCACAGGACGGAGCTTGTATCTCCATGGAATGCATCACTCAGTGTTTCAGGCTGAGGTTACTGCAATACTATGGTGCGCTCAGAAAACCTTAGACTTGGTTATAGAAACAATCTATAAACATTTTTCGGATAGTCAAGCGGCCCTTAATGCTCTAAATTCCTGCGAATTTAGGTCCAGGTTAGTTGGAACTGCTATAGTACACTTTCTCGATTGGGTACGCTCAAAATGGTCACCTTGTGTTGGGTACCAGGACACTCGGGTATTGAAGGTAATGAAGGTGCAGACGCATTAGCTAATAATGCAGCAATCACAAAGCTAGTGGGACCCCAACCTTTCTGTGGAGTTCCCAGTGGTGGTTGTGTTGGACGGCAGCTTGTTCAGGGCAATCGCATGAGTAAGTTGGTTCAACCCTCCAGCAATATAGCATCAGATCTGCTCTACCTCAAAAGGGACAGACTGCGGCTGATAATTGGGCTCATCACTGGTCACTGTGGCCTCAGGTTGCACTTACAGAGGTGTGCAAGAGGTGTACAGAGGAGTCTTTGACGGGGTCCCTGCATCAGGAAGTGTGGCCTGCATGATGAAACTGCTGAACACATTCTCTTCGACTGTATGGTCTGGAGCAGGAAGAACGGCTACTTTTGGTGAGATGACTAGGGTGGTAAGTTAGCAGAGGACTTGTGAGAAGGATTTCGGAGTTCTTAGAGCTCAAAATCTTTTGAGTAGCATCTCTACACCAACACAAGGGGAGCGCAACAGTCCTAAGGGCTGACGTGCATCAGGATCAGACTGCCCCTTCTCAATGTAATGTAATGATGTGGGTATCATCAGATAATCACTGAGACTATCTGAGCCGCTTTAGACCTACATCATCCTTAAAACCTGACCACCATGGACCTCCATGAAGCTGGATTACAGGACCACGCCACGAAAAAAACCTATAAGTTATGGCACAGGTTTCTTTTTTAATTGTTCATGGATTATCTGACTAATCTTTATATTTTGAATTTAACAAACTCATTTCAATTCTCTTTGTCTTTACCATTGACTTTAACCGTTAAGTTAGGTGTATATTTAAAGTCAATGTCTTTACGCTAAAAAATACTACTTAAAAATATTGAAAATATTAATATTTAAATTATTTAAAGAACGGTGGCATCAGGCGCAGCTTTACGGTACCGTTACTATTCGATTACCATATGATTAAAAAACAAAATGTTGGAGGTTTTCGTAAATAGCTCCAAAACGATCTTAGTTATTTTATTGCCAACGGATTTTACAATTAGTTCGTACTTTTATGTAACAGACACATTTTGTCTAGATAAAGGGGCGGCTATATAGATCTGTTGCGAGTCCAACTGTGGGCACCGCTTAAACATGTAGTACAAACTGAAAACTATATTTTAAGCTAGTTAATGTACTTAAATGTGAAATTGTTTCCCTGGGATCATAGATCTATTTGGTGCTGCTGTACATAGATCCCAAAACATGTACTTCCATTAAGAAATTAGTTCTTTATTTCGAAGATTAAAACTTTTTTTCTCACGAATGTGGACCTCGGAATGTTCAAGTAAATATTTTATTTTGCCTTGTTGAGTTAATATGCAGCATTGATGATGGCTGTATGCCTCCAGGAAAACCCTTCCTCATTTTTTTTACATTAACCAGAGATTGTACATTAACATACTTAAACCATAGTTTGCCCATTTTCCCATGTTAAAACCCCGGTTAAACGCCACCCTGTAGCTCTCTGTTTTAATAGAGGGCCAATCTCGAGCATTTGGGTACCTCCTGGATATCGTATCGAAACTACAGGCTCATTGTAACCCTCATTAAAAGAAGAATACTCTGTAACAAATCCAAGATCATTCGAAAACCTGTCAATCTTGGGTGCAATACTCATCTAGTGTTAATACCTACCCTCCGTACAGCAAGTGTTTAGAGTTTGATGTCACCTTCTCAGCAGTGACGGACATTTGAACACGACATGAAGATTTGGTGCGCTGTGTCTTCTGTCTACCCAAATTTCCTGAAGATGATCTCCCTAACTCCTATGCTCATACTCTGTGGGTGACAAAATTCCCCAGTGACCAGGAATTAAAACCAACCACTCTTTGGAGTTCTACTAAATTTAGACCATATAATAAAATATACTCTGTGGTTTAGAATTAAGGCTTAGACTGCAAGAGGGTGCAAGGGTTTAAGATGGACCCTAAGAACTCTTTTAGTTTATAACTTCTACACTTACCCAGTGTCTTTGGTGTTAACCTGTGTCCCTCTGCGCAACTGAACTACGTGTTAGGCTGTATGAAACACAGCACACTGGTTTTTGGGCCGAAGAGAGTGGTGCTGGTTCCAATGTTTTATCCGCATCTTCATTCCCCATGACTCAACTGTGTCCTGGCACCCATAACAAGTTAACCTTGTTGGCTTTTTCTAGAGTTTTGATTACCTTGTTGGATTCCTATACAGTTTTGGACACGTATTCTTAAGGTGTCAAGACTAATAAAAGCTCACTAATACTGTCCGAATTAGGATTTAGGGGTTTTAGACACTTCCAGCATAAACTGACACTTGTACTACCATAAGTACACTGCGCCGCTGCCCACTATGAGAGAGTCTTTCGGGGCTCTAGCCTAGATCCACCGGAATTAGTTTTTAAGCAGTGTCACTGTGAACTGGTGCAGAAAGACCTGCACGAGGCATGATCCTACACACAAGTAACAACTACCTTAAAAGGGTAAAAATATACATTTTTCAGAATATTGGCCATTTTTGCGCACTTTTATTGTAGTAAAAAAGTATAAATTGTTGTATAATAAAAGTATGGATGCACCTAGTTAGCTTTTAAATGGATAAAGATAGAAAAATGAAACTCAGGACACCTTTATAGGAATAAAAGTGAACCTTTCAGCCACTATCAATACTTTCCCTATTTCTCCAAAATGGTTGGGGGCAGCTTTTGAAGTAAGACCCATTAAGTGACAGTTCATTGTATAGGCCTTGGTAAAGAAGACATGAAAACTAGAGCTTTCTATCTCAACCCAGGGCGAGCTTTTTCACCATTTAAAAGATAACTAGGTGTATCCATACTTTTGACCTACACACCCCCAATAAGCTTTACTTAATTTCCAACAGCTGCCATTTTTACAGGTTGAAGGAAGCTCTAGTTTCCACTGTTCTTTCTTCAACCGGACCTTTAAAATGGGATGTCACTCCAGTTGATTCATTATTTTTAAAACCGACTTCCTACGCAAAAGGAGGAAGTTACCAATCGACTTGAGACTTTTTTTTCTTGTATGTTTTGTACACGCATAATTTTAACGCGGCTACCGTTTTAAACGCGGTTTGTTTTGTTTTGTAAGGTTACTTACCGGTGGTCCCATATAAAAAATATTTTGAATCAAACTTAAACTTCTATATAAAAAACAAAAACTCCAAAAAATCAAAAAATCCCTGTATTTGCGGCATATCTTGAGCAGTAAAAATAGCTATTAGAAAGCGCTACAAAAAAAGCGGAGTAGATCTGGCATCAAAATTGGAACAAAACTAAATGTTTTGCCTTTGCAGATGATGTCACAATATTCGCAGAAACTGGAGGATGTATACTAACAAAAATATTTATAAATGCCAGTTAGGACTAGATATAAACGATACGAAAACTAAATATATGCACTTTGCAAGACATCTAAATCAAATTTAGACCCTTACACATGGATAATCATACATTTGAACAAGTGAAGTTTTAAGTACCTAGAAGTAATTATCAAACGAGAACACAGAAGAACCGGAAATTCAAAATAGATTAAACCTAGCCAATAGATGCTTGTACTCCTGCAACAAAGTGATCAAAATTACTATCCCACAAAACTAAAATTAGGCTATACAAGACCATAATTTGCCCAGTTCTTTCATATGGGTCAGAAACATGGAAACTAAGAAACAAAGAAGAGAAGAAACTTGTTGTTTTTGAAAATAAAGTACTTAGAAAAATATATGGACATACATACGAGCTAGGTGAGTGGAGAAGGAAACCAACAGAGAGTTAAGAGACCTGTATAAAGCACCGGACATAATCGGCGAAATACGATGCAGACGACTGAGGTGGGCTGGACACTTACTAAGAAGGGAAGAGGGATACTGGCTGCAAGAAATTATGAAAGGGAGGCCTGAAGGTCGAAGACCCAGGGGAAGACCAAGACAGAGATGGTGGAAAGACATGAGGAGGCTTGGAGCTATACTGAGAAGACGCTGAAGACCGGTCCAGGTGGAGGGGATACGTTGGCGCGGCTAAATACCAACTCGGATATAAAATGCCCTGAGAGTAAGAGGTAAGAGTAAGTATAGAAACAAAATAATATTTTTATACAGTATTTATATTGAATATTGTTTTATTATACTCGCCAAGATGATGGCTTTATTAAACCAGTCGCAAATATACATCTTTGAAACTGGGTAACACTATGTTTATTTTCTTTGAACCTCATATAATAATAACATCTAAAAACATGTTTAACCCTGTAATAGAAATTTAAATGTTCTAAAAGTTTACGCAAAATGACGTATTAATACACAAAGGTACCAAATAATAACGTAATTTTGCGTTTAAATTTTACTTTTGATAACGGAAATGATAACTAACCGGTCTGTACAAAATAAAATTGTTCCAAATGATACCCCTGATAGTTTTGATACTATGTATGAAGATTTTAATTTATCAGCTCTGTCGAATTGCTCGTTGACTTTGGCAGCGAATGTGTTAATTCTAACGTTTTTGAACCGTTGAATTACACTGGTTAGACTTTTCAGAAAAAGGCCCCAACTTGTTCCTTTAATCTTAAGTTGAAGGAAAACTAAAATTAAGAACCACTAATGGCTATGAAAAAAATAAATAGCACTACTAATTTGCGATACTATTGGCCAAAGCATGATCATGAGCAAAGAAAATGGCCCTTAGTATTACAATTTTACAAAAAGAAGAGCGAAGTACCCTAAGTCGAACAGATTAAGGCCAAAACGTCACTGTAAACGAAGGTACCGTAAAAATCTTGTAACCTGGCAATAAGAAAACAAATAACCTTCAACCAGCAAAAAAAGCGCAACTGCGAGTGAAGCTAACAATCTAGCCATTAGGAGCTTGACCAGGCACCAATACTACATTAATAGAAGGAACAGCCTAATCCTGCTAGTTTTACCGCCACCGTGATTTAAGCTAATTTGTTTTAGCATTTTAGCCGATTTGTTTGAGCTAGTCATGAACAAATCCACAGCTCATGTTCTGCGAGCTTGGCCTTGTAAGCTATCGTGGCCAAAGGACTTACCACCCTGATCCAAGCGATTGTTCCCAAACCATGATAGAACCGCTACTTTGAGAGAAGCCGTTGACATTTTGACATATACGCTTACCAAGATCTCAGACAATTGCTAAACCAGCAATAACGATCAAGATGAAGGGCTTGAGCCCAAAGGCTGATGAGGGGACCACCTCAAACTGGCTGAAATCTACGTTTGTTCAAAATCATTTCATGTAATTATTAAGTTAAAGGTACATGATTAAGTTGCTAAATTCAAAATAATTTAATTAGGTTCAATTCGAAGAAATATTAGCTCTTGACCTTATTTTAAATTAACTAGCATACTCGTATCATAACATTCGTCTAAATAAAACTAAAAATTGTAAAATGTGGCTTTAATAAAACTTGGTTCCACGTGTTTGTTTAATAAATGTTTTACACTGTTAAACTTCAATAATTACAAAATGGAACTTCGAATTTCTTGTTTACACAATGCATTGAAATTCCACCAACCATATTTAGTCTTAAAAGCAGCTTACGCACACTAGAACCTAGTTACCACTTTAGGCAACGTTGATCCATACATTTTGGAGAAAATGTCATGTCAATTTGAAGTCGGCGCTGACCTAGAAATTGTTCTTGGACAAATTGCAGCGCCGACTTCAAATTGACATGACATTTTCTCCAAAATGTATGATCAACGTTGACTAAACTAGTGGTAACTAGGTTTAAAGCCTTTAGCCAGTCCAATATTTCACTCATCGAAATGAAACATTCAAGTCATAGTAAGCTGCTTTTAAGACTAAATATGGTTGGTGGAATTTCAATGCATTGTGTAAACAAGAAATTCGAAGTTCCATTTTGTAATTTATTGAAGTTTGGTAGCAGTGACTAAATACATTTATAGTAGACTAAAACACGTGATATTATGCATTTAAAGTTATTTTTCCCTTTTTAGAGCTTTTTATTAAACAAATTTTTGAAGTCGGTTCACTTTTTATTAGACATTTTGAGCTGACCTCAAAAATCCCCGAACAGTTAAGTAAAGCTTAATGGGGGTGTGTAAGTTAAAAGTATGGATACACTCAGTTAGCTTGTAAGTGGATAGAAAGCTCCACCTAGGTTGATATAGAAAAGTCTAGTTTTTATACTGTTTGCATTCTTTAACCAAGACCTTTACAATGAGGTGTCACTTAATGATCGAGTCTTTTTAAAAGCTGCCCCCCAAAAATCCTATATTGGGTAAATAGGAAAAGTTGTGGTGATGACTAAAAAGTTCTCTTTTATTTCCTATAAAGGTGTCCTGAGTTTCAATTTTTTCTTTAACCATTTAAAAGTTAACTGGGTGTCCATACTTTAATCCATACTTTTAATTCACCCGGCATATATTCGATTAATGATATTTTGTAGTTATTTGTTAGTGTAAGCCAAATATTAAATCAAACCTCAAAATATCGAGTATTGATTGATGTATGCATAGGTTGTTTATTAAATTATTTATATACACTATATTGTTTTAGTTAGGAGAAAATTTAGTACGACACTTATATTTTTCCGACAATTTTGATCTAGTACATGGATACCATAGTTGTAGGGATTGATAGAAACAATCTGCTAATGGTTCACATGTAAGGGTGGATCCTGCCTGCTGTTTACTGCTGCACGCAACTCCATCTATTGTTTTACGATGTCTGGCTGTAACTAATCCAACAGCGTCCAGTTCAACTTAGCAGTTCGCTACGGATAAAGTATGTTAGAGTAGCAGGTTTACAGTAACCTAATATAGTATTATTTAAGACAAAACCATGAAACGTGCAAAGTTTCCGCATCTAATTTTCCGTGCAGTGTTTTTGTTCTCCAACAATGTATTTTGTAAAAAGGCAAGATGTTGCTCGGATACTGGCATCAAATTACCAACCCTGGGATACACCTGTCCCTGCACTTTTTAAGGTTGGCATACAATTTTCCATTTTTGCTCCATGGTGGGCATTTTCACTCCAAGTTTTCTTTTTTTTACTTCATTAGCTCCAAAGTATTCCATTTGGTAACATCCGTTATAATGTCTCGTGTTAGCCATAAAAAGGGACTGACTCCAATGTTGATAGGGTTCGACAAAATATTCAGGATATTTGTGGGAGGAAGTTTGACTTTGTCTCTATGGTATGACGAATTAATGCATGCCAAATAAATCAATTAACAACGATACGTTAAAAACTGGACTTAGTAGGGTGAGCGACAGATTGACAGGTCTATAGACAGTACCTGTCCTAAATGTGCATTGTGTATTGATCGGCCCTGCTACATAGTGGTCACTCACTATATACTGCATTGTGAACAATTAGACGAGAAATACAAATTTCTATACTATCATTATGGTTTTAAACATGATCTATTAATTTACTAAGGGCTGTTTTTCAATCAGTCTTAACTGGCTGGTTAAAATTAGACAGGGAGCCAACCAATAGAAAAAGCTGGATATTTGTGTTAATTTTACTTGTCTGTTTTATTCTTTGCATTTTGGTGTTACAGTTTGTATTTAGCTATATTAGCATAGTGTGTACATGTTAAAGTCAATAAAAATGGTAAAACTATACCTTTTGCTACATGAAAGATCTTCAAATAATCATTTAAATACTCTTTGAACGTTGCGTGAAAATGAAAACATTGCAGACTGCAAAACAACTTAACCGCAGTTAGTTAACCAGCTGCTAACCAGGCATTGAAAACGGCTCCTGATCAACCTACGTAGGCAAGTGATCAGCTTCCTTAACTGATGTTGTTATTAAATATATGTTTTTGTTATGATATAAACATTGTTCAACTAATTCACTAGATTAAATTATAATTTATCATAATTTAATTAATAATCTAGTGAAGTTGGTTGAACAATGTTTTATTTCCCAAACAACAACAAACCCAATCACATCAATAAAAAACATATGTTATTAAAAAATATAACACAACATCTCCTTTCAAGATGGGACATCTTCATTATCAGGTCTGATAACGAAGTGGCTTCCTGATGGGTCTGGAGCTGAGGTTTCGACTGGATTCATTTATAACGTCGGGCACTATTAGCGGTGTATGAGGAGGACCTTCAAGATTGTTCCAATAAGGTGCAGGGATCAAATGAATCATGTTGCGTTCACTAGATTATTAATTAAATTATAATTTGAATCTAAAACAACCGACTACTTACTACGAACTTTGAAAAACGACCAAGAACAAAAAGTCTCTCTTACGACCCTAAAACACTTATTAGTTACTTTTTTACTTTTAAAATGTTTGAGTCTTATAGACACAATTTATTTGTCAAATTGAATATTGACAAAAATAAGAGACGAAAACTGTACAATAACGGGGGCGGGAAAGAAGTAGATATGACATTCCTATGAACACTGCTGGTCTCTAATATTGTTGTTGCTAGTTTAAAGCTATTTATTTGCGCGGCACTGCATACGATCTTGTCGAAGAGCCAATTAGAACGTGAGCTGATTAACTACTCGAGGAAGTGTGTGTCGCGTCGTGTCGTATAACTATCTGCACATCAAATTAGTGTCGTCTCTGTTTCCTCACTTAATACGTCAAACAGGTTTGTGAAAACTATCCGGCTTCTGCTCTCCCCAAAGCACTTTTCATGGCATATTATGGCCTAATATATTTTCATCTAAATTATGTTTTGGGAAAGTAGTGCTCGCACACATTTTGAACGTGTTTTCGATAAAAGAAATTCAGTTAGAATTTTGGGACACTTAAATTTTAGAGCCAACTGCCGTGAAAATTTTAAAAGTCTAGGTCTAATGACTCTTCCAAGCCTTTACATTTTTGAGACTATTCTGTATTGCCGCTTTAAGAGTTTGCCTTTGCAAGGGAGCTCCATACACCAGTATAAAACGAGATCCAGAAACGATTTTCGTGTTCAGCAACATAGAACAAAAATTGTTTAGTAAATTACCTTCTCAAATTGGTGCAAAATCTTTTAATTCATTGCCAATAGATATAAAATTGGAAAATAACCAAAATTTGTTCAAAGCGCGATTAAAGAAATATTTAGTAACTCATGCATTTTACGATATAGCTGATTTTCTAAATTAAATTAACCAATCGAATACAAATAGCAATAATTTTACCTTTTTCCAGCGAGTGAGTGTGCGTATGAATGACGTGCCTGCGTGCATGGGATTGAATGAATTACAATATGTTGTTTTTTTATGTTTTGTTTTTGCAACACATTTTTAACGTAAATTGCAAATAAATATGTTTATTATTTATTGTGCTGCACCAAATATCCATCATAGATATGTTCATCATTTCATTGCTGAAACTCATATCAAATGGCATATATTTTTCAATCAGTAAAAGGTTAACTATCATTTAATGACAGTTGAGAATAGAAACGCTTGGCTAATTATATAGTCGTATCAAATGGCGTCATTCATTACAAACACCTAACTATATTTCAGTTTGCAATAGTGCAATGAAACCATTACGCTGAGCTTGAGCTTATAGTTAGTGTTGATAGCCACATTGTACTGTTTTTCAAATTAAATAGACTTACACGAGGACACTCGCCTACGATTCTGTCTTATATTAATTTGTATGTGCCTTAGAGTCAACTTGTTGTTGAACGCTAAACATATGTCTCCATGAACCGAACTAAACTAGGAATGTACGTGCTAACACATTCAATATGATATTAAAGAGTTTTGACGGAATTTGTATGTTTAAAACTTTAAAGTTACCGATTTATTTAAAAGCTACAATTTTATACAAATTCCTAACTGTATAAAGAACGCAAACTACTGCAGATACTTGATGATGTTGATACCTGGTACGCTCTGAGACAGCAATGTTGTGTAAAATGTTCGCCGAGTGCTGCGTAGCGTGGAATTGTGACACCTCAAGTGTTAACGCTCGTCTCTGATAAACACGACAAATGTTAACAGCTGAGTTAACTGCCAGAGCTCGCACACAGAACTGCGGTAGCACTCACTTGCGAACTGCAGTCTTTACTGCAAGTGCAACGTCAAAAAAAAACGTCAGTGAAAGCATTTCTTCCCTGAGTCATAGCTAATTAGCATTGTTTAATAGCTAATATCTTGTCTGTTTAACTGATTCCCTTTGGAAAAGTTAGATATTCATGACGTCCGCATGGTAAGACTAAACACGGTCTAAACCCAGGTCCAAGAAATGTGCACCAATCTTGACCCCAGAACACATTTTAGGAATTTGTTAAAAACTTTACATGCACATGTACGAGTATATACAAGGTGTGTAGCGTATTTGTTTAAATACTTTGGAAATTAAATTATTGTCTATTATTCCATTCTCCCCCTATAAATATTTTTCTTTACAAAATAATCTTTTATTCTTTTTAATTAACAACAATAAGAAAAGAAATAAATTCAAACAAATATGCACAAATAAGCTTTTTAGGATATTTAATAAGTAAAAATGAAATAACCATAGACCCTGACAGAACCAAAACTATTAAAGACAGTCATCCTCCTAAAGATGTAAAATGTGTGAGTCGTTTATAGGAGCGGTATCTTACTTCCAAAAATACATTTCGGACTACTCAAAATTAGCAAGCCTGTTAAATGAACTCAGAAAGAAGAAACACAAGTTTATTCAGTCAGAAGAGTGCCAAAACAGTTTTATAAAACTTAAAGAAGCCATAATTAGTCCTCCAGTGTTTACCAGACTTTAACAAACCGTTTATTTTGAAATGTGATGCTTCCGACATAGCTACGGGCGCGGCTTTGATATACCTATAGCATACTCTTCTAAGAAACTATCTGATTCAGAAAGACGTTTGTCAATTTATCATAAAGAAGCTTTAGCTATAGTAGTGGCTATTAATAAATTCAGAAACTTTCTTGAGTTACAACCTTTTAAATTGATCACGGACAATTATAGTCTTTGGCTTGGGCTTTAACTAACTTAACTTCTTAAGAACACTTGGAAGATGGGTGGAAACAATTTTAAGTCTTCCTTTCGAAATCAAACACGTGAAGAGTAATGATAATGCAATCGCTGATTTTTTTATCAAGACATTCCAAAGACAAAAATAAAATACCAGAATATGAGATATGTCTAATAAATTGTAAATAAATCTTGAGATCTTAAGATATGGATTCTTCGATCCAACTGAACAACATTAAAGACGTTCCAATTTCATTCAATGATTTAAAAATCATCAAGAATGTGACAATGAAATAAAAGACATTGTAAAAAGAAAGACGGTGTGAATAATGAAAAGTTTTCACTAAACAAAGGTGTATTTATGTACCAATCAACACGCAAAAGTAATAAAAAAGTCTATTTACCTAAAAATGTGTTTGACATGGTGTTCAAGTATTTTCATAATTCTTTGAGTGGTTGTCATTTAAGTACGTTTAAAATGATCAAGAAAATCACCGAGTATTTTTTATATGCCTAACATTTCAGCAGAAGTAAAGAGTAAAATAAAACAATGTGATTTGGGTAATATGGGGAAGTCAGCTTTAAAAGTATGACGGTCCTTTGGGTTCAAGTACCGGAAAATCAACCATGGACAAACTGTACAATGATGTTTTCGGACCATTGAATAGAAGTAGGTCTATGAACAATAACTTGCTCATTGTCGTAGATCAGTTTAGTAAATTTGTTTGGTTGTATCCCATGAGAAATGCGAACACAAAATTGAAAAATATGAAGAGTTTCATTTAAAAAAAACATCTCACATCCTATAAAGAAAACCAATATTTTCTAAATTGCATGTATACCTCAAACAATAAACTACACGCATTAATACAGTTCATGGGTGTTACAGGTGTCTGATAATAAGTGTAAAAAATCTGAAATGGTGAAAGTATATGCTATAATATGCTACGAAACTGTGTAAATACACAATTTTCACATGTTCCATCTCGGGTAGCAGCTATTTTTCGATTTTGAAAGAAACCGGTTCATAATTTCTGTATACTGCTATTACCTTATAAAAACTACTATTTTGCTCAATCCGATTAAGCAATTACGAAAACTGTAATTGCTCAATCTGATAGCAATTACGATTTTGAAAATTACGAATACAAAACATAATTTTAGTTATGATACATTTAAAATTAAATCTCTGTAAAATTAATCGAAAACGGAAATATTTGGCAGTAGAGAAAAAAGTAACGATGAAAAAACGCAAACATCTCGGTTACGGTACGATGTACAAGGTGTCAAATCTATCAAAACTGGCCCTACTAATAAGGTTTGCGACAATACCAAATGACCCTTGTTATGTATTAGGATTGTGATATTTTTAACGTCTTAAATGCCGACACGCAGCTAAGCACCAAAGCGCCGCTGGCATGAGTGAAGCGAATTTCTTTATTACCATAGAAGTTACGAGGCTGTTCGTTACGGACACAGTCTCGCTTCGGTCTTTTTCCTAAGGTTTACGGGTTTTTTACTGCAAGTTTTACTGATGTGGAAAATTTGTTTCAAATTGCATTAACATTGGACTACGCTGTTAGACTGAAAAAAAAACTTTTTTGGCATTTTTTAATTTTTAGTATATTGAGAGAGTACACACTATACACATATACTGGATAACCACGATAAAGTGTCCTAAACGGATTATAAGAGTTGCCTTTAAAAATCCCAAGTTTTGATCCCATGAGTTTCGGAATGGGCACACTCTGTATACTGAGAATATTACAAATTATTTTCCTGAAATCTCCATGTACGATTTTCAGAAAATAAAGTTTGTTTCACCTTTGTAGCTCTAATATTTCTAGTACTCCTGTAATAATTAGTGTAGGACACTTTATCGCGTGGCCGACCGGTATACATAGTACTAGTTGATATAAGCAGGCTTCCCAGACCCCTTGCACGCCTGCGAGCGAAGCGAAGCAGTTAAGGACCCCGGCCTATTCGTGCCCGCTTTGTAAAACTTGGCCATACTTATTATGCACTTGCATTATTGTCCATTATTGTAATAAAAAATACCGGTAGTTTTACAAAACTAATTCAAAATAATCCGTTATGAAATAAATCACTTAATCACTATTTGAGATGCCGACCACTCTCATGAGGGTATTTTAAGGCAAATATGTGGTGAAGGATGAGTGTGATGAGTGGTAGTAATGAGTTATGAGGTGTAGTCTTGTTGTACAAACTAAGGCCGACTCTTCCTTAAAATGGGTAATTAATTAATAGCCCAATGACCAATGGAAATACAAGGACCAACGGCTTAACGTGACTTCCGAACCACACAGGTGATGGTCTGATATGTCTAAACCACAGAGGAATATATCGGGTCTAAACGATGGTGGGAGTTGATGCGGGTATCACCAGATGATCACTGAGACCCTCTGAGCCGGTTTTAGACCTATATCATCCTCAAAACCTTACCTCTATGAAGCTGGATTACAGGACCACGCCACGAGTAAGTTATATATGAGCATTTAACTACGCTACTGCTACTTGGACAATTGTATTTGTGCGCTTTTTTAGCAGTTGGCACAGGAAACGAGACATCATATGTCAAATCAAATAATCTTTATTAAGCCATAAATACATATTCACAGTACATGAGCACTCGTCATTTTACTAGATAATTAAAGAAAATTTTTAAAATAGTGTAAAATTGTTTTTAAAATAATCTTTAAATTTCTGGACACAGTAAAACCATTTACTATTAAACACATCTTAATTAATTAATAAATACGAGTGTACCCTTTTTGCATTTATTTTAGATCACTATCACTATTTGAGATGCCGACCAGTCGACCACTCTCATGAGGGTATTTTAAGCCAAATATGTGGTGAAGGATGAGTGTGAGGAGTGGTAGTAATGAGTTATGATGTGTAGTCTTGTTACAAACAAATCAATAACGAATCAGCTGATTTTGTTTACAAACAATGTGTTGCTTACAATACATTAACTTTAAATTTTAACTTAACCTGGTAACTGAATGAATTAAGTTTTTATCAATTAATGATCAGTAGATGTATAAATCTTTTATGTGATAACATAAAATTTCAAATAAGTAGCCAAACATCGTAAAATATCACGAAACAAATAAAAACCAGACCGCCACGCAGCTAAGCGCTAAAGCGCCGCTTGCATGAGTGAATCGAATTTCCTTTACAATTTGATACTCTTATTCGCTCCGTTCATAGCCTCGCTTTGGCATTCGGCCGTTCTATTGCCACGGGCAGTTCGAGGCAGTTTCGGGCAATATACGATTCACCAACACACCAAGCATAAGAAGCTTGAGTGGAAGAGATTGAACCCGTACGCTGCAATCAGAGTTGTCCTTTGTCCGAGAATGCTATTCCTCTTTGTAAGATCGAAACTCTACCTCGAGTGAATAGAAATGGCGCGTTTCGACCAATCTAATCTGCTTTTTAAACCAAAGTAGAGTGAAACTAAAATTCAGTTTATGATTTAAACTATTAATATTCTAGTAGTATAAACGAAAATCTAGTTTAGTCTCAGGAACAGTAAATGACAGTTTTTACGATACAGCCAATTTATTACTAACGTTACACCTGAACTTTCAATTAGATTATTATTGTCCTCCAAAGACTACCAGTTTAGTATTAAAACTGTATCGTCGGCCAAAGAAAAGACAAACTTCCTCTTATTTCTATATCGCATAATTTATTAACATAAACTTAGAAACAATAATTAATAAGTACGCCGACATGTAATGAATCATTGTATATAGAAAGCAAACCGTCAATACTCAATAGCAGAAAGATAAATTAACTTTAATTCACGACATTAGGAAATACGCCAAACAAGAAATTACAAATCATTTATTCAACGGTCCCTTTTGAAAGAGAGGGCTTATACTACTTTCTCAACGCGACCATTTATACCTTTCAGACTTAGCTGTAGCATTACAAATGATATAGCTCAAAACATTCATTATATCTAAGGTAGCATCACGTTTGCACTGAATTTACAGTATAATTTTAGTAATTCAGTTTCACAGATTCAGTTCAAGCATGGCCTTAGATTGGCCTTATCTGATTGTTTATTGTATCAAACCTTGATAGTACGATATAATACGAGAAAAGAAGAAACACATAAACATTATTTTCTTGGAAACTGTACAACGTGATGTCACACCACTCCTCTTTGTAGGATAATGAGAAATGATTCAAATGACTTTAGAACACCACTTTGATTTTTAGAGGGATGCAGTTTTGCTCTCCGATTCATAAAGAAAAGTTTTACCACATTTTAATCTAAATTGCAGAAAGTATACTAACACCATTTATGTGGCGTTTGCATAGTGAATATATACAGTTGTGAACAATAATTGTGACGAGCTCAAACATTTGAATATTCTATTAGCAATCAGTGGAAATCCGACTGGTCCATTTTCACCGCATGGCATATACGAGCACATTTTCAATACATAAGACAATAGTCTGTTTGTACACCCTCGTGATCTTAATAAAAATGAAGACTAAAACATAAGAATTTGTGGTTGAGTTGTCTTGTGAGTATGCATTGTTTGCTTGATACTAGCTCACACTCTGTCCGGCTACGAGTGGTGTTTGTAAAGCCGGTGTAATTAACTGTTCCACGGCAAGTATAAAATGTCACCTGGACTGCAATGCGCCAGCACGATACTGCGTCCCTCTAATGTAACAGCCAACTTTCATAATCTTCTGCAATATCACTGTTCTTTACTGCACTACAGTTCGTCTCATGAGTTCGGCAGATGAGTTGAAATTATTTCGTCGCAGAAAATCTCAGACCAAAATTAAAAATACAGCCCAAAGTAAGTTTATTGTTGACTGTTTAATGCCCTCACAAGATTTCGACCTAGCCGTTTTGAAGTGTAAGTGCATTAACAAATGCAAACGTTAACTGTACCAGGCCGACGCGCAGGCTAAGAACTAAAGTGCCGCTGGTATGATTTAATGGATTTTCCTTTGTAATTTGTTTAATTCGCTCCGTTCACAGCCTCGCTTCGGCCCGTGGCTGTTCTATTCCCTGACCACGAGCGTTACAACGTTTCTTCCGTTCACAGCTCGCGGCCCGTGGCTGTTCTATTACCACGAGCGTTACAACGTTTCTCGCTACGCTCACAGCCTCGCTTCGGCCCGTGGCTGTTCTATTACCACGAGCGTTACAACGTTTCTCGCTCCGTTCACAGCCTCGCTTCGGCTGTGGCTGTTCTATTCCACGAGCGTTACAACGTTTCTCGCTACGTTCACAGCTCGCGGCCCGTGGCTGTTCTATTACGAGCGTTACAACGTTTGTCGCTACGTTCGCATTCCCTTCGGCCCGTGGCTGTTCTATTACGATCCACGAGAGCGTTACAACGTTTCTCGCTACGCGCACAGCCTCGCTTCGGCCCGTGGCTGTTCTATTACCACGAGCGTTACAACGTTTCTCGCTACGCGCACAGCCTCGCTTCGGCCTCAGCGTGGCCTCCTGTGTGACCACGGGTGTTACGGGGCTGTTCGTCCGCTCGGCTTCGACCTTCATTTTTTAAATACGAACCCCCCTTGTGACACCTTAATTGAAAGGGTATAAACACAGAAACTCATTGATGCCATCAAAAAAATTGTACGACGTTTTTCGAAAACGAAATGGCAGCTCAAAAACGCAGCCATTTAAGTTAATAGTGGATCTGTCATGATATTTTTCTAAATTTTGAAAACAAATTCAGATTTAGCTTTGGGTACTCAAAGTTTTAAAATAATATGTTACAAGATAAACTTTTCAAATTTTTAAAAATTTACAAATTTAAAAAAGGCAGTTTTTAAAATTGCAAAATGTATCATTTAAAGTTTCAGTACCCAAAACTAAATCTGTAATTTTACGAAATTTTGAAAAAACAGCGTCCATTTTAGCGTTTTGAGCCGCTAACGTGCCAGCAGCAGCGCGTGGTGAGGTGGAGTAACGCGTTTGACGTGACCCACGCGTAGTGTCGTGAGGAACCGCTGAAAACACGCGAGTGTGCATCAAGTAAGTGTTGGTGTGGGTGCAGGTGGGGGCTCAGCGACTGCGCGCTAACGTAAGCAGCGCGGTGAGGTGCACAGTAACGCGGTTTATGTGACCCACGCGTAGTGTCGTGAGGGAACCGCTGAAAACACGCGAGTGTGCCATCAGTAAGTGTTTGGGTGCAGGTGTGGGGGCGGTGCAGCGACTGCGCGCTAACGTAGCAGCAGCGCGTGGTGAGGTGCACAGTAACGCGTTTGATCGTGACCCACGCGTAGTGTCGTGAGGGAACCGCTTAAAACACGCGAGTGCGCTGCATCACTAAGTGTTGGAGCGGGTGCAGGTGGGGCGGTGCAGCGACTGCGCGCTAACGTGCTAGCAGCAGCGCGTGGTGAGGTGCACAGTAACGCGTTTGACGTGACTCCACGCGTAGTGTCGTGAGGGAACCGCTTAAAACACGCGAGTGTGCTATCAGTAAGTGTTGGAGCGGGTGCAGGTGGGGGCGGTGCAGCGACTGCGCGCTAACGTGCTAGCAGCAGCGCGTGGTGAGGTGCACAGTAACGCGTTTGACGTGACTCCACGCGTAGTGTCGTGAGGGAACCGCTTAAAACACGCGAGTGTGCTATCACTAAGTGTTGGAGCGGGTGCAGGTGGGGGCGGTGCAGCGACTGCGCGCTAACGTGCTAGCAGCAGCGCGTGGTGAGGTGCACAGTAACGCGTTTGACGTGACTCCACGCGTAGTGTCGTGCGGGAACCGCTTAAAACACGCGAGTGTGCTATCAGCAATAGTTATTTTTATCTCGTGGTCGCCAGTGGTGAGTAGTGTTTTATAAATATGTATAAAATCTAAAACATTTCATACTTAAACGTGTGAAATGTGGGTGGTAATACTAATTTAAATAAAAAGAGTAATATTTATTTAGTAAACATTTTGACATTTAAATCCCCAATTTTGATGTTTTGCTGTCTAAAATGTTTTTAACTACAAGGAGAAATACTAATTCAGATTTACCTTTTCCATTCATGCATTTCCCATTCGTTCGAATATATACTGTAATTGTGTTTTTGCTATTTTATTATTAATTGTAAGAATAACCCAAATATGTGTTTGCGTCCACACCAATTTCGCTAAGCAGGTTCACCTTATTAAATAAAAAGACATCATACAGCCTGAAAAGTACAGATTGTGTCGCATAAAATAGCGTACGGTACTTGAATTATGTGCTAGCCTGATGTGCTGCTGATTTTACACCTATATAATTTATGCAATAGCATCTAGAATCTAGTTAGCTAAACTAACACGAGATACTCAATTCTGCTCAGTGCTCTGAATGTCAAAAGTAGAAATTCTGACTGCATAATAATACTAAAATAACTTTTAAAGTTGCGGTAGGGTTTAGAGCAACGGGAATTAGTTTGATCCAAAGAACTTTCATGCTAAACTCTATGTATTAATGTGAATACTATACAGAGTGTCCAGTAGTTAGGGGATCAAACTTCAATAGGGGTTTATCAAGTCGAAATAAAAAATCCCATAACACATTGTCCTATCTCGCCTAGTTTTCCGTCTGTCTGTTTGTGACTGTCACTCAATAATTTGTATCTCCTTGGTAGTGTAGTTGCAAACTTGTTCGTGTAGTTAAAACTAATATTTAAAAAATTAAATTTTGATTATTATTTCAAAACGGTGGCCATACTAAGTTTTCTAAGCTTAAAAACTTAAAACTTTGTAGTAAAAACACAACATATGTATACAAAGGAGTGCGTTCAGAAAAACTTTAATTTATCCGTTATTAATAATATCAAAACAACAAACTTGGTCTTAAAATGTATGTAAAAATATTTGCCACGTTTAGTATAACATTACTATTATAATATTATTTGCTAAAATATTATTATTATATGTTTACTATACAGTTTAATAGTTTTGAGCTATTAAGCTTAGAAAACCTAGTACGACCGCCATTTTGAAACTGGAAGTGGTAATAATTCAAATTTATTTTTTAGGTGTTGAATTTGATTATACTAACAAGTGTGCAAAACTGGACGTTTATAACTTATTCTACCTCGGAGATAAAAATTATTTAGTGAAAACACAGACAGACAAACGGAAAACTACGCGAGATAGGACTATTTGTAACGGGAAAACTTTGTTTAGTTTATCTTGAATTGATAAATCACTTGGTGAAGTCTGCTCCCCTAATTACTGGACACCCTGTATAATATATTTTCCTTGAAACATTACTTAACCTTGTAACTTTACCTGTAATATACCGAAATCGAATTGTATAATTAAAATGTTGAATTGAAATTTAAGGCCTATCTCTGATTACATTGGATTGAAGGATAAGCAAGATGGAAAAGGTGTAGGCACTTTATAAAACGAAATCTGATTATCCAATAACCAATTGAACTTATTAACCAGTTTCAAACTTGCTATATCGTAAGTATTAAAATGGAACATGCTTTATCTGTACTTAAAAAGAATTTACTTAAACTAAACAACTTAGAAATAAAATATTTTTTTCATGAAAACACATTTGTAGGCTACTTTACGATGCACGGACAGTAATTTAAACATAATTTAAATATTTTTAACCATAAAGAAATTTAGATCAGGTCAACTACAAACCGGACGCATAGGATGTAACTAATCTTTTAGCGAGTATTTTTTAGTTTTTTCAACTACTATTAATTTAATGATTTAAAATCTAAATGAAAATAGTAAAACACAGTAAGTAACATACTCATTTTATAGGTACTGTATAATGGTTTTCCATTTGTGAAACCTACTAGGTGAAAATCTGTTTGGTTACAAAACTGAGTGTTTGGCGAGATTTCACGTTTTTCAAGCCAAATTGGACAGCGAGTTCTAAGCTCATGCCTCTGTCTATTATTAAATTTTCTCAGCCCAAGTGAAATCGTTATATGTGCAGGTTGTCTTGAACTATGCTGTCACATTGACGATGCAAATAGAACTGTTTAATTTGTACCGTATACTTACAAACACAATCTGGTTGTGTACTTATTCATTGTATGTTCTCTTTAATTAGTGGTTTGTAAACGCACTCCTATTAAAATACACACGTCACCATTTAATTTCACTATGGGTTTACAATTTCCACAGTTTTAACAGACAAATAAGTGTTTAATTCCAAACAAAAGTAATAGACCCTACTATTTTAACGCAAAATGTCCTCATTTTCGATCAATTGATTTTCGTTTATCTCTACACTTCGGGTTAAGTAAAGGCAATAACTCTCTCCGTTTCTTCTTCTTGCTACAGGGGTTTAGGTTTATCTCAACTCTCTTTGTCCAGGCAAACTTCTGAATTTTTACCTTAAAATTATATTTACAGAAGAGTTGTCTGGTATATTATGGTTTAACTGTAGTAATTTGCTTCGGGTTTCTTAGGTTAAAGTGAAATCTAAAATCATGCATGTGTACACTGATATACAAAGATCCAATACGGATATACTACTGCACATTTGTTGTAAGGAGTACTTAATAAAAGATAGAGGGGAAAACTTGTATCTAGATGATGGGAGTTATTTTACTTTAGTCCTTTTCCTTTGGCTCTGAAAATAGCTTGTTGTCATTCTGCTCTGAAAACAGCTGCTTTATACACATGTATTGACAGTGCTAAAGTGTCACTTTTACACCCAGGTAAAAGTTTTATGAAATAGGGCCCAGGTAAATAAAGTATTGTTTTGATGATGTTTTTCTCCCTAGGGAGAAAAAGATCATTTTAATGATCTTTTTGTGGCATGGACATCAGCTGGTTCAACGAGATTGTTTTGAATTTTAACACTGACTTATAGTAAATCAGTGTAACAGCTGTTTCTTCAAAACAATATAATTCAGACTGCTGAGTTCAAAACAACGTTTACTTAATTACTTCTTCATAATATTAAAACATTTATTGACATTTATTTCTCATTATTATTTCCATCATGACAAAAAGTATCGTTCATCACTCGGCCTGAAAGTGTCTTTTTGCCCCTCGGTCATTTAACGTCCTCTGCTGCTCCTCGGACGCTAACCTTCTTTGGCTTTATTTAGGTAGTTATACAATAAGCCAGTTTTTCTAATTGATACGGTTTGTATGGACTCACTGTCAGTATAGCAATTCCAACCCAATAAATGTTACGTACTTTACTGCGTTTATAAATTCAACAGTTTACCTGTACGTTTTATTTCACATGTAAGTATTGCATATTTGAAATTCCTACTGACACGTCTTTAGCAGTTTGCTAAGGGTCATCTTTATCCATCAGCTGTAATTCCATTTACACAAAGGGTTTAGTCAATATAATTTATAATATTATTCTAAAATGAAGCAACAATAATGGAGCCAATTGAACTTGAAGAAGTTATTCAAAAACCCTTTACTGTCAGAAGTTGTTTTCTAAAAATATATAATTCAATTTCAGTTTCAGGCATTCTCTAATTTGTACATAAAGCTTTAACTTGTAGGCAGAGTTTAGAGCTTGTAACTGATTATCTGGTAGTTCTAAGACATGACGCGTATCGTCATTATCTAACTTTCCGCTTTGTGAAAGTTCCAACAACGTTGTTAACGTCTCTGAGTTATTCAATAACAGCTGACGTTTTAAACAAACAGAATATCAGAGGTGTTTCTAATGTAAAATAATAAATGCCGGATAATTTTTGAAATTTGCACACACCTACTCTAGTTTATGAAAGTCTAAAAGTTCAGTATTGGATGTGTATACACAACTTACATTCGTTGGTTTTCTGTTGATTATTAAAACTGATGTGTTAACCGTTAACCTCAGTTGTGTCCAAGAATCTGAGGTTCTAAATAATACGTGTGTACTACTAGGTGTTTGTTACGGACAAAGGAAATATTTACAAATTTGAGAACACTCTGAAATATTTTAGTTGCATTAAAGTTCATAATTATAATGTACAAACCTAACAAATAAATTTTAAAGCTCAGTAGTTAGTCGGAGCTTTGACAATGCGGACTAGTTTTCACATGAAAAACATTAGCAAACTGTGTGTCGAGCTAGCTTTACATTTTAGTATTAAAATGTGAAACTCTTTCTCTGGAAATATGGACAGCAACTGTTCCTGCAAATGAACTTTTAAAAGTTAAATATGTATTCAAATGTATACAGTTTATTGTGTATTTGTAAGTTTCAAGTTTAAGTCCCAAAATAAAATAGTGTTTCAAACTAGCAAACACCCAAGTTTAATAACGTTCAATTTAACTTCTCTTAGCACCCTTTGACCCAGTAAATTCCTACATTTCTTTATGGTTGGACATGAAATGGTTGGTCAACTATATTTTCAGATAAGCACGTCAGTGTTTAAGTCCTAGCTTTTACCTATTCACTAGTTTGAAATGACCACTGAGCCGACTCCTATGGAGATGGCTTAATTGATTTTACACTATAGTTGTTCGCGTACCAGCTCTACGTTAATTTATTGGAACTTATTGTGACAAAACCTTTCTACTTTAACTTGACAACCTCTTTTGACTACATTAAGCAGTGAATATTTGACTGTTTAGAAAGGAAAATTTTAACAAAACATGAACTATTAGAAAATTTACTATGAATTTACTTTATTATCTATGCATGTACAATAAAACTACAAATATATTGATTAGGATACTAGTTAAATTTAATAATTCAAATTATGATTAAAAATGTAATTGATCTTTGAGGACCGCCAAATATTATAGGTTTCTCATTTTAATAAACTAACACCACGTGATTCATTGATATTATTTTGTAGCAATACATCTTCCTATTTAATAAGCAGCTGTTTTGAACGAGTCACCCGGGATAATTTGTAATCACCTGGTAAAACAAGGGGGGCGGAATTCGTGAAATTACTTGAATTTAACTTTGGACAGAATTCTTGAACATCTTCATTGAATTTACGAGCGCTTGCCTCATGTGATGCTTAGTTCATATGATGTCAAGGAAAGGTTATTCAGGGTGGAGTGGAGTTTAACTTTTGACATTGAACTTGAAATTGAGTTTAAAGCCATAAACATTTTGTATTTTGGTTTTCAAAGTGGATTTTCCTCGAAATTAAAGTACAATCCTGCAAAAAAGCAGCTTCTAATATACTTTTCAAAGAATTTACCGACCTTATGGTTAACAGTTTAAACTCACGGTAACTCGTGCTGCTCAGCCGTAATTACAAAGAGGGTTTTCCAAATACATAACATTTCCAAAACAACGGTCTAAATGTCACGTAGCTTACTCTACTCTAAAGCAGCTTATTTTCCGAGGCAGGTTTTTACCTTTCCTTGAAATTTAAGCAGGAGCAAATACAATTGGTTATGTAGACAAGTAATTAAATAGTCGGCTGTGGTCAACTTTTAAACCTATTCGTCTACGGTTTGGTTTGAATCCTTTAAACAATGTTCTAAATGCAATACTTGATGTTGTGTATAGCAGAGATATCCAAATCAAATATCCATCTAAGTCAGTTCAAGCACTTAACATCCTTGTATTGTATTTCTAGCTTAAAGTTTGAGATGTACATCAGCTATTGATATAGCTGAACTCTTGCGTGTACCTGTAGTCAAACAACGTACGACAGGTTCTCATTTGACTTATTCTCTAAAGGTTGCATTCCCAGATGTCACCTGCTCCATGTGTTGGCTGCTAGTGTAATGAATGCAAGGAGGTTTATTGCAATGAATGTATAAAGCCGTTTAACAGTACTTGTTCCACCAGAATAAGCTCTGGTGATTGTCATCGATCTCTGTTGACAGTGCTCTTACTGCTGTGTGTTTTCGTACTTTCCTTGTATTTGCATTCAGGCACGTCCGTGTAGAGGTGTCACTGTTTTCAACTTTGAACAAATGAAAGAACTTTGCTAAAGGACTGTTATAGTTCAATTTAAGTACAATTTTGTATGCGTATCTATTTGTAGCCTACCGACTACCATACTGACATGCACTTAGTTTCTCTTATGACCAATTTTGAATTTGTATAATATCAATGTACAATTTGTGAGCATATAAAACTGTTTTTAAAACACTCTGTTAGCCAGCATGTGTCAACTCGCTAAAAAAGATGTTGAACAAGAAAATAAATCAATTTATTTAATCACAACATTACAACTGCATTGAAATCGTCATAGAGCCTATATGGAATTAATTTATTTGACCTAAAACTGTTATACCAAGACCACATTCACACAATTTCAAACAATCACATCCTAGCTGGCTCATTCGTTTGAATTTTGTCTTTCAAACAACCCCCGGCCGGTGGCTGTAAATCACAAAGTCCCTCATTGGTGTGCCAAGAGTTCACCAGAAAAGTTTCCGCGGTCAAAACTACTTTCAGCCCGTGGCGTTGGACACTTTAGATAGAATTCGGAATCGGTAATATAAAATAATTTAGTAAGTGTGTATCTTTTATAGTCTATCTTTTTTATCTAGTTTACAGTATATTTTGTAAAAATACAACATTCCAAAGTATTATTTTATGTAAGAGTTTAGAAACAGTTGATTCTGGAACATAAGTTAACAGCCATAAATACTATTATTTTTAAGCAGTCTGCCAAACAAGGTACCTGTTAAACAACTATCAAAATCCAAAACTTGGGTTGGATTACAAAGCAAAGATTGCGTTATATGAGATGAAATCGCCAACCTTTTAATAAAAATTGGCTGATTTGAATAGCATGAAATGGACAAAAGCCATTGATTTATAAGTAATAAATAAAAAAACCAACTTGTATCAATGTACACTTTGTGGTTAATATTTACTGAAGTGCTCGGTGGCGAATGCTGGAGCCGAGTGAACTTGTACGACTCGTCTATCAGAGAAGCCTTACAATGTCGCATAAGCACATTACCGTAGTGCCCTATATTTACCTTCAACCGTCCTTCAAGCTCGGAAACTGAAACCGAACCTGCTACTTAAACAAGTTCTATTGAACAAACCAAATTCAGTGCTCCTCTGGATTAACGTAAATAGTTTACCTGTTGTCGTTAATTTAACGCAGTTAATCGTATTCATTTACAAACGTGTGTTTATTATAAAACACGTTTATATATTTAGTTTTTTAAATTAAAACATATTTAACATTCAGTATTTTGATTTATATATCGTTCGGAAGAAAACACTATCTTTGCTACTGCCGAGTTTACATTTAGTGTTGAGATTAAAACAAACTCGTTAAAACAGCGGATGTCCCTGCAGCGGATGTCATAAAGATCTAATAATCTTTTTCTCCCAATGGAGGTAAACATAGTCAAAACAAGCATTTAATTACCAGGAAGGAAAAAATACAACTTAAGCACGTTATTATAATTATACGTAAACTCCGATGTTTAGAGCAAAATGTCCAAACATATTCCTCATTCTCTCAACAAAAATTCTCTCATTCGATGTCAGATGGTTTGTAAATTAATTTTTAACAACTTTTGACTGCTTTAAGTATGTCTGGTAATTAATTCAAGTTGAAAAACAAACTGTCCAATAAATGTTTTATTTTCTTGGTGAGGCCTTTCAGAAACGATGTTTCTATCTTCAGACCAAAACACCAACTGTAATTATAAACTCCAATAAGAAGCTGTCTCCCGATATGTCTGGTAATTTATCCTAGAATGTATTGGTAGTTTATTAGGCCTAATGGTTTTAACCGATTGTTTAACATATCCAGCATCGAAAATTGTCAGCATTTAAATATTTCTGTGACGTACATTGTAGGAGTGAGTTAAGTCTAACGAATGAAATCTTCGTGTTGAGTACATGTACGAGGCTACAATAACTGTTCAAATGTTGAACTTGAGAGCATCACGGAATATTCTGCTGTACCGTACCGTATACTGTAGTACTTGTAGGCCTGTATTCATACTTACATACTTGTAAATTGTATTCAAATTTACAGGTACATACTGAACAGTAGAGCATGCAAATTACGAGAAAGAAGTGAACTTGCGTCCTAGTCTCGAACTGCTTGAATGAGCTGAGTGTCTGAGGCTGAGGTTGACGTCGTCTGTCACTCAATGTGGAACAGTTGCTGTTGACACATCGCCAACACTCTTATACAAGCAGTCAAGTCACAATTCCTCTCTCCTAGCTAGTAAAGCTTACCAAAAAAGGAATTTTAAATTTTAATGAATTTTATTTTATATCATCTAAACTACGACTTTAATTACTCCTGTGAACGTATACTTGCATTACTATAAGTTAACATATTATCAGTTAACCTATTAAAATTAACAGTTTTCAATTACAGTCCAAATCCTGTTTACAGTTTATGCAAACACAGTCAATGGAACGTTTAATCTTTTCAACCAATCTCTAGACGTCTTTCAGGTAGATGATGAATTAAACCTTAGCTTTATTAATGCATTGTGTCCCAATTTACAATCATAACTGACCACCAATGCATCTTGAACTTCTTAATCATTTGTAAATGTTTGACACTGTAAAGACGTGTAGGCTTAACCTGTTTTCGCATATACATTTTTGAGTGTCTAATCCATTTAAAAACTAACTTTTGAATATTTCATCCACCAACAAATTTACTAATAATTATAATTTAAGAACAAAAAACAATATTAAAATGCCAACTTACAATTCCATTTTATACTACAAATACAATTTATGCGTCGTCTAAATTGTATAATAACTTTCAGATAACTTTAAGCAAGAAGTGTCCATTTTCCGGATCAAAATTAAAAAGTATCTCTTGAAGAAGGCCTTCTACTCCGTACACAACTACATGACGGAAGAAATAATATGTGAAGAATAGCGTTGTTTTCCTGGGTCTTTTGGTAATTTTGTTGTTGATTTGTTCTTTGTTATATGTTTTTCTTTGTATTCCTATGCATGTCATGGATTAAATCTTTCTTGCTTTCATAAATGGAAATAACATTTTAAATTTTAATAATAACTCGTAATGTTTTGGAAACTGTTTCCCTTTTCTCTAGCAAGGAAAAAGTGAATTACCATTAAAAACACAACATCAATGTAGCTGGGGTTTCGTTTAAAGTTCAAATATTAACAGTTTAAATACTGCTTCATGACCCGTAAAAACTTGTTTACCAAAATATTAGAAGGAACTATTTAAGGAATATTTAGCAGGAACTTTCTCAGTGTTTCTCGTTGCTTTCAGTTTGTACTGGAGGATTTGTTTTCATTCTTGGCTGCTTGGCTGGATTAACTAGATTTTTCACATGTGGATTTGTTTTGGTCATTTTGTTTCACCAGGATTTCAGCCTTTCTCGCAACTATTGATAGATTAACTTTAATGCATTTTAATATAAACTATAATTTCAACCTAATTGATGGCTGTCAGGATAGCTTTAGATTACGGTTGTATTTATAGATACGGTATTTAGGTTGCGGTGTAGTAACAATAAGTAAATCTTAGAACCAAAATGACATATTTGGTTACTCTAATGTAAAAACAAACAAAATATTGAGTTGATGTGGGAGGTTAAAAAATTTACGTGTTAGTTAAAACGATATTGCAAGTCCACGATTGAAAAGCTTTTGAGTGTTTGGATGTGGTTATGATTATCCAAAAAGTTGATGGCTTATTAATGTTGATGAAAATTTAGTCTTTCTTGATACTTAATAAAATGATTCAATTTTGTCTTCTACAAATGGAATTTTGAAGTCCCGATAAAGGATAGTATTGGAAACAAATCAGGGAGCATAACAAAACAAAACGTTTCGTCTACACGGTACATGGTACATGGTCTACATGGTAGACATCTTCAGTTGTATAGAAAAAGAAGAGTAAAAATGAATGTACAAAATAAAAAGTATAAAATGTATAGGGAGTATAAAAAGTTCAAAGGTAAAATAATTTTAAATAGTAAATAAAATTATGTAACTAAAATATATATTTCAGGGTTTGATCCAAAAAAGAATTTTTATTATAACAAACCACTTAAGCTTATAAAATTCAAAATAAAAAATCAGGGAGCGTTTGATATTTTTCTTAATAATTTTAAAGATTACCAGATTTGAATAAATGAATATACAGGAAAGAACACCATGATTAAAAAGTAATTTTGACGAAATATGTTACGAGTTTACTGTATTTAAAGAACTATAAGAGCTGACAATGGAACACGGATCACGAAGTTAGGTTGGATTATTTACTCAATATTTTACTGTTGTTTGTTTTCTCTCAGTCGGCAAACACACGTTCACAGACTTGTATTTCAAAGACAAACGACCGTAGAACAACTCAACCGTAGCTAACTTAATTCTCAATGCGCTAGTTTGGTCTTGTAAGAACGAATATTTGTGTTTGTCTCCGAGTTGAATAAACATTGAAAGAGTATTGGGTATGTTTTATTATTTGTTTGTAGTGAATTTTTTTGTGCAAAAATGAACTATTCATGCCGTTACCGGTAAGGCCCAGACCCAGGAGCATAAAAAGAGCACCGTCATTTTTCAAAACCTTATACAGGTCAGGCAAAAGTGTGGAAAGGCCTTTCTAATTGTTTAACCAGTTTTTTCAGGGCAACCGAAATTGGTACATTTTATTAGAGAAACCAAAAGTACCTTTTAATGCTTACTGACACTTTGTCCCACTTTTCAAAATGGGGGATTGAGGGGGTAGCCCCATAATTTTCATAGGGAAGCCCCATCAAGTGACACCTCATTTTGAAGGTCTTTGTTGTCCTCTTAAATAATTTAATAATTTACCAGGCCAAAACGCAGCTAAGCGCTAAAGTGCCACTGGCATGAGTGAAGCAAATTTCCTTTGCAACTTGTTACTCCAATTCACAGATATTGCAGCTCTAATTTGCTAAGCTCACAGCTTTGCTTTAGCCATTGGTCTCAACTTGGCCTCTTGTATAAACACAGGCGTCACGAGGCTGTTCACTAAGCTCAGTAGTCTCGATTTACGTGCTCTATTCCTGCACGTGTTGATACATAAATGGCTTATGGTCTGAATATTTTACATGTTATGCAGTCAGATTGTAATTTGAAAAACTAAAGTTGAATGAGTGGATTCTAACATCAAAATTCCAATCATACATAGTACATGTTTGTCATTCTCTCTCTTATTCATTTAAACTGTATTGTTATCGCTCAAGTCCTGTAACCTATCGCCATTAGTTCGTCTGCATTGTAAAATGTTTCTACGGGCAAAACCTTTTCCACACGGGTTTCAAAGCCCTTAAGCTAGCGATATAATTTGGTAACCTGTCATACGAATTATGAATTTAAAACTAATTTTAAATGTCAATGAAATTATACTACAAATTCAGCTGATTCGTGCCAAACCACGTTTTGGCCGGCATCGTAATACAGTTAGGATTTTCAAAGCTTTTAGTATTTTAATGGGTAAAAGCTCCCAACCTCAAAAGTTCTGCTATCCCAATTCTTCTGGTTAACAAACATGACCAACATATTTACAAAACAATTTGTACCGAATTTGATAAAAACCTGACTTTAATTACGACCTTAGGAGCTCGCATTTGACAACTATACAGGGTGTAACGAAAATGTGTAGCGCAATATGCAGAACTGGATTTTACATAGTAAGTCGAAAATTCCGGAATTTTTTATTTCAGCTTAGTTTAACCGCAATCCGCCATTTTGTAAATTTTGGAAAATATGGAATAATTCAAAAACTCTTTGAGATATTTTTGAGAAACTTGGTATAAATCTTTATGGTTTGCCTAGTAACATTTGCCACAACAGAGTTTATCTAACTTATCAAATTTTAAAATGGCGACCATTTAAAGATTTCAAAGTCGAATCCCGATTTGATTCGATTAGAATTTAAAAATTTGAAATTATCGCCATTTTGAAATATTATAAGTTATATAAAAAATGTATTTGGCGAATGTTATTAGAATTACAATTAAGGTTTATACTAAGTTTCTCAAAAATATCTCAAAGGGTTTGAATTATTCATTATTTTCAAAGATTTACAAAATGGTGGATTACGGCCAAACTAAGCCGAAATAAAACATTGTTATTCAGCATTTTCGACTTACTTTTGTTTGTAGAATCCGGTTCTGCATAGCGCGCTACACACTTTTGTGACACCTTGTATACAAAAGTATACAGGGTCAGGCAAAAGTGTGGAAACGCCTTTATAACTTTTTAGCAGTTTTTTCAGCGCGACCGAACTCGGTACATTTTATTAGAGGAACCAAAAGTACCTTTTAATGTATACTGACACTTTGCTCCAGTTTTCAAAATGGGGGGTTGGGGGGTAGCCCCATGATTTTCACAGGGAAGCCTCATCGAGAGACACTTCATTTTGAAGGTCTTAGAAAATGTTGATGAACGCTGAAAACTAGAAGTCTCCATCTTAACATTTTTTCCACAAGAAAATGTACAAAGTTAAACCATCAAAAGTCGATCTATTAGTAAGAAATGTGAAGTATGAAATGTGTCACTTAAACGTCTATGCAGAAAAGAGTGATATTATCAGGAAGTTAAATTACTCTAAAAATAATTTTTGTATAGCAATATTTTCGTTATAAAAGCTAAAATATTTGTTACGTTTTAGTTTAAAAAAGGTTTTGTTATATTCAGACAAATTTTAGTTTAAAAAGGGTTTTGTTATGTTCAGACAAGTACAAGAGAAGCTGCAGTGAAGTTTACAAGACGGGTGCAGTAAATTGATTTGACATACACGAAACCTTTACGCTCAAAGTAATTAACGTTCAAGAGCATTCAGTTATAGTAAAGATAACCAAGTCAACTTTTCCAACGAACTTCCCAGTGAATTGAAAAAGGTGTTATTCAGAGGTCATCTGAATACGTATATTTCCAATTATTTCATCTGTTGCAGCACAAACCTAACTCTCAACATATTAGTTATTCTTTATTTACTGTGGTACCGGTACGTTTAAAAGCTGTTTCAATAAACTCCATTACTAAAAGTTGTTTCTTTTAGATGCAAAGTCTGCTTTTAATACCAATTTCTAATGTTTTAATCGTTTAATCTCTTGAACCTAACACATTAAATTACAGTATATCCAGTAGTGCCACGGGGGCTTCTGCCCAGACCTCTGAGACACCAGCCTCGCTTCTGCTCAGGAGCAACACTGGCTCACGGGCCTCGGTGCCCGCTTTGTAAAACTTGGCCATCCAGCCGGCCTATCTCATGGCTTATTTTTATATAATTATATGTCATGCCATTTTTAAGATTTTTCAATGTATTTAACACTTTTTAACTTTTCCACCCCCAAGTAAACGATTCGGTAGACAACCAATATATTTTTGAAATCAGCATAATATTCCCTTTTTGATAAATTCCACATCGATTTTATGATTTTTTTAAATTTTTGCTCCCCCTTTAAACCTCAAATCCATATATATATTGTGCCCCCAAACCCCAAAATCAGTAGAGGTCTTTAAGTTAGTGATATACAACTGTGTGTCCAGTTTCAAACAAATCCGTTGATATTTACTAATAAATATTTACTAAAAGAGAATAACATAGAGAATGGGGACCTCAAAACCCCATAAAAATAAAAATCTATATAGTTTTATTCGTTTCCACCCTCCACCCACTAAGGACCATTTCTATTCAAAAAATCTGAATTACTCCAGCCAGATTCCGAGATCTCAACACTCCGGACAACCCTAACCGAAATACTAATAGTATAGATGTGAATGAAAATAAAGAACTAAGACTTAAATTGCCTAAATCTACTAGTATAGGGTACGTTACTACCAGTAGCTTAATAGCTCTCTTCTCATTTCAATTAATAACCACTTGATAATTACTACACAAATAAGACGAATTTGTTTAATTAACTAGAACATAATAATTGCCAGCAACCCTGAGGTTGACTGTTGTCAACTACACATTGTGTCTCACCCCCCTCCTCTCTCGATACCCTCTCTGTCACAGTTTGCTTTGATTACCTAACGATACAGAGGAAGCTAAATGTCAGGCAAATGTCACAACCACGTGAGCGTCAGTTAACATATCCACCCTTTGTTCCGGTCCCCTACCTGTGGAGTCTTCTCCATGGAGGCTCTTCCATTTCCCCTTCCCTTCGACACAGTGTTTGATTTGCTACTTTTGCTATGCTTATTATAGAAACACAGCCTACACGTAGCCACAAGCTCTACGGTAAATCTTAGCAAATTTCTAGAAAAAAAATTCATTTATTTTTTAAAATTAGACATTGTTTTACGCTATTAGTATACAATCTATACAGTTTCGTTTTAAGATTTCCTTTTACTTTACCATTGGTTCGGCTTGAATTTAAATCCGATAATTTTATATTGCATATTGTATATTATGAAAATCAAGAAATATCAATATTCAGTGAAATGTACTTAGAAAGACTTAACCATCACCCTAACCACTTGCAAATTCTGGACAATCATAATTTTACATACCGAATGAAAAGAAAACATGTTCTTGACCTTTTTTGGTTAAATTATGAGTTACATAGCAAATCATAAAAACTATTTTTGTCAGTGGAGAAATAAATGGCCAATTATTTTATTTTTGTAACGGTTTTGTTAATGTGATTAAATTTGCTTATTGTTGTTAAAACACATTTTTTAACATATTGAAAATAAAAATGTTATAAATAAAAAGAATGTATATTGGACAAACAACAGCTGTTATTAGTTGTATTAGTTTTGAAATAAGAAAGTCGTTTACTTTCTGTGTCTGTTTAATTGCTTCTCAGTGCTCTAAAGGAATCTTGACTATAAAAATAAAATTAAAATGTTTTAAAATAAATAAATAAAAATGCATTTTATTTGAGCATTTCTGGTCTTCAGAGCAACTCGTGTCAAATTACACTTAACTTAATACAACTATATTAAAACACTATAATTACAGTAAACACAATTTAATTTAAAAATGACAAAATGAATGGTAGGTTGTAGAGCAAACAGAGTTATTTTGATCGATTAAAAAGATAACATCTATTATACAAGGCGAATTTATATTCATTCATAGTATCGATGCAATTTCATAGGAAAGAATGGCCACAATTTTGAAACGGATGGGCCCTTTAAGCTGGTTAGAGTTGCAAACAGTAAAAGGAACATTTGCACCAAATTTCATGAAAATCGAACTAAAGTAACTTGTAGAGTGGTCACACACACATATATCACATATATAATACGTTTGAAAAAATAATATAACTTGTGTATTATACATATAAAGAAATTTGAAGACAAAATGTTTGGACCAAACCGGGACTTGAACCCGGGTCTTTCGCTAGCCGGGCGATTATTCTGACCACTACACCATCCGGGCCAACTATTTATGCCACATAGTATTAATTATATACAGAGAAGGGAACTTAATGATTTAATCTGCGTCTTTAGTTTTGAGCGATGGTGGTGCCAGTGTGAATGCCCCACGTCCCTACCCAAAGCTCAAAACCGGATGCTGGTGGGGGCTACTTCCTGTTTTGGTTATGGCGGATATTTAAATTATTTAATATCGTTCTTTACTTGTTCATTTCAACTGAAAACCTTTTAATTTTGCTACGAGTTTAATTTTAGTGTACAACACTGAAAAATATGACCACAAAGCACAGTACGAGTAAAATAGTTTTGATACGAACAAAACAATAAACAATGAAAACATAACCGTTTGTATACACTGATGTAGCTCATAAATGGCAGTATTATTGTTGTTACAACTTGAAATTTAAGTTATGTTGAAATTTATACTATTTTCGACCAAAATTCCATAATATAGCTTAGGCTATTTATTACTTTTTGTAGTTTGTTTGATCAATGTTTACTTAGAAGGGAATATACGTAATTAACAGTTTCCATTCATTCGCAATATTATCATTCTTTTAATGTATGAAAAACACAGGTTTTGAGACAAATACCAGGTACTATAGTCTGTTGTGTTAAGCCACTTCGTTATCAGACCTGATAATGAAGATGTCCCATCTTGAAAGGATGTTGTATATTTTGAATAACACATGTTTTTGATTTATATGATTTGGTTTGTTGTTGTTTTGGGTAAATAAAACATTGTTCAACCAACTTTACTAGATTATTAATTAAATTATAATTTGAATCTTAAACATAGTCTAATGTATCAAGAGAAAAAAAACTTAATTACAACTTCAGTAATGGGGTTACTTTTAGTAAGTTACTGAAAAATAGTTATTTAAGTAATATTACATTCGCTGTTAATATTAGGCTATTTCAGCAGTAGGCTAGTATTAGGTTAGGTTTAGTATTAAATTTTCCAAAAAATACAAATACTTCAAAAAATATAATATACTTGATATTACTATCAGAATACGAAAAATACAAATTTGTCGCAACAAACAATCTTATTTTTTAGTTTGATATTAAATTTGGTCTTTGTTGCAAGCAATACATCTTAATAAAATACTAATCTTAATTTCAATTCAGGCTTTTTAAAAATTTATTTTGTTCTAAAATGTTAATACAGAGTGTCCAGTAATTAGGGGATCAAACTTCACCAGGAGGTTTATCAGCTCATAATAAAGAAAAGTCCTATAACCCATAGTCCTATCTCGCTTAGTTTTCTGCCTGTCTGTGTTTTTCACTAAATAATTTTATCTCCGAGGTAAATTAAGTTATAAACTAAAAACTTTGCACACTTGTTAGTATAATTAAAACCAATATTTAATAAACAATTGACTATTTCACTTCCAGTTGAAAATGGTAATATATTGAAAGCTTGTTTATAATTCAAAACCCTAATCTTTATGACAAATAAACAAGAATAACAATACAGTGGCAAATGTATTTACAAACACTTAAAGATCAAGTTTGTTGTTCTGTGATAAGTAATAAATAAGAAATATGAGTTTTTCTGAGCGCACTTCAATTTTACATTTAAGAAACATATGGAAATACAGGAGTGCGCGTGAGAAACTTAAATTTCTCTGTTAGTAATTATCTCATAACAACAAATTTGGTCTTATAATGTTTGTAAATACATTTGCTACATATGTTACCTATGTGTATTTACCATAAAGATTAAGGGTTTGAGTTATTAAGCTTTAAAAATATAATATGGCCACCATTTTTAAACCGAAAGTTAAAATTAGTCAAATTTATTTTCAAATAATAGTGTTGGAAAAGACATAGCAACCTTTTATGTATTGGTTTTATTGTGCGACCGGTTTCGGATATTGTCCATTTTCCCAGTTACAGCCTTGGTAATGAAATATAAATATACATACATTTTATTTTTAAATATTGGTTTTAATTATACTAACAAGTGTGCAAAGGTGTTATTTAGGTTATAATGACAAGTTATATTTTTGTTATCCCATTAAATTCGGAGATAAAATTATTTAGTGAAAAACACAGACAGACAGACAGACGGACAGAAACAGCAAGATAGGACTATGTGTTATAGGAACCTTTTGTGTATTATGAGCTGATAAACCACGGTGAAGTTTTATCCCCTAACTACTGGACAGCCTGTATATTTAAACTCAAGATTGCCTGTGCAGAGTGTATTGAAAGTGTTCTAGTGTGTTTATGAGAAATCCTGAACTGCAGTGACTCTGCTGTGACAGTGCAATAAACACGGCCATTCCACAGAGTGGCATTCAGCAGTCAGCAGTCAGCTGCTGGATAGACGCCAGCGCAACTATCTGTAACAGCGTATCTGCTTTGTACACTGCACTTTAACCCTTTCATCAGTTATAGTGTATGCTGCCTGTGAGGCTAGTTGCTATTAATATGTATTTAAACTCATTACAATGACTTTGTATGTGTTATTTAGCGAGATTTCTATGAAAATATAGTTATTTATTTCTCTCGCCAAAGAGAAGGAAACATCGTAGAAAGGTTCGGTTTGTATAGTTTTTGTCTCCCAAAACGTTCTAATATATGTAATATAGTGATATGTATAATCACTCTACAAGTTATATTTCTGTCCGATTTTCACGAAATTTGGTACACATGTTCCTTTTAAAAGTTAAGTTTGTTAACCAGCTTGATCGGGCAGTCCGTTTCAAAATGGTAGCAATACAAAGTTCACTCTGTATAGTAGAGTTTTACTTTCTCAACCGATCAAAACAACTTCCGTTGCTCTAGAACTCCCGTTTCAAAGTTATCAAATGCAAATTAGAATAGATATTTTCTGTTGAAATATTTAATCCGAATTTATGCATAACATAAAAATTTAACAGTCAGAGCACTGACCATAAATTATGTTGTTATATAATTTACTAGCCTATGTTTCCTTGGATACAGAAAGTAAAAGCGTAAAGTTTGTCTTGTTTAACGAGGCGAAGTTAGGACTACTAAGTTCTCTCTACCACACAATCTCGACCTTTACGTAGTGTTACCGTATAGTCACATTACATATGTAAGGGGTGACTGGGGGGATAATGTATAGAGGAATTTCGTCTAATTTAAAATAGATCAATGAAAACCTGTTCCGTTTTATTGGAAATTCGCTAAGATTCACCGTAGCGCTTGTGGCTATGTGTCAGCTATTTTTGTACATTATTTGCAATACTTTTCACTGTATAAAACTATTAGGGATACGCTCTGCTAGGCTACGTTGCTACGTCGTGGAAGATCGAATACCTCTTTATTTTTACTAATAAGTTATGCACACACAACCAATATCAACACTATCACTTGGGCGATCAAAGTTATCTAGTAACTAATTAATTTATATTACAAACCTTGGCAAACAGGTACAATCTTCACCCGTTCATTGTGTAAATTTAATCAACATGAAACTTTATTTCATTTCGTAGCAGTTTGTCTATATTATCTCACATCAGAAACGTTTATTTTGTAAAATCTAATTTAAATGAAATTGGGTTTGAATATTTTTGAATGGAGGGGATGGACGGGCTTTCGTGGGCTATCTTAGAGAAGCTTGAGGATATAGGTAGGATTTAATACACGAATTTAATTATTAAATACTCTATAATCCTCTGTGTATTGTATACTTTATATTAGACTTTTAATGCCAATAATTTTGTATTTATTTAGTGGTACATATGATTGTTTTACTATTTTTCCAATGATTAGTGACATGTAAATGTTCAATGTTTATTATGTTATGACTTTAAAAATATAGCTACTTCAACGCCACTTTATAATTCACTTTATAGATTCACTTTATAATTTTATTATTTACAAGGTAAACCGTATTGCTCTGCAACAGTGACAAAAAAATCGACACATAACTCCTCTTAGATGTAACTAAATACATCGAATGATATTTTAATGAAAGAGCATGATTTATTGAGTGTTCTTAGACCAAAACGAACAATTTATCTAAATTAGAACCTGAGATATGACAGGACGAAGCTGGGGAGAAAACATGGGAAAAGCCTTTATTGAGTATAACTTGAAGCTTAAGCGATTTTTTATGTTTGATGACAAATCTATGCATAAATACCTTTCATTAAAAAATGAGAAAATCGGTGTGATAGAACGGTTGTATTGACTGCCATTAGATTTTCATAAATTCTTTTAATATGTAGACTAGCCTTCGGCCTGTGGCCTCAGTTCTGCTTCTGCCTCTCAGTTTGGGTAGTCACTTCGCTAATGACTACTTTTTCAGTTAGGGTATTTCCTTGAGAGTTGATGGAATTCAAATTTGACAAGTCATCAATTTTTATGGTGTAGCTAGCGGTACTTCCAAATATTGGTTGGAATAGTCTTAGGTTAGATCTTAAGTTAAGATATTAATTAAATGTAGTTCCTAGATTAGTGTAGTCCTCTGAAGACGGGTGGAGTTTTTAACTACCCGAAACGTTAGGAGTAGTTTTTCTCCGGAAGTGGCAGGAAAAGTCCGTTTCTTTCCTCTTATTAACTTCTTTGTGTTTTCCAATGGACATTTGAGTGGTTTTGGATTCATTGAAAGCGAGATAATTGTTGCAATAATCCTGAGCCATACTAATAGATATTAAAGATGAAATTTCTAAACTTTATCATTTAACTATACGAACATTATATTTAGAATTTGTTTAAACAATTTTATTTATTTAGCGTTTGTAATGAATAGTAGATTTTACGCAAGAAAAACATATTTTGAAGCCAACCAGCATGCAGACGGCCCATCAGGCTGAAACCAGGGGTCTCCAACTATGTTAGCATTTAAAAATGCTCAATAAACACTTTTTCTTTCTTTCTTTCCTTTTTTACATTTTATAGTCTCAGAACAAACTTCAATTAAATATTCTGTAATAAATACGTATACCAAATTTGAATTTCAATTCTACGTTAACCTCTTACATGTCGTTCAGACTCGGCGAAATTTAACATGGGAATCTCTGTGGTCAGTGATATGATAGCTACCCTGTATATTAATGAGCGTACATGAAAACACCAGCTTTAGATTAAATTATTCAACCATTAAGGTGAGGTTTGTGAAATCTTAAATTCGGCAAAAATATACAAAAGTGTGTAGTTCAGAATTTGAAAAGATTTGCTGGGCCGAGTACGTATAGGCGTTTGTTAATAAACAAGTAATTTTGGAATTTGCTTGGACTTTAAACAAAGGACCTCAGGTAAAGGTTGGAAATTCTTAAGAAGTTCATCATAGAAGTTGGTTGTTTAAGAAAACAGTAATAAATTTGACAGGAAATTAACTTTTACGTCTTAGGAGAAAGTTACTTTGTCGTCCCATCACTCTGCGCAACGGTTTATGAACTCATTATTTTATCCTGCAACGTATATTTCATGCACAGTATTTCTCATTTATGCATTCCTCATTTATAGAGAAACGTATATTTTTTAGTATTATAATAACTGTTCTTATTAATCAAATGCATTATGATTACAAGCCCAAATTCCTTATAAAGAAAATGTACGTTTTGTAACGTCATGTACTTACATTTGTTAGTTCTTACAACTATCCGACACGTCATTGATAAAGCTTGGTTAAATACCTATTTGTGATCTATAAGTACCCAAACCGAGTGTATATTAGGTTGGTATAATAGGCCAAGACTAGTATAATAATATTGTTTCGTAGTAGGTATGTTATGATTTTGTTTTTATTGTTTTGGCTAGGGTATAAACAAATCAGAAATACGTAGGCCTACATTTCATAAAACAATACTGTATACAGTGAAAAAAAATGACTAACATTTTATAAATGCAGATATGACGTGAATTCCAAAAGCAAACAGAATCGGCGCCTTGGCACAAGCGCTACCGTGAATCGTAGCGAATTTCCTGTAATGGGAAGGGGGATAAATTACAGTGAAACTGGCCTATTTGGGATGGGGTTCTCTATAACGGGGCTTTTAGCTTGTATGATCCGATTTCGATTCAACTTGGCAAATTTTCGCCACCACCTTGAACTGGTTGACAGATTTTGCTGATGTTTGATAAACATGTTGGATTGTTGGGTATGGCGACAAATGCCTATACCCAGTTTTTCGAAATAAGTTCACTATTTCTTGGGTTCCCCACTCTTTCGGAGTGTCAATTTTGTTGGTTAATGAACTTGTTCTAGATATTTACAAACAGAACATTTGTACCAACGTTTTAAACAATGTATTGGGTTTGATTTTAGTAAGGAAAAGGCCGAGAAAGATAACTTTGTGATACGTGATCATGCTGTGAAGTTAGCTGGAGTTGTTCAAAGTCAATGAATGAACAGTCTAGTAAAGTTTGTCATGGGAATGAGAGGTCTGATGCAGGGTCAGTAATCAGTCATCTGTGAAGTGGAGCATGATCCCAGATTCAATCAACGAAGGTCCTCCCTTTGACCGACGTCCAATCCCAGTGAAATACACTAGACTTACGCCAAGCTCAAATAACCATGCTTCACAAGATTTCTGTCTACTACCCTGTTTTTTTACTCATCGGTACACAAGGGACAACTCTTTCAGTACGCAGATTATAGCCTATGAATCTCTGTTTCAAAGCGTCATTATCAATCCAAGAACTAGAACGCGTGAAGTTTGTTGAGCTAAACAGTTCAATTCAACATTTTAATGAGCTCAACCTCAAAACGAATCCAACAAAGTCGTCCTTCATTCTATTTCGCTTGCGAAAAATACTTCAGGTAATAATTCAACAGGTCATGTTGAACGATGTGAGATCGAAGAAGTCTACTCGACCTTGATCGAGGGTTGACTTAAGTTACTGGGATTGCCACGTAGACAGTGTTTGAGGAAATCCAGCCTCAGACATTTATGTTTTGAAGAAACTGCCTGAGATATAAGAAAAAGGAAACGCCCTCCTCCCCACAAAACTTCCGGTAAACCACATAGCTGGTTGTCGAAATTAACCTAGATATTTGCGAAAAGAACGTTTTTTACCTGTAGAGTGATCAAACATATATTATATTTGTATTTTGTGATATCTGTTCACTTCTAAAAGGGATACTTGGTATATCAATACGAGAATTGACAAAACTGAGAAGCACCCTTTAAACATAATTTTATATTAAATATTTATATTATTTTTAAAATAAATAATGTTTATGATATTTATATTATTTTGTGAAAAATGCTAGTTAATATAGCAGTTGAAAACAGCTATGCGGAAATATACTGAGCTTAATTGAGCACTTTTATGGTTGTTTGTACACTATTCATGAGTCGAACGATAGTTTTTGTGTTAAATATTAATATTTCAAAGTTTTGCCATTTAAAATAGTACTCAGCGGATCCGTGGCAGATTGGTATCACGCTTGACTCAAGAGCTCATAACTCCGGTGGCGCGGGTTCGATCCCCGCAGTCACCACTTACAATTTGTAACATGACTATACGGTAATGACAGGTAAAGGTCGAGGTTGATTGGTATGAGGACATTGTAGTCCTAACTTTGCCTCGTTAAACAAGACAAACTTGACCTTTTTTATTTTTACGTGTAGGAAAGCTCAGGACTGTTGACCGTTTAGTTCTACGACGTTAGGTTCCATCTGGCGGTAGCTCTATTTCTTATGGAAATTCATTAATTACATTGGATAATAAAGAAAGCTGGGCATATTGAAGTTGGCTAAGCTACAAAACATTTAAAAGAATAGGTGTTGTTTAGTTTTCCCAAAATCATCCTCACATAAAGGTACCATGTGGACAGTACGAGAAATGGCGAACACTGGTGAAAACTGTGAGGTCAGCAACACAACGATGCTGTTTACTGATTAGTGAGGTGAGTTTGATTGATGCGAGCGCCATCTTGTAAACAGCTGACTACACACACATCAGCTGATCCACAGGTAAACAAAGAGGGGGAGGTGGTAGGGCGGATAATTACATGGGGATGGATGCTAGCTAGCTAATTTATTGGATTTAATTTAAGTTAAGTAAAGTTCTCTCATTTGTTTTCAACTCCTGCCGAATCTATGTTTCTCACTGAAGCGTTTAAATGATGACTTTAGTAATCTAAGCAATAGAAATACAGAAAAGTTCGTGAGAATTGTTACACCTAAGACATTTAGCTACTCTCACAGCTTCTTAACCCAGTGGTCACTAAGCATGTAAATCTAAGACCTATGCGAAGCTGATAGCGTAGCGAATCAATATGGTGGACCCTGTTTTCACTACTTCAGGTAAACAATATAATTATTAATACCAAACAACAAATACTTAATACCGGTACTAATTGTTACCAAGAAACCATACCAAACATTGAACTGTTTCCTTTCCCCCGCTGTTCATTTATGAAGCATCTACGTGGTAAATAAGTGACCTCTCGATTCGAATATTCTCGAAAGTAAACTAAGAATCTCCTCACTAACACACAAGACAAGTAATTATTATAAAACAACATTATTATTATTATTGTTCATTTACTTCAAATATAACAGTATGTTATAAGATTAATGCCAAATTAATCATGGTAGTTGTACTGAATCAGTAGTTACAAATTGAACAATAATTACTTGTGTTGTGTGTTAGTGTGGGGATTCTTAGTGTACTTTCGAGAATATTCTAATCAGGAGGTCATTTGTTTTTAGCATGTAGGGGATTCATAATTGAACTGCGGGAGAAAGGAAACAGTTCAATGTTTGATATGGTTTCTTGGTAACAATTGGTTTAGTACCGGTATCATTTAGTATGAGTATGAATCAAGCACTTTCATTTGGTAACGAGAAAGTAGTTACTCCGACATGTAGAACAAATTAAATTACAGAAACTTCTTGTTAACGTCAAAAGAACTTCCCCGCTTCGCTGCTTCTGTAAACTTCTCTCCTTTAACTTCTCTTCTGTAAACTTCAAATTTGGATTTAATGAAGAACAAGTGATTTGATGCACTTTATTGCATATTTGAAATGTAAGTTCAGAAATATTTGCTATCTTTAAGTACTATTCTGTTAAAATGTAGTTCGATTCATATGTTTAATACACACGTAACGCTATTAAAGACAACTATATTTAAATGAAGATTCCGTGAAATTCGTAGGTTGGTCTTATAAAATTTGGGTTTGTATTTGTCTATTTCCTTAATTACTAAGAAGTCTCTATGTTTGTGGTTCAATGATGATTAGGCTGAATAATTTCTTATAGTTTTCCTTACTCTATCTTGGATTTGACGTGAATCTGTATTTTATTAAGAATAAATGTTTCTGCTGCTTAAAGCCATTCTGGTTTGATAATTGTGTTATAGTGTCAGAGGTTTGCTTAGTGCTTACTTAGAGATCGGCTTCTCATTATTATTAACATTATACTATAAGGGCCATTGTCATATTTTGGCAACTCAATTACTGTAGTGCGAAACATTTTCAAGTCTTGCTTCTAGGTTAACTTCTTAAAGGTACTTAAATTACTAAACTTTTTAATTTTGCCGCATTTAAGAGAAGATCTTGGACGGTTGGTTGGAGATTTGATCGGTCAAGGAGATATTTTTCTCGCACGAAATCTGTAAAACTAATATCTTTGAAATTTTATTTTAGGAGTTCGATATGTGTTTGGTCAGTGCATAGTCCTGTCATTTACAACAGCCAAACAGTTAGTTTTTATACTGAATTTACCCTACCTATTTCCACTTAAGTTGTTAATGCTCACCAAAATTCTTATCACAATTTTAGTTTACGCTATTTCTGGATTACTTTGTCCAAAACACAGTTATTTCCCCAATGTAACTTTGGTTTTGGATTTGTGTTTCCTTAATACACGTAAACCAAAGTTAATCTAGATTCCGTTATTTTAGAATTGAGAAAAGTGACTCGAAGTGGGGCGCGTATTTTAAATAGAGTAGTCCCCTCCCACTATGTGTACTAACAAGGGTATTACTTACGTAATATTTAATGCCTTAATAATTGTCGATAGTTTGTTTCAACCTTAAAACAAATTATGAATACCAAATATTTTTACAACAGCAAAATATGTTTTCTTTCTGTGATGAATCCAGATCTGTAGACGGATGAGAGTGAATTATTGCTCAATGTTGCGTGTTACAGTTGAACATCTCCATATGAATCCAAACGTCGAGTAAATAAACACTTCAGTTCTGGATACTCATACATATTTATTTGCTGTTGCTACTTTTGTAATTTTAACAACACAACATATCCAGTCTTTGTAACACTGATGAGTGTAAAACAAACTTAAGATATTTCACAGTAATTGCTTGTACTCTAAACAAAGCGCCTGTGACGAGTACAAGACGTCTTGCACGGTAACCAAGATATACTGTATATTAGTTTTAATGTTTTATCCAAATTGAATTTTGCAAATCTGGCATATGTTTAACATTACTAAGCACGTAGTACCAGTGTAAAAATAATCTCGAACTTCGTTGCTGTATTAATAGTAATTTCATCACTAGGTCCTAAAGTGACACTTTTTGACACGAGGTCAAGTTAACTTTAAATGACCGAGTTAACTTTTAATACGTTAAATGACCGAGGGTCAAAAGGCACTTTCGGGCCGAGTGATAACGATACTTTTTGTCATGATGGAAATTATAATAAGTACCGGTATAGCAATAAATGTTTTAATATTATAAAGAATTATTTAAGTGAACATTGTTTTGAACTCAGCAATCTGAACTATATTGTTTGGAAGAAACAGCTGTTACAATGATTTACTACATTTAGTCGGTGTTAAAATTCAAAACAAACTCATTGAACCAGCTGATGTCCATGCCACAAAAAGATCATTAAAATGATCTTTTTCTCCCTAGGGAGTAAAATTTCGTCAAAACAATACTTTATTTACCTGGGTGAAAAGTGACACTTTAGCAATGTCAATACATGTTAAATTGCATGTTATATATATTGTCATAACAATTTTACTAAAAAAAACACATCCACACAGACAGACGGACAACGAATCGCTGGAGAACCCTGTTTATATGACAAAATATTATTGCTTTAACCTAAGGAACATGTCCACAAAGTATTTCCAGAGAGTTCACCGTCACCCTGTATATACTTAATTTTATACTTATAAATGCTAAATGTGTACACCAGAAAATAAAGAGTTCAAAAGGATAACTTTTGCGTTTAACATACACTTCGCATTTTCAGGACGAAGATCTTTCATGTAGGCAGAGATATACAAAATATTAAATCAAGTTTGTGGTTGATGCTGTTCAGAAGTAACTCACCCAACATAAGCTCGGAGCGAGGCTCTGTCAAAGTTATGATCCAATAACAACTTGCTTACCAATCCCATCTGGTAATGAAACTTTTGTCAGACTTGTAAAAGTGACTAAAACTTTATTTCTTGAAACTGTGGAGTCTGAACACGTAACTAAGTTACCGTTGTTAAATTACTAGAGATAAAACGTTCTTCGTTGAAGTTTTCTTATGGCTAATTTCCACTACGATCGAAACCACTAGACTCACTCCTTGCCGTGTCATGTGTTGCCGTACTCCACACGATAAAGCTACTCCACGTAATACACATCTCACGCCTGGTTGTTGTTGGGAAATCGTCAAATGGAAGCAATCTGTCTGCGTTTTACTAAAACTATGAAAAGCAGGATTTAATTAATGATTATGTCAAGGTAATATGCTCAGAAGTTGTGTCTAGGTGTAATTTCGGAGGAGTCAAACGAATCAGCACACTAAATGGACAACATTTAGTGCCCTCGTATCCCAAACCGCACAAGCAGAGCCGCCACTTTTCGTTAATTTATAATATGTTATATAGAATCGCATTATGCAGTCTAATTGTAACTACAGATTGTCTTAGGGCTTGCGTGATTAACGAGCGTCATTTGGACGGAGGTTTTATGGTTAAAAGCGAACGCGGCCCCTCGAAGCTTGAACTGCCTACCTTCGGCCACCATTATTTCGTGTTAAATCAGCAATGTACAGATAAACATTTTGTTAAGGTTAAACATATCATCAACCTTGAAAATGCCGGCTTAACCTAAACCTAACCTATAACCTAACCAGTTAGTGCGCGGCTCCCGTAGTGCGAGGTTCGTCAGTCCGAGTCTGGGTGAGATCCTTTCAATTAATAATTACCTACCACATTTCTGTGTGTTTTTCAGCTGTTTGTTTTATGTTAAGGCCTAGCATGTAGTTTTATTCCTATAAAGTGTTTTCATTTTATTTGGTTCTATTTTTCATTGTAATGTTGACAAGTTACAATTTTTAAGATGTAGCGGCATTTTTAAATATTGTTTGATATAGTCTTAGGTTAGATCTTTAGTTAAGATATATAATTAAATGTATTTCCTAGATTAGTGTAGTCGTCTGAAGACGGGTTGAGTTTTGAACTTCCCGAAACGTTAGGAGTAGCTTTTCGCCGAAAGTGGCCGGAAAAGTCAGTTTCTTTCTTTGTACTAAATTGCTCTCCACCACTGTCATGAACTTTCAAACTAACATATTTTTATTCTTTCTTTGAAATTAAACTTTATGTATACCAAAGAGCAGACGAATTTTAAAACGTCTTGTTTTCATTTATAGTGGTGCTAACATTTTTCACAGCTACAATTCTCAGTTGCTAACAACAGTTATTTTACTCACTGAAGACATAGAGAATAAAAAAATATATCTGTACAGGGACAAGTATAGTTCAAAGAAACCATGTGCCTACAATTTAAAAGAAAAAAAAAAACAAACAGTTGTGGAAAAACAAAGGTAGGATTAAGTATTGAAATGAGCTTGGTTTTCACTGAGTTGGACACCAATAGGTTTGCATGAGTGAACACACAAATTGGCCAGTGTAAAGGCAGAATAATGTGAACCTCTAGATCGAGTTCTTTATGTTGGTTGCTTGTACTCATAACAATGTTCACAATATAGTTCCTTGAATATGAAGGAAGTCCTTTATTGATCATAGACGCAATATTAATGTTTGCTTTACCTAAATAAATACTACAATTTTTTATTACAATTTTGTAAAATTACCAAAATTAATCCAAGATTGCCCCTGAAGTATATACCCTCATCATCATGAATAAGCGAATTTCCATAGGAATAGAGCTATTAATTACTGTTTAAATAAGAGTTGTGTTTAATCAAAGCTTAGAGAAAGAACTACCAAATGAACAAAGAAAGGTTGCCTAGTTAAATCCAATCCAGTATACAGAGCATCCCGAAACTCTCTGGAACGCAGATTGTTCCTCAGGTTGGAGATGTCACCTTAGTATAAATATGGGTCTTCAGTGCCTAGTTTTTCGTCTGTCCGTCTGTGTGTGTGTTTTTACATCATGTTTAATAACTCAAAAACTATTAAAGATAGAAATTACAATTTTGTATATATTTTATAAATTAATAGAATTTGCTTTTTGTATAAACTACATTTATTATAAACCATAAAGAACTATACATTTGAAGGATACTGTGATATGCCTTACTTTTATGATATAGCTGACGACAATCCAAACAAGCTCAAAGATTGTACTTAGGACCTTTCAAAGTTGTTCATAGTTTTATAATCAATGTAGTTAATAGTAAGATAATCTAATAAATAACATAATAATAATAACAAAACTACGTTATTAAGAAAAACTGTAGACACACAATAATAAAAGGTTTATTTTTCCATCTATCATCAATTCTTTACTAATAAACAGCTGTTTTTAACGTGAAGTTAACAGAAAACAGCTGGTCAATAATGCGCAGCGTATCACATGTTTTGATAATCATTTTATAATATACGAATGTATTGTGGTTGGAAATGACATTGTTTTGAAAACGTTGTCACAAGTTGGTTATTTATGATTAAGCTTTATTAAAAATATGGTGTTATTTTTTTGTCTGTTACTATGTCGCTTTTTACCTCTCTTTATATTTTTTATAGCTATAACGGTTATTGTGGAATTTGAGTTAATGGTTTTAAACAGCTGCCATTTTGAAATTGATTTATTTACATAAATGGATTATTGTACTTATTCGACCTATTAAGGTATGTATTTGTACACAATTTTAAGTGTCGATCTTTAATACATTTTGAGTTAGGGCGCAGTAATGCAACCTATCGCCAGAACCTAATTCCGTACAACCTTACTGTTTCAGAAAGACACGTAAACGCTTTTATTTGACAGATTGGTGCCTTATAGAAAAATAGATGTAGGCCTACGCGATAGCTAAATGTTTGCAAACAAATACAAAAGTAATCCTGGACTAAATTCAACTTAACAGCCTATGTTTTCGGTAAACTTGTACACATTCTTCAACATAACGCAGGCCTCATTCAAATAACAGATGGTGGTAGGCATACCCAAGTGGGATCTTATAATATAAGTAACAACCTTACGTATTCTTTCATAACTCGTTAGGTACCGTTATAATACTCGTACATGTAATTCTGTACATGTGATCGGATCAAGATAAGCACATTTCTTCTTAAATACACATGATCCTAAAATGCTTCGTGTGTCAGCTGGTCAGCATGTAGTTTTTCACCTATTAATGTTGTCTTATAAGCAGTGCTTGACCAATAAATTTGAAATTTGGCACGTTAATGTTAAGAACAAACAACTATTTACTGGGGAATTAACAATGCTAAAACGGTATATTATTACATTAACAGTCAATTTGGCCTGGCTATTAAATGAATGTATCATCATGAAAAGTTAAAAGGTTATTAGTAAAACTATTCTGGTGATACTAATCATATTTGGGAGAAAATGGCAGCTGGTCACAAAACACGAAGCATTACCAGACCATGAAATGGGCTCAGCTTGTCCCAAGACAATTATTCCCAGAGATTTCTTTTTTGATTTTACTAACACCATTAGTGGGTTAACTAACTACATACCATTGTGATTCAGTGGAATAAAGGAATTTATAGACCTAACTTGGTACTAATCAAGTTGTATTTCGTATTCAACTTCATTTCATTTCAACACCATGTATAGTAAACAACAATTTGTAAACATAATGAATAATTTTGACTAAAATAATCAAACGTTTAAATTGACTAAACACGATTATATTATGACAACCTACTATAGTAGTTCGTAGGTATCGACTCTACCGTACAGAGGACGGCAAGAAAGTACACCATGGAAAGGGTGTGAGGTGAGTGTTGAGGCCTCCTAGCCCTAAATACCGCATTTCACTTCTCATAGACTACACAGTAGAAACTGTATAGATATAATTAGTGAGAAGTGGTAGAGGTGAGGTTGGCACAACTGTCATGTGCTAAATCTGGCAACAGCTGACGTCGCTGAACATTGTTGTCCACCTGTCACCTGCAGCCGGCTTCAACCGCATTCACATACAACACTACAATACCCTCATACTTCGCAGTTCACACTTCATCTCTAACCAATATCAGTGTGAAACATTCACACATTAATAATATTTGTCCAGCTTTACAAATTTGTTTACCGGACTAAATTTTAATAAATGAATTTTTCTGAAAGGAGGAGGGTATCACCTTATTTAGGATAATAAATTAAACCAAATGAAACAAATTTGAGGAAGTGAATGTCAAATGTGTATGTTTAAATGAATTTTATTGGAAGCATACGAAGAAAATTGTACGAGTATATATTCTAAATATTGACGATTGCTTTGCATTTATTGTAAAAATGATCCTGCAAAAACACGCATTTATTTAACTATTTGGGTCTTATACACATTATTAAGAGAGGAATTCTAATTTTGCGAAAAGTTCCCATTAAAACACCCCTTTTCGTCTTCCTCCCTTCGTCTGAACTGTATAAGTTGTTAGTCACACCAAATAGGAGTCTTACATTTTAAAGGCGACATTATTTTAAACTGTAAAACTTAATACTATAAATGATTTATGCAGAGTATTAAAAAATTATGGGTTAGAGTATAACTGACAATTGTTACAGATTGATCGGTTTGAGTTGTTTCACTAACGTACCTTTTGGGACCAGTTAAAACAAAACAACTGGCTGACGCAATAGAAAACTGTCACCTCCACAACTTACCCAAATTATTGATAGAAATTGTTGAACGAAATAGCTATTAGTTCAAAGTGAAAATGTTGGAAGGCTTTAGAAGTGCAATCTGAAAGTGAACTGTATGTGCAGATATGAATTTCTAGCAAAGCTTTAATCAATATGAGTTCATATCTTCACTATCAGAGCAGATAATAAAAACATGAAGCTATTGGGAAACATGATTAAACACTGTTCTCCATTCACCAGTATGCCACTAAGCCAATATAAAGTGATCACGTGACCAGGTACAAGGGCGGGAGAGGTTTATTAGGTTACCTGTGTGTTTGTCGTTGCACCTGAACACCGTACAGTATAGCCAACTTAACTGGTTCCCCACACAAACAAGCTCTGAGCTGCTCAGCCCTTCTTGAAACTTTTCCCATCAGCAAGCATTACACGTCTTACTTGAACCTTGCAAAGCAAAGTATCCGAACAAAACTTACTGTATTTCTAGGTTTAACAGTTCGTCTAGTTCTTAGTCTAATCCCCATTCAGTATCATTGTTTTGAGACTATTTTAAAACACTCTATTGTCTGAATGTGCCTTATCTTCATACAATTTACTGTAAATACTGTATACATCATTCTGATGAAATAAGAGTAATATACGAACTAAATGAACAAATATAATAGTTTAGTTGTATGGTTTCAACTAAACTGGTATACTAGCCAGTAGAGTAATCGAATGAATTTTTCTGTAAATATAAGCAAATGGTACTAATACGCTAATAAAGCTATAATAAATACTCCAAAATTAAATCCAATTGTCTTGTTTATACCAGCGCTTGTTTATTTTGCAAGCAATAATTGATAAGGCTCTAGGGAAAGGAGTTTAGCGGCTAAACCTTAGAGCTCCAATACCATGAGCTTTTACAGACTCGTGTGGACACGAATAGAAAAGAAACCTTAATCATGGTACAAACACTTTTATGTACACGGTTGTCAAGTGTGCGCAGTAAACATTTACGATGTAGTTTGGCCAATCAACGTAATCTACGGGCGTGAAAACACATGCTTTTAAGCGGCTAGAAACTACGAAACTTCGCCACGAGCCTTTAGTGGCTTTACAAGGATTCCTAATAAAACAAACGCTGCTACAATGTGATGTGTTTTGTAGTAATAATAATGTCAAAAATATGATCTCAAGCATTATAACAAAACCTTTTATATTCGTCTTTTGAATGGGCTCCTGAGCTCTAATGAATTTCAGGGTATTTTCAAAGTGGAAAGTTATCAAACTAAAGAACTAAAATCTGCCTTCAATTCACCTTTAAGATATACTGACTTTGTTATGTTTTAAACTAAAAAACCACAAGCACTATTTTGCCCTACACACCTATTTCCTATTTACACCATTTTTTTAGTAACACTATTTATAATAACGGCCGTATTTTGTACTGTTGTATAACTATACGTTTTCCATAGAAGAATATGAACCAACTAGCTGAATGCGATATTCTAATATTTTCTGGAGCAATAGATTGTCTGCGATAGTAGTGTTTGAAGAGCTGCCAAACAGGTCAATGTCTCAGAGACTTTGCCAGTGCTTGGTTCATAGATTCAACGATTATAGCGGTTATGAAATGTCGATGTCATGACTATTGTATATTTCAATTTAGTTTTATTTCATTCAAACGCAGTAAACAACCAATCATTTTAAGATTAACTTAACAATTCTTTTTATATAAAGCCCAGATTTTCCGGCTCAAGGTCTCGGCTACTCGACTCAGTTTACTTTTGGTGCAATGCACTTTTTCAATTTCTTATGCCTATTTATGTTCCATATATGCTCATCTAATATTCTTTTGAACCCGTATTTTACAACAAGGTAAGCCTTTTTATGACATTACTTCTAGATGTATAAACTATTTGCATCTTTTTGTTATTCTGGTATATTGCGTTTTAGTGTTGCAAAATGGATTTAAGTAACTAAAAACACTCGACGTATACTACTTAAGACCTATAACTAGGTTTTGGTACACTCTTTGGTATTACTACAATTTAAATAGTGTTACTGTTTCAAACTCTTTGGGTTTGCCGTTTTTGAGCTTCAACTCGCCTGCTAAAAACACAGTAAAACATTTTTTGTCATTCTGCTCTGAAGAGAGCTGCATTAGACACATGTATTGACGTGCTAAAGTGTCACTTTTATAACCAGGTAAATAAAGTATTGTTTTGATGACATTTTTCTACCTCGGGATAAAATATCATTTTAATGATCGTTTTGTGGTATGGACATCAGCCAAGTTTGTTTTGAATTTTAGCAATAACTTAAAATAAATCAGTGTAATAGCTGTTTCTCCAAAATATTATAGTTCAGATTGCTGAGTTCAAAACAATGTTTATTTAATTGTTTCTTTATGATAATAAAACAACTTTTGACATTTAGTTGTTGACCTCGGCTGCTCGTCAGACGTTAAATTGAACTCGTGTCAGAAGGTGTCACTTTAGGACCTAGTGATGAAATATACTATTTATCAGATAGTAAAAAGACAAATTCTTCTTTTGTGTAGGTCTACAATTAAAGCATTGGTTGGTTGTTTTAATTGATTAATTTTATAGGCTCATAGGCGTTTTATAGGCTGAGGTTTCACATACAGAGAGACGTTGAATTCCATTTCCCGACAGAGCACGTAGGGATTCATGTCACGTAGAAAAGTTTCCCATCTGTTTAGGGTGGAAATGTTGAATTCCTGTGAAAGGTTCTTTGCATTTCTAGCTACAGCTAGAACAGTGTCATTTTAAAAACAGCATTCTAATGAAACACAACATTACAAAACATTATACTAAATAATTTAGGTCTAGAAACCAATGTTTAACAATATATCGCGTGGTAAACGGAAATGCCTTTTTATTTATGCTGTAAATAATTTTATAAAACTATATATCAAATTTCATTTATACGTGCAACATAAAGCCAGAATACCACCTAACGCGTAATAAGAAACGAAGAAAAATTGTGGTTTTTAAATTCTTTATTTTTGTCCGAGCACACTGCAGCTGTTCAAAGTCAACTAACTTTGATAACAAATCCTGCAGCAGTTCAGCCACACTGTATTCAGTGGACTCCTCGACCGCATTTCACCTCAACCTACCTATTTATAGCACTATCGGTATTAGTCAGTCAGATTAAAACGATGCCGTAAACGTAATCCACAAGATACAAATTCAACTGTTTTTTCTCTCTTGTTTAGTTACGTTGCGTGATAATGCTTTCTATTTTATTCAGCCGGTTTCTTTTTTCCGGAAAGTGAGAAAGCTGAAAGCTTCGGTAACTTAACAAAAAAGTCCTTTGAATCAAGTACAGGTAATATACTTACATAATATACGCACCTACATTTTGAGAACAATGATTAACAAGGGAGACATTATTATTTTGACTACATTTTATTACCTCCCCAAAATGGCATGGAAATGCAATTTATTGTACACTGTACATAAACTTTAGGATATTAAACTCCAGAACAATTGATAAGTATTTTTATATCTCAGGTTAAATTAAACAAAATTGACTTACGGGCGCGTACGTTGTTAGCCGCAGCGAACCAAAATGGTTTCCACAGTAAGACGATTTAGCTGGATTAAACATGATATATAAAATATAGTACTTATGTTTCTGTTTAACACAAATAAACCTTTGTCAATAACACAATTTTTACTGAGTGCTACAAATCCCATCCTTATAGAGTTTTAGTTCTAGGAGATAACATCGTCTGGCTTAAATGTTAACTACTTTTAAACTGGAGCTAGGGTAGGAGAAGTTATATTACTTTAGTCCTCGGTTGTACGACCTTCCCCAGTGCCTTAAGTCAACAGAGTTTTAAACATAAACATCATTTTAAACATAGGCTAAACATCTAACTTAGTTTTTGCTAGATTGTATAACTTTGTGTTTACTTACTCGTATTTAATTTAGTTATATATTATTAATATTAAATCAATGGATAAGTTGACACGAGTTGTTTTGAAAGCCAGATGTACTGAAAAACGCTCTAACACTACGCATTTCAATAATTAGTTTATTTATTTATTTTATTATTAATTTATAGTTTATTTATTTAGTTATAAATTATTTAGGTATAAATAGGTATGCGTTCATTTACAACAAGTTTAAAACATATTTTCTTATTTAATTTTCAGCCTATACTGAAGATCAAAAGTGAGTGGCTGGAGAACAGTACGATGTTGTGTTTTTGGCTTTCCATCCCTCTAAAATATAAATCGGCTGAACAAAATTCCCCTGTATATTACGCAACTAAAAGGACAACAATGTGTGTTTAGCGCACACAGAACAGTAGAGCGAGTGGAGTATGTTGGTGTAAGTGTATCAGGCACTGTTTGTCTCTGCACGATGCTACAGATGAGATGAGCTCGCGCGTCTTTATGCGTTTGTTCAACTCTGACCTTTGACGTAAAACCGCATCTACTCACAGCTTCGATCTGTTTGGCAACAAGACTACGCTAACATTCTTAGAACAGACAAAATGGCAACGCACGCAGCTTATCTCTTTCACAACTGTGTTTTGGTCTAAAATATAAGGAAAATTGAAGTTAAAAACCAATCAACTTAAGCTATGGTTTCCTAGAAAAAAGTTCACCGCTATATTACGGCCGTAATGTAGCGGTGAACTTAACCGTGACGGTGGACGCAACACAATATTTAAACAGATGTAGACAAAACAACTTTTGACATGTTGTTTATTTTTGTTGTCAAATCTGATTGACGTATATAGTAATGGACAAGCAAGACTTTTGTTTACAAAACAATATGTGTCACCTGGCGAGAAAACCCTTAACTAGTTTTCACCGCTACTTTACGTCGACCGTTTTCTAGGAAACCACTCTCATATGATAACATGGAAAACAAAACTCACCGTCATATTACGGCCGTAATGTAGCGGTCACCGCTTTCTAGGAAACTATAGCTTTATAGGTTACACATTAACATAAACATTCAAACTACAGTACTGTCTCTATAATCCGGCCGTTCGCCACTCCAACACGTCCAGTAATCCGGCGCTTTAACCGTGTAAACTAGCCACCTGTTTTCCAGTCTCCACTTGTCTGTGAAGCGCGTGACGTATGCCGTCTGTATCGGCACACGGCTAAAAGTCGTAACGTCTGAAAGCGGCCTAATACTAATCTGTGCTTCCGTTCAGTATGGGCCGTGAGATGTTGCAAAAACGTAAAAATAGCTACCTATGTTACTTTGGTAATAAAATTATGTGATTTTTAAAAGATTAGAAAGTGATGATAAGCTAGCTACTTTATCCAAGGAATTCAACATCAACAGATGAAACATTCATGCACATAAGGAAGAAAAAGAATGAAATTGAATTATCCTACAACGTAAGAAAGATTATTTCGGGCAAATTAAGCCTTTTAGTGAACCTTCACTAATCCGGCATTTCCGCTAATCCGATCCCGATATAGGGCCGGATTAGTGAGATCGTAGTGTACTTGAAATTCCGGACATGGGTATTCTAAATAACTATATTTGAATTGATCAAGTGTGAAATTCTACCTTTGAAATGACAATTATAGTTTATTGTGTTTCCACCAAATAACCAAGAATTATTAGCAGATACGGTTGAAATTTTAACATGAAGTCATGACATAAACTTTAACTTTCAGGTCTTTTTTGGAGAAAATCCGTTTAGTTTTTAAAAGTACGAGTGTTTCATTTGTGAACATTTAATGAACTTGACAAATACCAGGGTACGTGCTGCAAGGTCGCGTAACAGGATGAGTAATGGGAGTTGCAAAATGTTCAGTACTTAAAAACAAGTAAGATTGAATGAACAACAGTAAGTTATGGGACAAATGTAAGTTATGGGACCTGGTATAATAATAAAAACATGAAAATAATGTATAAAGTTGCAACATATTGATCCGACCATCTATTGGAGTAGAAGATGTGAATGCAACAATCGATTTCCAATTTTTTGACCATAAACCATAATAAATACACTAAAAAAGAACAATAAATTATTGTAAATTTTAAAATTGAGTTGGGTGTTATGTCAAAAGTCTGGATAAATATAAAACATTCTCTTATACATAAGTGCTGTATTATTTATGATATAGTCACTAAAGATTCTAGAGATCGCTCAACTTATAACATAACCAAGGCATACTTATAACATAACAAGTTCTATTGTGAATCCTAGTGAATTTCCTTTTACGGGGAATTATTAATACAAAAAAATGCTTTCTATGCTCTAAAACTGCACATATGATCAAATTTCTATGAAACCTGGTATACACATTTATGCCAAACCAGAATGAACAAGACGATTTTCCGCCGCCATCTCGGTCTCGCTTAACGAACTGTTTTTATTGTTAGTACACATGTTTGTTATGATACATGGTTCTGCTAAGTTTAATTTGAATGAAATCATAAATACATTTGTATAGCACTAATCCCAACTTTTAAAGAGAAAGCCTACTCGTGCATGTATAGATTAGGCCTCACGCTAAACTATTTCCTGATATGCCAACGCAAGACATGATATACTCCTCTGTGAGTAGCGAGCAGCTTTCTCTATTCAAAACAAAACTTCTGCGAAGGTATCGCATCTTAACTCTACAGTAGACCATTACCAAACTAAAAATGCCTTCTTACCTTTCTGACAGTTTACTTTTCTGTTTCAAATATGATTTCGTAACACTCGAAGTAGAGCTCTTCTTTTGTAGATTCGTCAGCGTGGATCAGCAGCTTTTGGTGATCCTTGATCGTCAAATAATGTTGCCTGTGGAATGCCCTTCTCGATAGTGCTAGATAGATCGCCATTTGATGGTGCCTCGGGCTCGCTTTGGGACGGTGGTCGGAGAAAGAATGTTGCGGGGGCTGACTGTGGTCGGGATTGTTGCTCGTTTATGAGAGTGTTATGTATGAAAGTTTGTTATAACTACTGTTTAGTGCTCTACTAGCTCAATTGAATTGTTATTCTTTAGACGATTTAGTTTAATTAACATTATATTAAAAATAATTGTCAAATACCACCGTAGTATAAATGTGTAATTAGTTGTAATTCATTGTAATTATATTTAACGTGGTTAGAGAAGAACTATACAGCTTGGCAAAGTATATAAATATTTTTTCATTTTTTGGACTGAATCGGTTTTTGAACCCGAACTACCCACTTGCTAGGAGAGCTATATCCCATATACGAGTATGTTTATATATTTGTGTGAAGTGTTGCCATTCTACTCAGTAGATGCGTTTCCTTCAATCTTTGACGTCTCGTTGTTGTTGGCAAAAGAAATTAATTGATATATTTCCTATGGAAATTCGCTTACAAGCTCTCTGAGTCTCGATAATGCTCGTTTCACGTTTAGGATGTTTTACTGATTTGAAATTATTATAAATATTGTTGTTTGCATATAGTTTGTACTTATTATACACCCCATAATGGATTTATTTTGAAACCGGTAGTGAGTAAAATATCTTTCCAAGAGTACCTAGTTTTATTTGTCTTAATATCCATGCACTAAATAGGCTTGAATAGTTATACTGATCGGTTCTAACATTTATTAATAAGATGTGCTTGGCCACCATTTGATTCAGCCCTTTCCCATAGCCACCAGTTCCTTCTCGTAAAAAAGGGGTTTTATCTTTTCAGCAAATATATTTACAAAAGTGTTTTGCTCCACTACAAAGAGTAATCTTTTAAACAAATAAAACACTGAGAGAAAACATTTAATCTGGGAGCTAGAGAGAGACAGAGATGTATGAGAAATCTTGACGAAGCAATCCTTTACCCTCAAATATTTCCCCCAACTCCCCCTCACTTGTCACAACCCTCAACCCTTTTCACATCCCTTCTCGCATTTCCTTTTCCACACAGTGGTCACACCTAGCTCGTACTTTGCTACTACCCAAACCTAAAACTGGCTATACACAAAATTATACCACCATTTTAAAACATAGCTCATTTAAAATCAAGTAAAAAGTGTTGGTGATTTTGATCCTTGGACAAAATTCCATATACTTATAATGGCCTTTACAATGGTTTCAGCCCTTCAGTACAGATAAACGTGCCAGCCTAATGCAGAGGTCTCCGGGATATTTACATACTCGCACCTGCAGGTTCTTAAACAGTAACCGTGTTTCAACGAATGTTTAAGAAAATAGAAAACCACCATACAAGCAAACAGGCTAAAACTAAAGGTTCCAGAATGGCTTTTAAATTTATATGCAATTTATAATAAAATGGAAATAGAAGTACTGTTATTATGTGTTTTTATTGTTCAGAACTGGTGCAGGTTGCAGCTTCGTAACACTAAGGAAACTGAGAAGAAAGATCAGATCGACCCTCTCCGGTGACAGAGACAGGATGAGAGAAGGTTAGGCAGATAACATTTACAACACTTTCAGATAAAACATTTCTTTGAGTTGAAGCAAACTCCTAACAGGCTTCAAAGACCATTTCTTACTTCCTTGAAAGGAAAAGATATTATAAATGTATTATTTTATTCTCAGTGTAATGAGTAGATTATTGGTGAATTTTCTTTGAAAATAGAGCTTTATTTCTCTCGCCAAATAGAAGGAAACGTCGTAGAAAGGTGCGGTTAGCAGTTTGAGCTTCCTAACAACTCCTTCCGTCGATTGGCACTGTCATGAAAAATAAGCAACTAATAAGTGGGTTTAAGTTGGGAACTAACCTTTGTCCACTGTAATATTATTTGTGATGCTAAGCAACTCTAATACTGGTCTTTTAATGTACGAAGATAAAAATAATGTGGTTACATCGTTAAAAAATATTTAGAATCTATTGTGCCTCATAAAGAAAGAGAAGACCCCTTCCTCCCACCCTTATGCCATCCTGGTTATGCCAATGGGTTCGAGCATTGTTTCTCCTGGCTACAGCCATTATTAAATACATAAAAGTCAATAGACCTCTGTCAGCTCAAGCTATTGAGCGCAATATCAAGACATTAGAAAAAGGATTCACTCTCAAGGCAGCATAAATGGAAAATTCAAACCCTGAAGGGTATGTTGGGGACATATAACATAATATGAAATTGTGAATTACAAAAGTTGCTCATCAGCTTATTTTAAAATCAAGACAGCCACAGATGGGCTGAACATTAGATAATTTGTTAAAACATGTGACATTGAAAATGTTTTTACTGTTTTCTCTATGTTTTTATGTACTGAAGAATATATTTATTTTACTCCCAAAGTTTGAAAAACAAGCAGTCTATATAATTCCTAGGCATTATGTACATTTTTACTATCTAATTAAAACGCACAAATACTTAAGTCCAAGTAGCAGTCCTGCAGTGCTTATATTTCACTTCTTCTTTAGGTGTCGTTAGCTTTGTAATAAACTACTGCTTTTTTATTATACCTCGTGTATATATTATAATATTTATATTATAATTTATATTATTATATTACAGCTTCATATATATTATAATTATAATTTGTGTCAAAATTATTCGTTTCCTAATTATTTAAACTTGTGTCTAATGAACCAAATCACCAAAACAAACAAATCACTACGCAGAATAACGTTGAATAACCTCTGGCATAAACGACTTTATTCGAGTGTCTTGTAGAGTTCAAAGGTTCGGTTGTTTTGCTCAATTCCAAAAAAATAACACTTGATAAATCAAAAATCAAATCAAAATTTTAATTTAAAATTGAGAAAAAGTATAACTTGCCATTTCTACATCTAATAATAAATTAGAGAAAAGAATTTGAAGTTGTAAAGTTGTTTATTTACAACTTGTATTAATGTCTGTAGTGCACGTGTGAGGTACTATCATTCCATCATTATATCAAGATGTAGTATAAAGGATTGTGCTATTGAGGATATAAATTAGAGTATAACTCCGTCCTTCCCACGCGGCAAGCCAGTAATGGAATTTTATATTACGTTCCATATCCTGCACTCCGTGATTTAGTACTAATAGCTACCTTGTTGCCGGTACTGCTTTGAAGAGTTCTTTTGACAGGCGGCATTTTATACTTTATTAGTTCATTGTTAAAAGTAATTTAAAATATAAAACATATATTTAGAAAGTTTACTGTTTACACACAATTATTAGAATTCTAAAGAACGTTTGAAAGTCCGACTATCACGAATGACTGACCCCGATTACTTTAAAATCACGTGGCATGAAAACGTAACAATTGGCCCAAACGTACTTCATACATTCTGTACGAGCAAGAAAGGATTTAGAAGTAAGTTGTTTTTAACCTATGAGTACATCAACAAAACCACTGCACACTCTTATCCTAACAATGATAACGACAACAATGCTAGTGTCTAGGGAAGTCGTCACACTTGACAACAATGCTAGGTCTTGGAGAGAGTTGTCACCTGTTGTAACCATACAAGTGCTGCCCTCTGGGGTTTCCTCAGTTTTCACGCTAACCTATATCAACATGACCAGTGCACTCTTATCCTGACAGTGATACTGATTGTCATCAGTATCCTGAGTTGTCGCTCAGGATTATGTTTGAGCTGAGATATATTGAAGTAGATCCAGCCCAGTGAGTGAGTTGGGTGGTTGGGTGTGCGCCTGCAGATACACTGTAGACTATACCCGCTTCACACTCATGTGTCTGGATTGCTTGTCTAGCGCCGCGCCAGCGTACTCTTCATTCTTGTCAAACTGGACAAATAATGCAAAGTATGAAAGAAATTAAAAAGTGAGTACATGAGGAGAACATTACTTGCTTGAACGTTTAAGTTCATGCACGGCCTCTTTCAAATAACCAACAACTCTTAAGACCTGAAAACTTTATTGTAATAATAGTTAACTTTTAAAGTTAACTTGTAATTCTTTAACTTTGAGTAAATAAAACAAAATTCAATATTAAAGAAATAGTTAAAACTCCTCATCACAGTGTGTACGTATGAAGTTTGAAGATAGTCCACAGGCATACATTTCTTAATATATTAATTAATAGATGGATACATTCTTTTCTTGAAATTGTTATATGAGTTGATAAGTACTATGAGTTGTTTTCAATTTATACACAGGATTTTCATTATTTTCATACATAAACAGTTTATCATTGACCTTTATGGATAAACCCAATACGACAGTTTCGGAGGTACGTGAAATATCTATATTAATTTAGTAAAGAAACACTTTATTACCAGCGTATAATTAAAGAGTATTCAGGAACTTTTGTAAGCAATGGCCGTAGGCTACTATTTAAATGCAATTGTCTGGGGTTCTTTAAAGAGAATAGTGAGTTAACACGCGTTTTTTATAAGGTAAAACGTAAACTTCAACACTTTTAAGACTAGAAATTCTTTTGACGTCGGCTGTAAATATGTTGATGATTTCTTTTGTTTGATTTGTATTTAGAACGATACTTAAAAAGTTAAACGTATTTATTTTCCATAACTTAATACATGCTGTATTAAATTACCGCTTTCGTTTTTCAATGTAAGATTATTAGTCTTTTATAATGTAGGCTAGCATTTCTTTAACTATTGAGGTTCTAACTCAGTTTGGTACAATCAATATATTATCTGAAGAGAACGATCGAAGAAATGTATTGGCTAGTACTTACGAATTTATAGGTGTTTACTCAATGGTAGAACGCAGCAATATTGCTATAATATTCACCATGAATCATACCATACATCGTACATCATCATACAGCTCTCAGCTGTCATCAGCTGGATGATGGCAAGTGAGATTTATTGCTGCAGATTTGTGCTCCAACAACATCTTGCTGAGACTTGTAACCAATAAATAAACCAGATTACGAATCTCTTTATCAATCCATATGTGCAGTTAATATAGTTAAAGAAAGAGACGCTGTGAAACGAATGTAATGCAGTTGTCTCTTTTTAGGTACAGAGTGCTATACACTTTGACCACTGTTAGTAACACCGAGTATTTGTTGATAAACACTCGCAACGCTCGAGACCAAACACGAGGCCAAGCTGAGGCCGAAGGTTGAAGCGATACTGTGAGCTTAACGAACAGCCTCGTAACATTCGTCGTTATAGAATATAAAACTGAGGCCGAAGTGAAGGTGTGTGAAAGGGACGAAATGGAGTAACAAATTGCAAAGACGCTTTAGCGCTTAGCTGCGTGTCGGCTTGGTTTAGTTTCAAGCTCCCAGTCTTCAAACCGTCCTCGTGATAAGAACCACCGATTTACTTGTTGACAATTAATAATTTTGAATTGTTAATTTGTGTTTCTTACAAAAAGGTAATTTAAACCTTTAAACCATCCTCATTGGATAGAGCCGACTTATTGAGATGATATTGTCAGAATTTTATATCCATAATAACAAGCTTTCTTTTGATGAGCTACATGACTTATACTCGCATTAAAGATTTTCTTACGACTCCTTGTTAACTTGTTCCTTTGGGTGGAATCTGGCTACTAACTATCTTAAACAGTAGTTATTTTTAGTAACTTTTATAGTAATAGCAAAACAAATTGGAAGTTTCTAATGTTTACCCTTCAAAAGTTATCAAATTGTCCTGGACTTTTTCAAACGCACTGTGTACTAGAGGAACACGCAAATTCATCGTTTGTAGGTTAATAGGCTATGTGATAAAAAAGAAAAGGTGAATGATCACCGATCATTTCAGAAGTTGTTTATGAACCGCCGTGAGGTGAAAGTGGTACATTTGTATTGAGGAGAACAATGCTATCAGTTCGAAGCCGGGCCTTATATTAGACGTGATTGATGAGTTTACTGGTTCGTTAATCAGCCATCGATCTGCCGCATGACACATGATACGCTTGCAATCAAACTTACCACTTTCTGAGCAAGCAGCAAAAGTAGAGCTTAGCTGAAAGACTTTTCTATCCTGTAAAAACAAGTTGTCAACACCTTTTTTCAAATAGTTTTGAGTTAAACGGCGAATTTCTCAAATTGACGATAATTTGCCTTTACGCGTATTTTTAGACGTATTTAATTGATTGATAAATATAAACTGCTATTACGATATACGATTCAAAAAGAATCTCCTACTTTCATTCTTCTGTAACTTTTATAGTATGAGTGCTTCATGAATAATTTACACGTCGTTGAAAGGAAGAAGTTTCAAAGTTTTGTTTACATATACTGAGGAGTAATTTCCGCTTTTGATTACCAACAAAATGGCTGCCCATTCAACACAAAATATTTTGCGTTCTTGAATTTCAAAAAGTTAGTCAGTTCAGTTCAGCGAGAGTTTCGTCGTAGATTTGTGATTTCCTTGTGAATTTCTTTTGTGGGGCTATGTAAGGGTGATCTGTGGAACCGTATCAGAACTGCAGTCAATTCCATGAATCAATATTAACTTCGGATCTACGGGAAAAGAGTTCGATTATGGGCTAGTTTTGCCGAGCAGTTAGGGGAGGACATGGTGAGCATTTATAGAAGTGTACCAAAGAAGACAAACTTTGAGAAGTGCTCTTTTTACTAGTATTTATTGATGTATATTTAAGTAATAATTATTACGAAGAAGAGTTGTTAGAAAATAAGACATTCTTTTTAATAACCCTGACGAAAAAGCTACTATTTGAAAGCCGGTCTCTCCAGAGTAAGGAAGTTATGAAAGCATACGAAGGCGCTAAATTACGTACTTAGCGGATCAGTGGCAGATTGGTATCGCGTGCGACTCCGGAGCTCATCACTCCGGTGGCGCGGGTTCGATCCCCGCAGTCACCACTTAAAATTTGTAGTAACTAATATAGTCTTGAGTTAAATTGACCGTTATGCAAGCTAGATAAAGGTCGAGGTTGAGTGGTAGAGAGGACTTTGTAGTCCTAACTTCGCCTCGTTAACTAAACAACTTTACCTTTTTTTACGTCTGGAGATCGTCGCACAAGAAATCAGCAGGCGGTAGGCTAAGTATCAGGTATTGCCGTTTGGATTAATAAACTGTTACAATAAAGGTAAATAGGGGGCGATTCGTTAAATAATATAGAATTAAATAGAAATATAGTATTATATGTAAGTATTATGGTCGGAGTCGAGCGACTGTGATTGTGGTGCGGTCCAGCAGTCTATAAAGCACATCACGTTTGACTGCCCTTTAAGATGCTATCGAGGACCAAGAGAAGATTTTATAAAACTAACTCGGGAATCGATAGACTGGATGGGAAACCTAAATTTCCCAATTTAGATATTATTATTATTTACTTTATTTTTATTAATTTTATTTATTTTTATTATTTGATAATATTATTGTTTTATGTTATATTTTATATTATGTAAATTACTTATATTTTATACTTTTTTATTCAAGCATAGTATGAAAAAAGCCATACGATAAATAAATAAGAAATAAATTAACCTGTACGATCTTTATTTGCAAACAGGTGCTGTATTTTTCCTAAGTAGTACATCCATTTAAGTTTGAACATTGAATTTGTCGTACGGCCGTGCGTTAGTAATACAATGTAAAATAAATAAATTACCATTACGACTTTTCATGCTCTACTTTCTCTACTCACAATAAACTTTGGTTGGATGAAGTTGATTACCATTCGCTTATCATCCTGCAAATTTGGAACCACTTAAGGGAGAGTTTGCATACACTTGCAATTCAACAAACACCAACAAGAAGAAATAAAATGGTGATTTGTTGAAGTGAATGAACCAGTTAAATGACACAACCAGGGATGGGAGTGGCTTAAAAATAATGGAACTTCAGCTCATGACGAAAACCAGTGTGTATAGCTTTTTTCACTACAATTTTCCATTACCAATCCTAATAGAAATGGTGTTCAAGAGCATGTGATCTGACGTTTGAGAATGGGTCACGAAAAAGGTTAAAGGGCCACATCATGCAGATTGCGCTACATCACTAAAGGTCGCTGCTTTGAATTGTAATTAACTTTCAATTAGTTTTGAATTCAAAGATGTCGTTTATCACAAAATACTAACAAGTTGGAAACATTACATAAATATTGAATTTTTATAGCATTTTAAATGTCTATTTTCTTTTTCCTAATGAATATTCCACAGTCAAATTGGTCCATCTCAATTGTAGTTTTCCAATATAGTGTTTTAAGTTTATGTAAAATCAACATTATGAATTATTGGTCAGTATCCTTTTCAGTCTTGAGTAAATTGCCAGTCGTTCTTTAGTGGTTTTGACGTACAGTATATTAATCCTTACAAAGTAAGATGGATATGTTTTGTTTTGTTTCACTTTTTAAGCCCTGCGTCAGGTGACTAATACACGTTAACAATAAATATTTGTTAAGGCGCAATTGTGTTGTTTTAAAGGATTTCTTAAGCTAAAACATGTACATGAGTTAACACCTCTTGACATTGATCTACTGACAACAGTGAGAGTGGCTTGGAAGGTCGTCACCTGATGAAGCTCTGCAAGTGCTGCCCTCTGGGGTTTCCTCGGTTTGCACACTAACCTATATCAACATCACAACTGCACTCTAATCCTGGCAATCATATTAACAACTACTGTCTATTAAATATATATTGTTTAACTTTATAACAGGTTTAAGTTATTAGTTCAAAATCTAAAAAATTTCCCAAAATGTTCCACCGTAAGGAGTTAATTATAATATAATAATCAAAAGATCGAAAAAGGAAATACAATAGTGTACTAAAACCTAACATTTTTCGGTTATATTAAAACCATAGTAAAATGTAACACAGATCAAAGTTGAAACTTTACCTCCACAACTAAAACATTTTGAAATTTAAAATGAATGAATCGAAATACACATTTTAATGCTCGTACATTAGGCTGTGTAGATAACGTTTTCAATTTTTGTTCTGTTCAACACTAATAGTGTTTAGTAATTTTATTTTACAGTATTTGAGCCAACCGATTTTAAGTGAATATACAATATCAGTCTTCACCTGACGATTTATTGTTTTCAATCTTTGATTCTTTATGAGCGAGGTTTCTTTAGAAAAATGAGAGATTCATGCCGAAGGCATTGCAGGACAGGCCCAGAATCAGGCACCAGTCCTGACATCAAGAACACGTTTTGAGAATTATTTAAAACTTTAACACTTTCGCTGGGTTTCAGTTATACCCTAAAAGTTAGTAATCCAGTCAGCATCAGAAGTTTGTATCTGTGGTTGTAGTTGTGTCCTACATATTGGAAGTTCGTATCTAATTTGCATGGTGATTTTATTGAATTACCAAAACTACGACGCTACGAGTTTTCAAGTATTTTCTTGCTGAAACAAGAAGAACGTACGCTACGGTGCTTTTATCTCGAGATTGCCAAGTTCAGACTGAGTGTGCGCCTGCCGTTGTGAAGACAATACCAGCACAACACCCATGTGGCTAGATTGCTCGTCTAGCGCCGCACAAACGCCTGCTTTATTCCTGTCCATTGATGTAGCAGTAAGCTTCTACGCATTGATCAAAGTCCAATAAAAATGTGAATTAACCGTTCGTGGTACTGACCACGTAGTTTACCTGTTTGGTACAATCTCACGCTGTGTGCCTAGTATCAAATCACAGATCAAACGATATCGCTCCCTGCGCACTAAACGACAAAAGATCTGCAGGTTTAATCACTAAATGCCTAAAGTTGAACCCAAATGTAACATATTCAGAATGACAATTTGATGCCAAGGACAGAACAATGCGGGTTTTGCTGAAGTAAACAAAGGAAATGCCACGCGTTCATGCGGCCACTGTAACCGTCTCAACTGGCTGACCTCTTTCTTTCTGTTATCTCTAGTCTTGAATTCAGATATTGTCTCACACAGCTCTGTTTTATCATTCTGATCTGAAAACAGCTGCTTTAGACACATGTATTGACAGTGCTAAAGTGTCACTTTTACACCCAGGTAAATAAAGTATTGTTTTGATGATGTTTTTCTCCATTTAATGATCCCCACTGATTCTTCCCTTTTCTCAGTTTAATGATCTTTTTCTGGCAATCATATTAACAACTACTGTCTATTAAATATATTGTTTAACTTTATAACATTTAAGTTATTAGTTCAAACTGTAAAAAAGTTCCCAAAATGTTCCACCGTAAGGAGTTAATTATAATATAATAATCAAAAGATCGAAAAAGAAATACAATAGTGTACTAAAACCTAACATTTTTCGGTTATATTAAAACCATAGTAAAATGTAAAACAGATCAAAAGTTGAAACTTTACCTCCACAACTAAAACATTTTGAAATTTAAAATGAATGAACAATCGAAATACACATTTTAATGCTCGTACATTATAGCTGTGTAGATAACGTTTTCAATTTTTGTTCTGTTCAACACTAATAGTGTTTAGTAATTTGATTTTACAGTATTTGAGCCAACCGATTTTAAGTGAACTATACAATATCAGTCTTCACCTGACGATTTATTGTTTTCAATCTTTTTATTAGCGAGGTTCCTTTAGAAAAAATGAGAGATTCATGCCGAAGGCATTGCAGGACCCAGGCCCAGAATCATGAAATGAGCACCAGTCCTGACATCAAGAACAAGTTTTGAGAATTATTTAAAACTTTACGCACATACGCTGGGTTTCAGTTATACCCTAAAAAGTTAGTAATCCAGTCAGCATCAGAAGTTTGTATCTGTGGTTGTAGTTGTGTCCTACATATTGGAAGTTCGTATCTAATTTGCATGGTGATTTTATTGAATTACCAAAACTACGACGCTACGAGTTTTCAAGTATTTTCTTTATTTAATTCTGAAATGAAACAAACAACATACTGTATTTTTAAGAAGACGTGCTACGGTGCTTTTATCTCGAGATTGCCAAGTACAGACTGAGTGTGCGCCTGCCGTTGTGATAGACAATACCAGCACAACACCCATGTGGCTAGATTGCTCGTCTAGCGCCGCACAAACGCCTGCTTTATTCCTGTCCATTGATGTAGCAGTAAGCTTCTATGCATTGATCAAAGTCCAATAAAAATGTGAATTAACCGTTCGTGGTACTGACCACGTAGTTTTTACCTGTTTGGTACAATCTCACGCTGTGTGCCTAGTATCAAATCACAGATCAAACGATATCGCTCCCTGCGCACTAAACGACAAAAGATCTGCAGGTTTAATCACTAAATGCCTAAAGTTGAACCCAAATGTAACATATTCAGAATGACAATTTGATGCCAAGGACAGAACAATGCGGGTTTTGCTGAAGTAAACAAAGGAAATGCCACGCGTTCATGCGGCCACTGTAACCGTCTCAACTGGCTGACCTCTTTCTTTCTGTTATCTCTAGTCTTGAATTCAGATATTGTCTCACACAGCTCTGTTTTTATCATTCTGATCTGAAAACAGCTGCTTTAGACACATGTATTGACAGTGCTAAAGTGTCACTTTTACACCCAGGTAAATAAAGTATTGTTTTGATGATGTTTTTCTCCATTTAATGATCCCCCACTGATTCTTCCTTTTTCTCAGTTTAATGATCTTTTTCTGGCATGGACATCAGCTGGTTCAACGAGTTTGTTTTGATTCTTTTGAATTTTAACACTGACTAAGTAAATCAGTGTAACAGCTGTGTCTACAAAACATTATAATTCGGACTACTGAGTTCAAAACAATGTTTACTTAATTGATTCTTTATGATAATAAACCAACTATTGACATTTAGTTGTTGGCCTCGGCTGCGCCTCAGACGTTATTTATTTATAAATTTATTTCTCATTATTATTTGCATCATGGCAAAAAGTAGCGTTCATTACTCGGCCACAAAGGTGTCACTTAAGGACCTAGTCATGAAATCTAGGGTTTTTCTTTTCAAATGCTATTAGTTTTAAATAGTATGTTATTAAATTATTTCGAAAAGTCATCTTTTTCTACTTGTTCACTATCTGAAATAACCAAGAGAGCTAAATTCTTTGTCACGCACCGTCAATGAAGTTGCTGTGTAAAGTATCAGTAAAGTAGAGATAGTAAAGTCTTGACGACAGTTTCCCTGTTTATCTTATAGAAGCGTCTTTATATGCCAAAAGGCAAGACCAACATGAATGAAAAATCCATCAGTACAATCGAGGAGAAAAATCTTTTGTGAAATGTGGCATTTTAAACTTGATTTCTTGTAATATTTAAATAGGTATTAAAGAAAACTAGTTGAGATAAAAACCTTTTTTGCATCGTTGAAATTCCCTTTCTTTTGAGGTGCCACAAGAGGGTATTTGTATTTAAAGTTTAAGGGGCTCTCTCCCACGGGTTTTGGGTGGCGGGTGGCTGACGTGCTGACGTTTGTCAAAACAAACCTCAGAATCCAGTAAAATCATTCCACAAAGGGGTTTATAAATATTTCCGTTTTCAAAGTTAAGGGGGGAAGGACATTTAAAACTTACTCTATTAAATTTCATCAAATTCAGATGAACATAGCTAGGCCTATTTTTAGATTCGGCAGTTAAATCCATGGATTTCGGGAACACTCCCTGCTGAAAGGAAACTTCTATATTATTCAGATTTCGCTCGCTAACAAACTTAACAGATTTACATATTTACACTTGCATCTAATTTAATATTAAATTTCATGAAAGTGGGGCAAACAATTACCTACAGAGAGGTGATTCATAGATACATATATATATGTAACTATGTACGAGTATATAGCATACTCGCGGTTATAAAAAAATCTCAGAATGACTTCTGGGGTCTGGACTTGTGCTAGTTTCCTTGTCCCGGGTCTGGGCTTTACCGCTATCGACATGAATAAGAAAATTCTCTATTTGTAAAGAAAATTCACCAATGATAAAACGAAATGCTATTCAATCTACCATAATATCGAATACTATTATCAAGTGTTAATCTAAAACGTTCATGTGCATTCTTCTGAGCTAGAGGGGGAGATTGTGGGGGCTTTTAAGAGAGTAGCACTGAGAGAGCGAAGTGGAAAATATGCCCCCCGAGGGCAGTAATCATACCCCCTCCCCACCCCACCATCAACTCAACCACCAGTAGATAACAAGCCTTATATCTCCAGACACAGAACTGTTCAACCAACACTCAAGCATTCTACATACATTTGTTCTACTAAAGAATTTGGAAATATAAGGGATGTAAGGTATTACGAATAAATAAATACGTAATAAAACTGCCTCAGATAAAAATGTGTTTATACTTAATTTCTGTTATTTATTTGTTTTGTTCTTTTAGCTTTATACTCGTAATGTAATAATTTTTTGATTTAATTTAGTAGCTTAATTGCAAACTTAATTTGTACAGTTTTCATTAACCGTGCTGCATACTTCAAAGCAATAGCTTATGTTTTTATAAATTGAGGCTCATTTCACGAGTGCACGTTTTTTATTGTACTAAACTGCTTGTAATCTGGAGCTCATTTCAATCATCGGATGAACTGTACAGAGTCACTTACAAACAGCTGTGTACACAAGGATACAATATTGTTACACCACTGAACAACCATATCCATAAATTGCATATCTTCATAAAATCATCCGCTGCCAATAGCTGAATTTGTTACACATTTGAGCTGCCATAATATATTGGTTACGGACGTTGTATTTAAAAGACAAATTCTCTTTAAACAGAGTTTTGAGGAATGTTAAGAAAAATTATAAATATATTTAACATTTGTATTGTTTGGTATAAGGGAACATCTACGTACAATCCTATAATGACGGTGACGATCAGCAAACTGGCAGATAATCAACTAAATCAGATAATATATTCAAAACGTATTATCTTTTGAAGGAGATTATTCTCCGTAGCTTTTATTCTATACTTATTTTTGTCGTTGAAATTCTGATTTTAGAGCGATTGTTGCCAAACAGATAAAAACCGAAAAACCGCTGAAACTTCGTGTGGACTCTATAGTAGTGTGGGACGGGTAGTCTGGTTTCCCACGTCACTTTAAGGTAAATTAGTCCAGAGTTCCATTAGATACATGCATATTGCATAGGCCTCTTAAGGCCAGGTCAGCGGTGCCATGCATTCGTTGAGAGATGCCTCCGAGTGTTAATGCTTTTAAATGGCACTACTATTAAATCGTCTAAAAGGTTCTCTGCTAAACGTGTTTAAGCTTAAAGTTTAAATTTTAAAATAATCCTCGTCAAAATTGATACTAGATTTGGATTTTGCTGTAACAACTCGTACATCTGCAATAACAAAAACTAAACCACAAAAATGGCCCGAGTAGCGAACTTTGTGTTGACAGGTGTTTGTACTCGGTCGTGGCTGCAGTTCGCTTAAGTGACCCGCGTTTCGGCTGACTCTATTTTCATTGACCTGGATCAGTTAAATAATTAATTAAATGGCTTATTGCATAGACATACTAAATGATATGAGGTAATTAATGTCAATAGTTTAAAATTTTTAAATGCTAGATTACACGACTCTCTTGTTCGCAGCACGTTTAAGGTGGTTCTGATGATTTTGTTGTTTTTTAGAGTAAAGGTTCTGAAGAAATGTGTGTTTGAGCAACCATAGGGCCAACCCGAAGAAGGTGTAGATAAATTACTACTCCAAAATACGCCGTTATCAGTGCCTGACTTGGATGGTATTTTGAAAGCTACCTCAAGACATAAATTCCTCAGGTCAATTTAACTGTCTACGTGAAAATCCCACGTCAACACTCGATCAAGGTTAATTCAGAGGAATTGTGCTGAGTAGACTTCGTTGATCTCGGTCTACAATGATTACAATATACATGTCCATCGCAAACACTGTGTATATTCCTCGCTGGCTTCATCATGGTTGTGTACTTGACACAAGAGAGAAGACAGAATGCCGTGAACTGGCCGAGTGGCGGAATGCTCAGTTGGTAGCTGCCTGGTTGCGGCTGTCACAACAACTCCTGACTGAGTTACTCCTCGGACTCGACCTCCTCGTCAGACTCTGCATCATGGTTGTGTACTTGTTACAGAGAAGACAGAATGCCGTGAACTGGCCCGAGTGGCGGAATGCTCAGTTGTGGTAGACTGCCTGGTTGCGGCTGTCACAACAACTCCCCTGACTTGAGTTACTCCTCGGACTCGACCTCCTCGTCAGACTCTGCATCAGACATGAAGAAGCACCAGCACTGTCAGGAGGTGGTCAAGCACAATGGCGTGGGCGCTTTCTTGCACGCGCTCTCTCCTCGCAACCTCTTCCGCGGTTTCAAGAAATCCCACGAGTCAAGCATGCCAAAGGCCGAAAGAAGTAAGTATTGAAAGTCCTAATTGGGTGCGCAGTAATTAGACATATAACTGACAAATTGTTTCAAAAATATTGTTGACAAAATATTTCAAATTTTAGGTTTTTTTGTGCAAATTAACAATGCACATGGTATTACAGTCGTTATTTATTTTATAAACTTACATTATGTACTTGAACATAACTAAACAAACACAAATGGCGCCTGGCCACAAGCGCTATTGTGAATCCTAGCGAATTTCTGAGTTTTATGCTACACAAACTGCGTTTATCATCTGATTTCAATAAAACTTTGCATAAACTTATGTTACCGTACCCTGCATATGCACAAAAATTCCACGAAATGCGTTCTGCCAGATCAAGATTAGGAAAAACTACTTTCCACCGCTATTTTGGTCTCGCTGATTGGTTACCTGACCGTCCTAGAAATATTTGATAACCAGAATATTTCATCCCTAAGATAAATGACAGAGATAATGATAAAGCTGTGAAGATTATTTTAAACACCCTGCATTTTGTATTCAATTAAAATCAACTAACCCTTTTCAATTGTTAAATAAACTGTATAATATCAAAAAAGTGTATTAACAGTAAAACCAGGCCGACACGCAGCTATGCGCTAAAGCATGAGTGAAGCGAATTTCCTCAACACCATAAGAGTTACGAGGCTGTTCAGTTCATCATAAATGCCTCAGACTTACGTAGCTTTTTAGTGCACGTTTTACTACGTATCGTGATTGGAAAATGTATTTCAAATTTCATTAAAATTGGATTACTTTTTTACTGTAATTTTGAACCAACATAATGGATTTTCATAATTTTTGCTTTATTGATGGATATTATTAGAATACATCTTTACTCGAAATTCATAAAAATTGGATGAAATTTACTATATTTAGATTAATAATTTCACTTTGTTTTTTAGCAAAATCCCCCATAAAAGGCATTTATATATTTTTAAAGTACGTATTCGGTTGGATTTTTATTTATAGTTTTTTATAAGTTCAGAAAGTTCAAAGCTAATATAACGTTACATGAAATAATACTTATATTTATAATACTTGTTTAGTAGAAATACACAATGAATTCCCTTTATGCCGATTTCAAATTAAGTATAAGTTTATGAAATGGTATTATACTGAAAACAAATCACTCAATCAAGTCTTTTTGATTATGAATTATGATCGTAGCCCCAATCAAATCGAATTGTTATCAAGACAAACATTTGTAAAACGTTTAATGAAATAGGCTATGCCGAATCGCATTCCTCCGTGTAATGAGCATCATGCACGAGAGCAAACAAATGAGAGTTTGTCTCACCAATGCTAGTTTCAGTATGTTACCAGGTATGTAATAATGAAAAATGTAAAACTACTTATGTAATCTTTAATCAGGTGTGATATAGTAGACTCGACACGAAATAGTTGAGAAATCACACCTCTCACTTGTTGTGTAGGCTAACCACTCACAGCATTCACTGACTGTTACAACTGACATTCAATCAGTTATGTTGATTGAAGACGTGTTTCAATTACAACAATATCAATCTCGCCGTAAAGTGGTGTGAGGGCGGAGAGCCATTTCCCGGCACGTGCCTCGTGTATATACATACAGACACAGTCATCAGCCAGCGTGTTCCTCTACTACATTTGCATCCCAACTCGCTAATGTTGTTACAGTTCACACTGTATAATGCCATTTCCCGGCACGTGCCTCGTGTATATACATACAGACACAGTCATCAGCCAGCGTGTTCCTCTACTACATTTGCATCCCAACTCGCTAATGTTGTTACAGTTCACACTATATGCCATTTCCCGGCACGTGCCTCGTGTATATATACAGACACAGTCATCAGCCAGCGTGTTCCTCTACTACATTTGCATCCCAACTCGCTAATGTTGTTACAGTTCACACTATAATGCCATTTCCCGGCACGTGCCTCGTGTATATACATACAGACACAGTCATCAGCCAGCGTGTTCCTACTACATTTGCATCCCAACTCGCTAATGTTGTTACAGTTCACACTGTATAATGCCATTTCCCGGCACGTGCCTCGTGTATATACATACAGACACAGTCATCAGCCAGCGTGTTCCTCTACTACATTTGCATCCCAACTCGCTAATGTTGTTACAGTTCACACTGTATAATGCCATTTCCGGCACGTGCCTCGTGTATATACATACAGACAGTCATCAGCCAGCGTGTTCCTCTACTACATTTGCATCCCAACTCGCTAATGTTGTTACAGTTCACACTGTATAATGCCATTTCCCGGCACGTGCCTCGTGTATATACACACAGTCATCAGCAGCGTGTTCCTCTACTACATTTGCATCCCAACTCGCTAATGTTGTTACAGTTCACACTGTATAATGCCATTTCCGGCACGTGCCTCGTGTATATACATACAGACACAGTCATCAGCCAGCGTGTTCCTCTACATTTGCATCCCAACTCGCTAATGTTTGGTTCACACTGTATAATGCCATTTCCGGCACGTGCCTCGTGTATATACATACAGACACAGTCATCAGCCAGCGTGTTCCTCTACTACATTTGCATCCCAACTCGCTAATGTTGTTACAGTTCACACTGTATAATGCCATTTCCCGGCACGTGCCTCGTGTATATACATACAGACACAGTCATCCCAGCGTGTTCCTCTACTACATTTGCATCCCAACTCGCTAATGTTGTTACAGTTCACACTGTATAATGCCATTTCCCGGCACGTGCCTCGTGTATATACATACAGACGTCAGCCAGTGTTTCTCTACTACATTTGCATCCCAACTCGCTAATGTTGTTACAGTTCACACTGTATAATGCCATTTCCCGGCACGTGCCTCGTGTATATACATACAGACAGTCATCAGCCAGCGTGTTCCTCTACTACATTTGCATCCCAACTCGCTAATGTTGTTACAGTTCACACTGTATAATGCCATTTCCCGGCACGTGCCTCGTGTATATACATACAGACACAGTCATCAGCCAGCGTGTTCCTCTACTACATTTGCATCCCAACTCGCTAATGTTGTTACAGTTCACACTGTATACCCATTTCCCGCACGTGCCTCGTGTATATACATACAGACACATCATCCAGCGTGTTCCTCTACTACATTTGCATCCCAACTCGCTAATGTTGTTACAGTTCACACTGTATAATGCCATTTCCGGCACGTGCCTCGTGTATATACATACAGACACAGTCATCAGCCAGCGTGTTCCTCTACTACATTTGCATCCCAACTCGCTAATGTTGTTACAGTTCACACTGTATAATGCCATTTCCCGGCACGTGCCTCGTGTATATACATACAGACACAGTCATCAGCCAGCGTGTTCCTCTACTACATTTGCATCCCAACTCGCTAATGTTGTTACAGTTCACACTGTATAATGCCATTTCCCAGCACGTGCCTCGTGTATATACATACAGACACAGTCATCAGCCAGCGTGTTCCTCTACTACATTTGCATCCCAACTCGCTAATGTTGTTACAGTTCACACTGTATAATGCCATTTCCCGGCACGTGCCTCGTGTATATACATACAGACACAGTCATCAGCCAGCGTGTTCCTCTACTACATTTGCATCCCAACTCGCTAATGTTGTTACAGTTCACACTGTATATATCCCGGCACGTGCCTCGTGTATATACATACAGACACAGTCATCAGCCAGCGTGTTCCTCTACTACATTTGCATCCCAACTCGCTAATGTTGTTACAGTTCACACTGTATAATGCCATTTCCGGCACGTGCCTCGTGTATATACATACAGACAGTCATCAGCCAGCGTGTTCCTCTACTACATTTGCATCCCAACTCGCTAATGTTACAGTTCACACTGTATAATGCCATTTCCCGCACGTGCCTCGTGTATATACATACAGACACAGTCATCAGCCAGCGTGTTCCTCTACTACATTTGCATCCCAACTCGCTAATGTTGTTACAGTTCACACTGTATAATGCCATTTCCGGCACGTGCCTCGTGTATACATACAGACACAGTCATCAGCCAGCGTGTTCCTCTACTACATTTGCATCCCAACTCGCTAATGTTACAGTTCACTGTATAATGCCATTTCCCGCACGTGCCTTATATACATACAGACACAGTCATCAGCCAGCGTGTTCCTCTACTACATGCATCCCATCGCTAATGTTACAGTTCACACTGTATAATGCCATTTCCCGGCGTGCCTCGTGTATATACATACAGACACAGTCATCAGCCAGCGTTCCTCTACTACATTTGCATCCCAACTCGCTAATGTTGTTACAGTTCACACTGTATAATGCCATTTCCGGCACGTGCCTCGTGTATATACATACAGACACAGTCATCAGCCAGCGTGTTCCTCTACTACATTTGCATCCCAACTCGCTAATGTTGTTACAGTTCACACTGTATATGCCATTTCCCGGCACGTGCCTCGTGTATATACATAACACAGTCATCAGCCAGCGTGTTCTCTACTACATTTGCATCCCAACTCGCTAATGTTGTTACAGTTCACACTGTATAATGCCATTTCCCGGCACGTGCCTCGTGTATATACATACCGACACAGTCATCAGCCAGCGTGTTCCTCTACTACATTTGCATCCCAACTCGCTAATGTTGTTTACAGTTCACACTGTATAATGCCATTTCCGGCACGTGCCTCGTGTATATACATACAGACAGTCATCAGCCAGCGTGTTCCTCTACTACATTTGCATCCCAACTCGCTAATGTTACAGTTCACACTGTATAATGCCATTTCCCGCACGTTATATACATACAGACACAGTCATAGCGTGTTCCTCTACTACATTCATCCCAACTCGCTAATGTTTACAGTTCACACTGTATAATGCCATTTCCCGCACGTGCCTCGTGTATATACACAGACACAGTCATCAGCCAGCGTGTTCCTCTACTACATTTGCATCCCAACTCGCTAATGTTGTTACAGTTCACACTGTATAATGCCATTTCCCGGCACGTGCCTCGTGTATATACATACAGACGGTCATCATCCTCTACTACATTTGCATCCCAACTCGCTAATGTTGTTACAGTTCACACTGTATAATGCCATTTCCGGCACGTGCCTCGTGTATATACATACAGACACAGTCATCAGCCAGCGTGTTCCTCTACTACATTTATCCCAACTCGCTAATGTTGTTACAGTTCACACTGTATAATGCCATTTCCGGCACGTGCCTCGTGTATATACAGACACAGTCATCAGCCAGCGTGTTCCTCTACTACATTTGCATCCCAACTCGCTAATGTTGTTACAGTTCACACTGTATAATGCCATTTCCCGGCACGTGCCTCGTGTATATACATACAGACACAGTCATCAGCCAGCGTGTTCCTCTACTACATTTGCATCCCAACTCGCTAATGTTGTTACAGTTCACACTATATTATGCTCAGCACGTCTTTAAGTGCCATTTTTAAGTGTTTTAGCAAGGAAAGTTAAATCGTTGGGCTAGGTAGGGTTCATGATTTCCATTATTCGAGAGGCAAAACATCAAAGCCCCCTAAATTTCATGAACACATATAATTCTATTAGTTAAACTATTTTCAAAAGTGGTTTAGTAGGAGTTAAACTTGCATGAAGTAGTACTGCTCATACCTTAAGCATACGTATCTATTCAATTGTATGCTAAGCCTCTCGTAATTACTGATTTTAGCTATGAAGGCGGCACTACTGATACAGCAGTGGTATCGGCGGTACTTGGCCAGGATGGAAGTAAGGCGTCGCTACACCTGGACCATCTTCCAGAGCATCGAGTACCAGGGCGAACAGGATCAAGTCAAGGTAAACCACTCTTTAACTTACGTAGGTTGAATCCTATCAACATTGATTTTTTGGTTAAACCATTCGACTTCTAACTACGTGAATTACAGATACCGTTTCTCGTAGCATTGCCTTGACGCACTGTGTTCTCCATTTTTCTAAACGGAAGCGTAATCTTAAGCACTATCAAGAACCTACAGCAGCTTTGGACGCTATCTAGGATTACTAATGGTTGAAAATTTACTATGCCAGTGTTTTAACATAGAATTAGTTGGACTTTTCTAAAACTCTACAACGTTTCGAGAGAGGTATAAAAACTCCTTTCGTTATCAAGTGAACCTTAGCTGACTCTGACCTCGGTCACATTTCCAAGGTCAAATTTTGGCATCTGAACGCTAGTGTGTGTCAAGTGCGCGTGTGGTTAGTACCAGCTGGACATTCGATGTGTCGTTACTAATTTGTAGCTGTAAATATTGTTGTTGTGAATGTGTCATGTTTCTATGCTGCTTACAGGTAATAGATTGATTGTTATTATTTGTATCTGTAGTAAAGGGAATGCTTGCTAGTTTTTAGGTTTACAATATGATTTAGGCTAAAATTTACTTAATAACCAGAGGAGTTTTCATAACCTCAAAACGTTGTGTAGTTTTAAACTCATTAACTGGTAGTAGAAAAGTCCATTTCTATGTTAATCTAGGATTAGTTGATCATGTGTTGTGGTTTTTGGTTCGCTGGTTTGGTATACAACCTGTTTACTATGCCCTATGCCATGTAATCTTGATAAACTATGATTTCCGGTTTCAGGACCTATTTGAAGTAAATTACCTTCTTTGTAGCCTGAAGATCCTGAATGAACTTAGAAGCTAGATGCGGTGCTGACGATCGTTTCGGTCTAATAAGACCATTTTCAAAGCACGATCAAACTAACACTATAACTGATTATTACACTGTTTATTTACACTTTACATGGAGTAACTTTACACTCATTGAGGGGCAGCATGGGGGATGGTAAACAAACAATAATGGGCCAGCACCTTGACCATCCCCACGTTGCCCCTCAATGTGTGGTAAGTTACCCCACGTAAAGTGTAAATAAACAGTGTATAAAATCAGTTATGTGTTGAAGTGATCGTGCTCTGAAGATGGTCTTATTTGACAATCTAACTAAGGCAAATATATTAGTGCTTTACTAATAGCCTGTGTCTTGGTTCAGAGTTAAAGCCGATTTAGTATGCCCAAGAAAGCCAGCTTTAATATATTTATTTTATCTTCAAACAAGCATACTTTAAAATAATAGTTTGAAAATTCAATCAGGTCGACCTAATTTCCCATCTTTTGTTTACTGAATATCGAGCAAGTCTTTTAGCGGAATTCACATAGTTGTCAAGATGAAAATGTCAACTTCCATCGACTGGGCCACATACCTTCAATGTCTTGATCCCCGTCTAAATTACTGAGATTCCTGTACACCCCCTCGGTTCTCTCTTGTTTCCCGCCTAAAATAACCTCCCCAACCTTAACTTTCGTCAGAACTTTAGCACAGACAAGATTAGTATAGTCATTCGGAATTGTACACGTTGAAAAAGAGAAAATTCAACCAATCAATGTGAAATTCAGGGTTTAGAATCAGTTAAATATGTCAACCAAAACGTTGATTTTAAAAGTCAACTTTAAAATTTGTGTATTCTCGCCAAATTTGTAATGCTAGATAGATATGATGAGTAGATCGTAATAAGTTGAGAGATATTTCAGCTGTAGAAGGGCGATTTCAGTATCAAAAGTCGACGTACCCTTTTCAACTTTAAATGTTGGGAAATTCTCATGTTTCACTTTAAGAGAGAGTAGTTCCTTCTAACAAACCATCTGCAAGGGCGAAAGTGATTTGTAGATAACAAGAAATAAAGCCGTGGACAAAAGGTTCTTCTCCCTGTGTGTTTTTGTTTGTTTGTAAAATAAAAAGGAGATCGTGAAACAAATATGACAGCTGTTGTGATATGAAGACCTTTTTTATTGATAAGGTTTTGTCAATGGCTATATTATTTATGTACAAGGTTAGTAGTTTTATGTTGACCCGAGGATACGGTGGCCACTGCCATATTATGCATGATTGCATTACAGACAAAAGACGGTCGTAAAAACAGACGTAAAAATCTGTCGAAACTTTCCTAAGAAACCATAGCTTAAAGTTATGTACAACAAAACTGGTCTCTACCTGTATAAGAAAATACGTGTTCGAGGTGTTAAACCCACTGTGACTCGTAACATCTCAACACTTTAAACAAAATATGGTTACATTGACATTATGATAGCTCCGTTATCCAACACTAAGGGACATGGTCAGTGATATCCAAGACAAATATCATCATCAGAACTGTTTGTTGAGCTCAGTGATCCTCTTTTGTCTGTTTATTGCCCATTGTCCGGTTGTCCCTCTCTTCCGGTTATATTGCTCTCAATATCAAAATAATACTGTCTCACAGATAATAACTCGTTTACTACAATTTTCTTGTTTTGATTTGTGTCAATGAATGTAAAAGCTCATCGATATAATATGGAACTTATCTTGAAAAATAAATGTACACATTTAAGGAATGTCAAATAACCCACAAACTGGCATCCTTCCTAATCTAATAGAAACTTAAAAAAGGGGTTTAATTATCTAAAACCCGTAAATTTCTTCGGTTTCGATTAAAACAAGGTTGTGAGCGCAGCGAACTGCCTCGTATTGCCTGTGATCATACATGAGGTTTAGCTGAGGCCGAAGGCCAGTGAGAACTATGATCGTAGCGAACAGCGTCGTAACACTCGCCGTAATAGAACACAAAACTGAGGCCGAAGGCCGAAATTAAGTTATGAGTGGAGGAATCGGAGTAAAAATTGCAAAGGAAATTCGATTCACTCATTCCAGGGGTGCTTCAGCACTTACCTACGTGTCGGCCTGGTTCTATATAGGCTATATAATTAGCTTTTCGAATACCTTTCGACAATGAATTCTGTCATACTCTACAGATATTACTAGACTATTGGAAGAAGTTAAAATGAAACATGTTCAAATTATTTATAAGTGCATCGTTTAAAAAAAGGTAGTTTCAAAGTAGGCATACCATGATTTGAATAATACAAATAAACCAATTTGTAAAAGGAAGTGGTTAACATTTTAAATATATATAAATTTCATACCGTCATGAAGACTTTGTAATACAGAATAGAATGATATTCAGTTTAAATTTTTCCAAAGAGTTTAAGTCATAGGGTTACAAATGTCGTGACGGCGTGAATTCCTAGGTTTAGCTCACGGAGTGTCGTTACAGCTCATCTATTAGTCGGACCGGACAATCTTTGTCTCTACTAACCTTGGTTAGGCGACACTTGGAGTTTAATTTAATTCGAAACGGGTTTGCAGTAGCAGAGGTAAAGCAGAGGATCGGGTTTGAAAGTTTTCTCGAGTTGAGTCTCGCGGGTTCGTCTCTTGAGAGTCTGGACCACAACAACCGCCACTCCTGAGACATTCTGAGTGATCTTGTCATCAACAATAGCTGCTTTAATCAAAGTTCTTGTGCAGAGCGGTCTAAAGTTCTTACTGTATATATTTTGAACCATCAAAAATAAACGGCATTGCTCTAATTTCAATCACATCCATGGGACGATGGACAAGCGTAGCTAGGTGGCAAAACTTAAGTATGACATTGGAAATAATAATACACTGTATTGTATTCGTATGGCTTCTAGTAAAGAAAATCAGTTTAAAAGATCTGATAAAATTCCAAATCAGCTGAAAGTTCTTATCGTCGGGTTAAACTCTTTGTTGCTATTATTGTTTTACTGATTGAGACCAACGTATTAATGTGACTTCTGAACCATGGAAATGAATCTCACATTGGCAAGCTAGTTGTCGGCACACCTGAAAAGAGGAGAAGGATATTCACAATATTTTCTTTGGTTCTACAGTCGACTTGGTTTTATGAATCTTTTGTAATTGAGCTCGAATAAACATTCACAATTTCAACTATATTCATTTAAAATACGTTGAGCCTTCCACGTTGTACTGTTAGCAGTAGGTAGTGTTGGAGCAATGTATACCAAAGATACAACTAACAAAATTTAGTAGTTTAAGTCTTATAGGATTTGCATCAAGCCAGTAAACTCTTAAGATAAGGCCTAAATTCATACAGAAACTAATAATACAAAACGTTTTAAAATTAAAACCCGTTTAAGCACACAAACTGACAAAATATTGTAGAGCGTAAAGCCAATAAAGCTAGGATTTAGTGAGCTGTACGGCTGGATTCTTAAAGCTTCAAAGCCAGTCACGTAAATACTGCTGCATGCGCCGTCTGTTTGTCGGACCTTTTTATTTGATATTCCCTCTCAAATATTGGAGGATGTAACTGAAGGCTGAATTGTATGTACAAAACCAAGTAGAGTTTTGTAGCTAGAAAGTATTCGTGGAAAATATATTCTTGAGTGCTACAGTAGTTTATCTAATAATGTTACACTATTGTTAACGACCAGTGAGCCAAATTATGTTTTTATATCCACCATGGACAGAAAATAGGACGTAGAAATAAAAATTCCACCGAGAAAATAACACCAATCACCGATGAGTATCAAAAGGCTATACATATATTTGGATTTCCTTTTTTACTATTAGTTACCATTAACACCTTTGTGATGAACTCTGTGTCTCCAGCATGCACGAGAGTTTGTTGATATGTTGTTGGTTTGTCCAGTTGTACAAGTTCTTCAACGCTCTGCTGACTCACATCCCCACCAACACTGCAGGACTGCAGAGCGCTGTGGACAGTGACGTCACCTCCAAGTCCTCCTCCACTGGTCAGTCTGTATACCTTATTATATACCCATTCTGGTGAACAGTAAACCTCGCTGCCCATTCTTTTAATCATTTTTTTACTTTTGATCGTATAACATATTGAACGTGTATCTTAAACCAATCAAAAATGGTTTTACCAAAACTTACACGAGTAACATTATTTCCATCACCTTAAACTACGCGTATAGTTTACATTATACTAATGCGTGTGAACCAGATTTCGCTATACTTCCCAGTATATACAGAGTGTTTAAAAAGATGTATATACACTTTACTTGAATGTACCTAATTGAAAATGAACCTATATATATTTGGAAGCTACATCGACTGACAATTTAAAACAGCTGTTTTTCAATAGTATAACTGAATAGTGCATGCTTATTATTTAATAAAGTCTGAAAGATCCATGCTAGAAGTTCCGTTGTCTCTTGATTACCAGTTCTTTCAATGACATCACTTTGTGCACTGTACATACAGTTAGCCAAACTGTACCATACCGATATGTCAACGTATGAATGTTGATGGTATTTATTTCAACCATTTGTTAAATTTTAGCAGCAAAAGCCATGTATATCATATAAATGAGCGGTTCTAAATAAGCGTTTGTTATATTTAATGCATAAAGTTAGCCTACAAAGCTAATATTGTGTATACATATTTTGACACACTCTGTAAAGTACCCCGTTTTTATAACGGATTTTGACAAACATGATATGATAGTTTTTAACTTAAAATAAACTCAAATTATCCAATAAAACACATTTATAACAGTTGTTGTTGTGGTTTGTAGATGAGAACATGGTTCTCGAAAAGCCTCACCAGCTATAAAAGTTTTTTATTGGATAATTTAAGTTTATTTTAAGTTTAAAATTAAAAAATCCAATAAGGAGTTCTACTAGATGTATTATAAGATAGGTTTGTAATAAACATTGTAGGAAATACGTACGCTTGTTTATTTTAAATAACGTATAATTTAAATAACAACAAAGTGCTGATGGTGAAACAGTGACGTCATGCCACGATCTGGACTCCAGGATCATATTTACCTGCAAGGAAACAAGGAACAGATGAACATCATTCTCTTTGTTACCACCAAATCAACAACAACTTGATTCAATAAGTTCTCAGCATTATTGCCCCTTTTAGTTTGTGTGCAAAGTAATTTACGTTGTGTATTATAAGTTAAAAAGTAAACGAAGTTTATTTATCAAAATATTAACACTATGTAAGTTTCTTTAATATTTAAATTCCAGTTCCTTAATTGTTTACAAAGAGAAACTTGACTGACCACGATTACTAGTAATTATAACACTTAAGCGGCTATTTTGGAAATACTGATTCTATTTTCCAGATTAACTAATACTATAGCTTTCCAAAACAGCGTATTATACGGTATTTCCTATTGAAGGTAAGGCGAGTTTTGCGTATTTATTTTTAGACACCGATTAAGAGTTACGAGGTCTGTTTGTTTTGTGTTCCACCTATGAGTGTTCCTAATATTGATATTTATATCGTGTATGTCTCTCAAACCAGAGTAAAACGTTGCATGGTATAAGGAGCTCGTTGCGAAGTTAAATTAAAATCCAACACCTATTAAAACTTCTAGTGAAGCGGCGCCGATTTGCAACTACAAGCAAATATTTTTCCCGCTTCAATAAAAAGTAACTATCCAGCTGTTGGTTTGAGTTTTACAACTTTTCTTTTTCTAGCTTTTAAATAATTTTCCATGCCTTTTAAAACATTGGCATATCTCTATCATACTGTATATCAAATTAATATTTTTTAATGAAAATAAAACTGTGTTATTTAATTTAAAGCCTTTTATGTTGTATTAAGTAATAATGTAATAAAATGTATTATATTTAAATAAAGTACTCAATGAAATACTCTATTTATAAAAAGAATGGAATTCACTCATTTAAAAAGATAAACCTAAGTTTTGTTATAACAATTAACTGTAACTGTAGAGTACCGGTAGTTCATTTTCTATACTGGTACAAAGTAAACTGGTATTTTCACCTGTATAGTAAGCACCTTTTAATTACAAATTGCTTTTAACAACTTTGATCGACATCAGCTGATAGATTGATCAGGTTTTATTAAGCATCTTAAATGGACTCTAGATCAGAATTGATGAATAATTCAATAAGAAGGGTCAATATCCATCAAGGAAGGAACAAGAACAATAAAGCCAGTTATAATCAAGTCAGCGCCGGAATGGCTCAAGATTAGACCAGATTCACTCCTCGAGGAAATTCAGAATCAAGCTTTCTTTGCTTTTCGTTCCACTTCTTATAATAATATTGGTAACTAAACTTTGCTTAAACATCTTCTGTTCCTTTAAACTAACCGGTTTTGATTAATTCTGTGGTTAATAGGAAATTATACGTTATGTGCAAAACCCAAAGCAAACTCATGATATCGTGTGAAGTTTCGCAGATAGGTGAGTTAAACAAATCTATAGTTTGTTTCAGGTCATCACGTAACTTAAGTGTTAGTTAAAAGTTAAATTAAATGATACGTAATGACGCTTGCTACACGTAATGGCTATCAACGGTGAGATTTATTTAAAAGTCTTACGTTCATAATTTGAAAGCTAATTTGTTTACGTTGTGCTATATTGTGAGTAATGCTAAAGGTAAAAAAGGTAAAGTTTGTCTTGTTTAACGAGGCGAAGTTAGGACTACAAAGTCTACTACCACTCAACCTCAACCTTTACCTAGCGTCACCGTATTAGTCAACAATGTGGTGGGACTGCGGGATCGAACCCGCGCCACCGGGAGTGATGAGCTTCAGAGTCGCGTGCGATACCAATCCGCCATGGATCCGCTAACACTCGTATTGTGTTACAACATAAATACTTTAAACAATTCTTTCAAACCAAGCTCACATTACAACATAGTATTATACCAACTACGTGACAGCTACTGTGATGTATACAAATTATACTTTATTAACAAAAAGAGGAGTTACAAAGGCGTTATTAAATAATAATAAAAAACACCATCAACAAATTGAGTAGTTTAACCTTAACTCACCTTGCATATCTTTTCAATTTATAAGACAAATAAGTTAATGTATTCCTTGGCTGTATTCATGTAGAGTAGTTGGGTTGTCTCCTGCAGTGATCTCTCGGGACAAAGTTAGAGTGAATAATTAACATAACCTTGATAAGGACGCTGTGGCTCGAGTATACAACAATATATTTCTGTTTATTACTGAATGAAACGGTTTATTTGTCCATAAGTAAATTTAAATAATCTAAAATATCTAAATAATAATAATTCAATAACATAATTAATAAATAACTACTTCAATAAGTTATCAAAAAAAGTATACTGGATTTTGCTAATAAAATAGATATTGAAGCCTACTTAACCCTAATCCAAACAGGTTTGTTTCATTATGCCGCATGTAATTGATTAAAATAATTCCCTGACCTACTATACACATTTTTCTGACTACACATTTTTCAAGCCACTACAGTTCACTCAGTAAGATGTTTAGGCTCTTGGCTCTAGCCCTGTATAGAGAATTCACTGTGTCTGACATATCTTTTCCCTTTGTTGAACTAGCTCTTTCATCTACCACCAGAAGTAATCAGCTGGGTAGACATGTGTGATAATGAAGTTAATCACGCAGAGTAAGATGTTTAAGTACCCAACTTAATAGAGGTGGCACTGTGTCTGACATATCTCTTCTCTTTGTTGAACTAGCTCTTTCATCTACCACCAAGTAATCAGCTGGGTAGACATGTGTGATGATGAATAATAAACTTGTGTAACACGCAGAGTAAGATGTTTAAGTACCCAACTTAATAGAGGTGGCACTGTGTCTGACATATCTCTTCTCTTTGTTGAACTAGCTCTTTCATCTACAACCAGAAGTAATCAGCTGGGTAGACATGTGTGATGATGAAGTTAATAAACTTGTGTAACACGCAGAGTAAGATGTTTAAGTTCCCAACTTAATAGAGGTGGCACTGTGTCTGACATATTTCTTCTCTTTGTTGAACTAGCTCTTTCATCTACAACCAGAAGTAATCAGCTGGGTAGACATGTGTGATGATGAAGTTAATAAACTTGTGTAACACGCAGAGTAAGATGTTTAAGTTCCCAACTTAATAGAGGTGGCACTGTGTCTGACATATTTCTTCTCTTTGTTGAACTAGCTCTTTCATCTACAACCAGAAGTAATCAGCTGGGTAGACATGTGTGATGATGAAGTTTGTCAGTGTAACACGCAGAGTAAGATGTTTAAACAGAGCCTTACATAGAGGTGACACTGTGCCTGACATGTCTCCTCTCTTTGTTCAAACATCACTTACTACCGCGCTTAACCTGGTTTACAATAGGGTTCCTCCACCCTCACCGAAACGATTCAGATTACGTTGAATACCGTACGCACTATTTTAGACTTAAGAGTAGTAAAATTTTCTGAAAATATGGGCCAAAATGAATGTACAGTAAGGGAGTGGGCAAAATTATTGAAATTAGTTCACGTTAAAACAAAATTCACCAAATTAACTAGATTCCCAAATCTCTAAAGTAAACAAACTCTTAAGTAAAAAAACTAATAAGACTTGTAATTGAATTAAATGTTTTAAAGACAATCAGGCTTAGTAAAATGATTGGTTAGCATAATTTTTAGTTTAACTATAGTTTAGCGTAGATATTCATATTGTAATCTATCGATGTACATTATTTTCGTTTTTCCTGGAATTAAAAAAATGGCTCATATTTTTAGTACATGTATAGATGCGAATGAAATGTTACTTTAATTTGTATGTATTGACTGCGCAGTTGTCCATTCCTTATGGTGCTGGTGCCTGGCCTCATGTTTGGGTGAGAGAGCACCTTGGTAGAAGTTAGCTGGCCATGCGGCATCACAAGCGTTTGTGAACTCTTTGAAAACCCAAAGGGATGAGCTAACCCTCTCCTATCACAAGACGGACAGGGCTCGACATGGCCGTGTGTAGCCTTTTATAATTGGCTTTTAGCATCACGCTTAAATATAGAAACATGATCCAAAAGTCATCCTTGGACTTACTAGCCTCCTTTTGTCACTAAATATGTGTTAATTCTATAATAAATTTACCTATTAGTTTAAAACTATTGTGATAATGCTGTTTAGGAAAATTATCTTTTTTCTAATGTATGTTTATTTTTGCAACAAGTTTGTAAAAAGATTTGTTCTAGAGTTTTCTTTAAGGCAAATGAAAGATTTCTGTTCTATAGATACTCTTAAGGTTGTTTACTATGGAATATCTCATTTTCTAATGGAATTATATTTTGTGCTAAAAGACGGTTGTTAAAAAGAGCTTTTATTCTGCACAAAAACAGCAATTCGTGTAATTTGCAATCTAACCTCAAGGGCCTTGTACAAAGAACACTTCCAAAATATGAATATCTTTACAGTGTCTTCACTTAATATTTTTGAAACCATTTCATAGTAACGTGTTGGCAAATCTAATTAAGTCCAAGGTTATGATGTTCACTGTTACAATACAAAATCAAATTATTATACAGATAAGAAAGCCATAGAATACAAGTATTCGAAAAGTTAGGCTACCAATACAAGCAGACATCACAGTTTTAAATAAACTTCCAAAAACCCATTTTACCTGATTCAGCTTTATTCGAAAAGAAATTAAGAACACATTAGTTGCAATTGGCTCCATTAAGCAGAATTTATGGAACATACATAAAGGTTTAATTTGATTTAGTTATTTTCATCAATATAGGCTAAATTGAAAACTATTATCGGAGTTTTGTGTTGATTTATTTATTTTTATTCTTAGTTCCCAATAATGTATAGGGATAGTTGTTATACAGTTTTTTCTATGATAAATATTATTCTTACCAGTGGCTTCATTAATTTATCACTACTTATTATTCTTCCATCCATTCCATACTAGTCAACACAATTTCATAATTGTTATCTGGCTTTGTAAAATAAATAAATAGTTTTAAAATTTAAAATGTGTTAAAAAAGTAACAATTGGTTAATTTTTAAAGTGAGCATTTTATAAAATGGCATTTTAAACATTCTCGACTTTTTTACGTACTTTTTTAAGTTTTTCATTAACGGCATTATTTTAAATGTGTAACAAAATGTTAAATTGTTTTAGAGATAAAAAATATGTAGTGAACCAAGTAAAGCGGCTCTCAGCGGGTATAGGAAGAATTTGCGAACAAAGATTAATAGAATTATACAAGATGGATCCACCCCCTTCTCGGCCTAATTGTTGTGACGTCACTGAATCCACATTTTAATAACTGCTAACTGAAACAAGCATTTAACTAATTATCAGATTTAATATTGTTTAAATTTGTATGTCAATAAATAGTAGTGTGTCTACGAAGTCTGGGTGGGATTTTAAAGTGGTTCATTATGAGTTTGTCCAATTTGTGTTGTTTGATAGATAATGTTATCTAGTTTTTTCTATGTAGTCAACATTGTCGAAACATAAAACAAACTAGTGATTGTTCACAACAAGAAAACCCAACCCATAAAATGGGGTGTACATTAGAAAAACTTTGGCGTGAAAAGTTAGACTCCATCATTCAAATGTGTCACGTGAATACCACAACACTTACCATGAAGAGCCTCAGCATAACAACTATATTCTTTATTGTTACAAAAGTTCAAAAACATTGTACCCTTCCATTTTTCAAAAGCTTTAAGGGATTTCCTTAGCTAGCATTTTTCCAACAGGTGGATCGGCAAGGATGACTGGACAGCGTGGCCACCTCGACCTCCAGACTGACACCTATGGATTTTTATTTTTGAGGTCGTGTCAAACAAAATGTCTTAGCATGAACCCATCAGAAATAATATGCAGCATCTGAAACACCACGCAAAATAAGACATAGCGTCATTGACGCCTTATACAGTATGTCCTCCAAAATGTTTGACGAGAACTCAAATACCGTTTACACGTATACAGAGCGACAAATGGTGCACACTTAGAAATGCACTTATGTAGTTACAGATGTTTTGTATATGGTTAGTTTTTCCTGCCATATATACAAGGTTTTCCTGATATGTATGCAAACATATCACCCCAAAACCCTCCAAGACTTGTTGTGGACACTTTGTATCAACAGCTGTAGTCATGTAATTTTACACAGAAATCACTGTATTTTACGCACTAATACAACTACAAAGTCAATTATCATTTGAATCCATAGAGCTCAGCTCCATTGGCTAAGAAGAAGAGTGGAAATATTGTATTTTCCAACCTAAAGAAGTATTTATTTCAACTAACATATAAATTATGAAAGTGTGAACTGCTAACACAAATGGGTTATGAGGGTACTTTTAATTTTTAAAAATTGATGCACTGGTAATAAAGTAGGTTTAGAATATAAATGTAGCTACTCACTCTATGACTAGAATAATTTAGCTGAAAACGAAGTAAACTTTAGACACAGCTGAGCTTGGACCCAGTGACGTCATAACCGTTACCCCCTCCACTTCAATAAAGAATCGTCGTCCTATATAAAAGTGAATCGACCTCTTGGAATAGACATACCTTATACAGTTCTATTTACCTTGTTTCCAAACTATGTTTATGCATAATATGTGTTTGTACTAAGGGGCACATCCCAACATTTCCCAAACAGTTCACTAGCCTCCTGTACAACGGCTGTATTGTTCAAAAATCAATTTCTGAATGAAGACACTTCCAGGCTTATTTATCGTGCGAGCGCAGTTGAGCTTATCAGCATGGCGGGTGCTAGCAACCTGGCTGACTGGCTTTAGAATACCGAAAACAGATGTCGTACCATTATCTATCTTACAAATTTTACTTGGTCCAACTTGTATTCAAAGTGAAGTATAAACCAAAACTTTCATAATACTTTGCAACTTCCCTTTGTCTATCCAATCGAATTAAATAAAAAACATTTCCATAGGTTTCCGAACCCCCTGACGGCCTTTTAAGAGGGGAGTCTAGATTGTTTAACTTATGTTGTATATTTATGTTGTTATTACTATTTTAAAGTAATAATAATCTAACCACTAACCACGTTAGAAAAACCAACAGGTTTTCATCTATTACGCTTTAAGTAGGTTTAAGTCGTGAAATGATATTTCCAAGTCTATTCACGCTGACAGAACACATCAGAGGTAATGTAAACCAAATGAGTATCGACGTTTAACTAACAACACTTGTTGGTTTAAGGTGTTCATATATGTTCAAAAACGCCATTTGCGTACATAGTATCATCTATTGTCATTGATAATATTTAAATACTGAAATGGGTATTTACTTTTAAAGCATTGGTTTCACGAATTGAAAGTAAAACATTTAATTGAAAATATGTATATGCACGAATAGGATCTCACATATAAGTAAAAATTGATCATAGTAGTGATTCAAAAAATTACCATTTGGATTGTCAAGAGGCTATACAGAGTATATCACCACTTATAATTGGTATATGTTATTTTAATCTTCAATTTCTTGTCATTAGTTCCCTGTTCAACCATTGAATACTACGGACGGATAAGTAGAAGGCCAACTAAAATAATACCATGTGAGCTTAGTTTTGCCCACACTATGACGGTATCGTTTCCTGAGGGGCTTAAAGATTTGGTAAATAGAGAACATACAACATTTTCAACGGGCCAGTTGTTAAAAACGCTGCTCCCCTACCTAAAAAGCCAAATAATTTGGAAAAATTCAGTTCGTTGTGATTTTAGCATTCAGTTGAGGTTCTATAACGTATAAAGTAATGGTCGCAAAAATTACGTTATTAACAAATGTGCAATATTTGAATGCTAATTGAGTAAACCTTTGCTGAGAAATGAAAACCATAAAACCTATATTAATTGGCTCGGAGCCGGAGTGGAGTAAAGCACTGGTTTCATTACACGGTCGTTTGTCGTGTGATTGCTTGGCGGATCAACAGCCCTGGTGCTGAACCAACATTCAAACTGATTGACGAGTTTTTCCTGCCCTTATTTCATGCTGTTTTTATTTATTTAATCCAGTATTTGTTTGACAACATTCTGAATAAGGTAGTTCTGGCTGACTAACGCAAGAACTCGGAGCTGAGCAATAGATATGTTTCTAATGTGGCTGTATAAATAGATTAGCCCACAGTGTGCTGAACAGAAAGCTTAAGTTATTTTTGCGCATTAGCAAGATGCATGAAATGGAAGTGGACCTGATTCTAATTTAAAATAAGTTTAGTGCTTAGTTAAAAATCTGCAAGATTTCTGCGCTTTTTACTACGACAGTTGTTCGCCGGTTCATGCCTAGTTAGTATTAATTATTCAAAAGTTAGAAAACTAACGGTTTTGTTATTTAAACATATCGAAAAGTTGGCATAACCAACGTTAAAATCACATTTTAACCAGACAAATAAAAATGTTAGAAATCCATACTAACTTTCTACTAAGTAATACGTTGTGTACATTAAAGGGCTTGAATCACTGTGTGTGATGTGTGTCCGTAGACACGACGGTTGAGAGCAGTTCGAGGACGAGTCGCCGAGTGAGGCCGGCAGCTCGCCGAGTCACACGCACGTGGAGACCAACTACAAGGGCATCCACCTCGGCAACCCCCTCTCACGCAGAGATCTGGACAACCTCATCGACTCCTTCCGCAGGAAAAAGGTGAGGTGTTTCAAGGGTACGCCTCAGTGATGCAAGGGTCGGATTGATACTAAAGTACGCCGACACTTGAAAAGCTTTTATTGAGTATTGACGCAATCATAAAGCAAAGTAAATTAGCTACACGTTCATAGAGCGCTTTTTCTGAAATTTTACCAACCAAGCCTACGAGTAGTGGACCCGTGGCGGGTTGGAATCGTGCGCGACTCCGGAGCTCATCACTCCACTGGTGCTGCGGGTACGATCCCACAGTCACCACTTACATTTGTAAAGAGACGACGCGGTAACGCTAGGTAAAGGTCGTGGTTGAGTGGTAGAGAGGAGTTGCAGTCCTAACTTCGCCTCGTTAAACAAGGCAAACTTTTAATTTTTACTATCTTGATTTTAAAACATGAAAAATTGAACCTAGCCGATGTTAGATTTCCCTCGTTACAATAGTGTGTAGTATTTATAAACATTCGGGCTCTATAACAGAGTAGAAAATGATGTTACTATTAACCTATGTGAAAACGCATCCCCGTAAACTCGTGCAAGCGCTCGCTAAGAGAGGCTACATCAGTTGAAAGAAGACCCGTTGTTTAGCCAGATGTTACGTGCGCGGTGTCGTGTGTTCCTAGAGTGTACGAATTTAGAATGTCCTGTGTCCACTGAGGTAGACCTTAACCACTCAACTTAAACTTAATATTCAATAGAATCTATGATAATTACCTATGACCAAGATAATAATGTGTAACACAAAATTATATTGTGTGTAGAAATTGAAAAGTGTCCAGTTTCAACTTAAAGGTTAAGATCACACACCAAAACTTTAAATTTTACCTTAGGACTGAACAGACCTTTAACTTTGAATTATAAAAATATTAAATTAATGTATTGATATAAAGGTGTATAACATTTCTAAAGGGTTTAAGCCTTGCATACAGCTAGGTTATTTCAGCTAAAGTACACTGGTAAGTAGGTTGTGTATGCTCAGTCCAGGGTCGAACTGTAATCAGTTAAATTATCTGGCAAAGTACGATGATGTAGATTCAGTCGAGGCTCAATTGGTAACTATCGACCGTGAGGAACCGGCAAATAACGTGAACTTTACCTACGTTGTATAACTTTCAAACCATCAACATTAAATCAGAAGTTAACTGTTAAAATAATAGTTCTATAGTTGAGAAAGCATTTCATTAAACTAATCACTCTTGTTTTAAAAGTTAAATTTCATGACCACCTCATAAAGACGCTCTATAATTGAATTTCGTTAAAATACAAATAAAAAGGACAGGGCAAGGCAATGTAAATGCTTGTATTCTTGATCCAGACACACCGACTGCATGCCAAGTACGTGGCCACCATCCTGAAGCAGGCGACGGCGCAGTTGAAGAAGTTACCCAACCTGAACATTGCGTCCACCGCCATCTCCAAGCAAGTGACCGTGTGCGGCGACCTGCACGGCAAGCTGGACGACCTCCTCATCATCTTCCACAAGGTACACAGTAGTTCTCGAACAAGCAATCTTGTTGGATGGCCATAATTCAAGTAATTTGTTTGCCAATCGACAACTGCAATGTTTTAAGTTCATTCTAAAACAGTAATTGCCTAAATATTGTGAACCAAAAGAAAACACGTTTACGTTTAAAAGCCGGATACTGAAAACCCAATAAGTCAATTAAATAAGCACACATTGATATTCACAGTTTCTGCAATATGGTGTGGTTTTTCATAATGTTATCTCAAACCATTGTATCCCCTCTATTAAAAATAAGGTCACGCAGAATTTAAAATCATGTCAGCTGGCGCTGTGCTAATCTGTTTTGGAATGATTATTTTAACAAAGGCGGCAAGGCTTATACACGAATAATTAATGCAAAAGAAGAATGGCTTTGACATAAATTATTCTGCAGCTTCAAAGGAGGATCAACAACACGTATTTTCTTTATTAAATTAGTAGATCTTCGTGTTAGTAATTTAAAAATGTAAATCTGTGCATTTGAAAATGTCTTATATTTAACAATATCTCTGTAGTCACATTCATTCCATCATTGAATAATTGGTCTACATATAATTGCAAAATATAGACAATAATGCACACATTTAATAATCATTGACGGTAGTTTCGGAATGCGGAATGAGCACTGGTTTCGGAATGCGGTAAGAAACTAATAAAATATTTGTTTTAACACACGTAAGTTTGTCTCGTAGAATATGCAAATTTAAAAAAGTAGAAATATTTAATATCATATTGTGTAAATTACAGATATTTAAATTAAAACGTCTCAGTTATCACGTCTACAAGGGTTCGATAGCAAAAGGTTTGCAACGTGCCTACTGGATTATATGTTGTCACGTCTACAAGGTGTAGATTTCGACAGCTGGAGGTTTGCCAGGCATCTGCAGAATATGGTGTGTCTCAATAGTCACATCTACTAAGTGAAGGGTTCAATACCTGCATGTTTGCCAGGCATCTGCAGAAAATGTTGTGTCAGTTGTCACATCTACAAGGTAAAGGGTTCGATAGCTGGAGGGTTGCCAAGCACCTGCAGAATAAAATGTTGTATCTCAGTTCTCCAATATACAAGGTGTAAAGTTTCGATAGCTGCAGGTTTTCCAAGCACCTGCAGAATAATATGTTGTATCTCAGTTGTCCCATCTACAAGGTGCAAGAAGTTCATAGCTGCAGGTTTCCTTGTGGCTCCCAGAATAATATGTTGTATCTCAGTTGTGCCATCTACAAGGTGTAAAGGTTCGATAGCTGCAGGTTTGCCAGGCTCCTGCAAAATAATATGTTGTATCTCAGTTGTCCCATCTACAAGGTGTTCGATAGCTGCAGGTTTGCCAGGCTCCTGCAGAATAATGTGTTGTATCTCAGTTGTGCCATCTACAAGGTGTAAAGGTTCGATAGCTGCAGGTTTGCCAGGCTCCTGCAAAATAATATGTTGTATCTCAGTTGTCCCATCTACAAGGTGTAAGAATTGATAGCTGCAGGTTTGCCAGGCTCCTGCAGAATAATGTGTTGTATCTCAGTTGTGCCATCTACAAGGTGTAAAGGTTCGATAGCTGCAGGTTTGCCAGGCTCCTGCAGAATAATATGTTGTATCTCAGTTGTCCCATCTACAAGGTGTAGGGTTCGATAGCTGGCAAGGTTGGGTGCCTGCTGATGATATGATTGTGTCTCAGCTACATCTACATGGTGTAAGATTCGATAGCTGCAGGTTTGCAGGCTCCCAGAATAATATGTTGTGTCTCAGCTGTCACATCTACAAGGTGTAGGGTCGATAGCTGGAAAGTTGCCAGGCGCCTGTTGATGATATGACTGTGTCTCAGTTGCCACATCTACATAGTGTAAGAGTTCGATAGCCAGGTTTGCCAGGCTCCTGCAGAATAATATGTTGTATCTCAGCTGTCACATCTACAAGGTGTAGGGTCGATAGCTGGAAGGTTGCCAGGCGCCTGCTGATGATATGTTGTGTCTCAGTTGCCACATCTACATGGTGTAAGATTTGATAGCTGCAGGTTTGCCAGGCTCCTGCAGAATAATATGTTGTGTCTCAGCTGTCACATCTACAAGGTGTAGGGTTCGATAGCTGGAAGGTTGCCAGGCGCCTGCTGGATGATATGACTGTGTCTCAGTTGCCACATCTACATGGTGTAAGATTTGATAGCTGCAGGTTTGCCAGGCTCCTGCAGAATAATATGTTGTGTCTCAGCTGTCACATCTACAAGGTGTAGGGTTCGATAGCTGGCAAGTTGCCAGGCGCCTGTTGGATGATATGATTGTGTCTCAGTTGCCACATCTACAAGGTGTAAGGTTCGATAGCTGCAGGTTTGCCAGGCTCCTGCAGAATAATATGTTGTATCTCAGCTGCCACATCTACATGGTAAAGATTTCGATAGCTGCAGGTTTGCCAGGCTCCTGAAGAATAATATGTTGTGTCTCAGCTGCCACATCTACAAGGTGGGTGTCCGATAGCCGGTGCCGCTGCGCGCCTGCCACATTTACGGGTGATTGTGCCTCAGCTGCCACCTGCCAAGCTGTAAGATTTGATAGCCGCAGGCTTGCTGGCCCCTGCAGAAAATATGTTGTGTCTCAGCTGCCACTCCGCCAAGGTGTAGTTCGATAGCTGGAAGGTTGCCAGGCGCCTGCTGGATGATATGATTGTGTCTCAGTTGCCACATCTACACGTGTAAGATTTTATAGCTGCAGGCTTGCTGCGCCCGCACAATATGTTGTGTCTCAGCTGTGCCACTCTACAAGGTGATTATTGATATCTGTTCGCAGCGACATGGATGCACCTGGCTGGATGGTTTCACCAGCGTTCTATGTCAGTCGCTGCTCCAACTGTTCGATACGATAAAGCCACGGATGATATTGATATCGGCGATTATATTCAGCCGCCGCCATTCCATCATGACAAGCTGCCGGCGCCTGCAGATTTATTATTGTGTCTCAGCGCCACTCCGCCGTGTAAATTGATTACGCCGCTGGCGCCTGCTGGATGATATGATTGTGTCTCAGCTGCCACTACTCCAGTGTGGGGTTCGATAGCTGCTGCCAGGCGCCTGCTGGATGATATGATTGTGTCTCAGCTGCCACATCTACAAGGTGTAGGGTTCGATAGCTGGCAAGTTGCCAGGCGTCTGCTGGATGATATGATTGTGTCTCAGTTGCCACATCTACATGGTGTAGGGTTCGATAGCTGGACATCATTTGCATTTCCAATCTCCGATGTGATTTCCTTACACTGGTTGCAAATAAACCTTGAATTTCCCAGCTGTTTTATCCTTACACACTAAACATTTTGGGGCTGGAGTAACATGGAATGAAGAGCTAGCTACTACAAATTTAGTTGAATGCTTTTCCCTTATACTAGTGTTCATTCTAACCTCAAGAGTCATGACAAATCCAGATATTGTACAAACATCAAACATAAATTTGTTAATCTCCATCAAATCGTTGTTTTGAATATTAATTAGGCTTCATTTAGATGCTCAACTCTAACGCTTTTATTTCTAAAGAACTTCATCATGTTTATTATTACAGTAAACTCTCAATACGTATGTACTTTTATTTTAAAGAAATAGTTATTGCTGAATGTTGAGTGCATAGTTAGAGTAGATTTCCAATTAGAAATAATGCATTATGCAGTTATTAATAGAATAGAAAATTAAGCAATAGTATTAGAATAAATTTAAAAGTAGAGAAAATAAAAACAAAAGCATTGTGCTGTGACAGGTTGTAAGAAGGCTCATTTTATTAACCACATCAACAACTGTTACAATATCGTTTTTCAAGTTTCACGTGTTCAGTTCTTAGATTTTTAATACTTTCATTCCTATATTTTAATGGTGGACAGGAAAAAACATAAATAGTATATACATTTGTTGGATATCAATACAGATATTATTCAACTTTTAATGTTATCAGACAAAAATTTAAAGTTAGTTAAGGCGTTAAAAACATCGTGTACTTAACCAATTCAGTTAATGATATAAGTTCAATAAAGCAAACTACGTCAATTTAACCTTTCAGCTCAGATAAAAGGAGAAAATACAATTTACCAAGGTTCACTGCAGAAAATCCCTAGAGCTTTGCGAGCACGTCGTCAGTGTCTTTAGCTGCCGGGATTTATTTCTAGGGGGTTTAGGTTGGTATTCCTTACCATACAACATTTCTCGCGGTAGTGTTGTCTTTCTTCTCCTTTTACTCGGTACAAAACCGGGTGTGTACATTCTACGACTCATACTGTGCCTGATATGTGAAAACCTCCAATCATGTAACATGTAACATTTGATTGATGGTAAAGTTTAAATACATATTAATTTCAAATATAATCAAAATCGGATGAAACTATTGTTTTAAGAAATTAAAAAAGCTTTTCTGGTATAAACTCCTTCCCCTCTAACCACCAAAGGCGTCTTTCGGTGTTCCGATTTGGCTCGTTAGCGAACTTTACTGAGATATTTATAAAAGGAATATGTGTAGCAACTTGTAGAAATATTGCACATATATTCATATGTATATGCAGTTTTGAAAAAATGCGCAAACCCTGTTCTAGGTGCCAGGATTGATGCTAATTTCACGGTTTCGGGCTCTAATCTTACCCTGCTGACTGCGTGTATATATATTTTTCTTTAAACAATTCGCTAATATATTCAAGTTACTGTATTTCTGTCACGGCGGTAGAAAATAAATTGTAAAATGTACAAACAATTTAACACCGGCCTGTCAGTCAGCAAGCTCTCCCTGAACAGACCAACGTCCGTAATTATTAAGAAATAAATCAATTGGGCTTAGTGTGCAAGAAAATATGAGCCAATAACACTTTAAACTTTTGAAAGTATATTGCAGTGTACTAGAATTAAGGAACACGGAAGTATGAAACATTATGAATATTTTTGGTTGCCCCTGCTTCAAAGCGAGCTGGATATTGGATATTTACAAGAGTCTGCTTTGTAACCTAAAATTGCTCAAAGCCGAAGCTAAGGGAACACTTTCTTGTAGTCTCTCAAAGCTTTCATTTTCATCTAATCACAGTTTGTGTTAAGTAAAGATTTAATTGAAACTCCCCGAGTATTCGTAAATTGTCTCGACAATATCAAATAAATAGATCATCCTTAAAATTATGATTCACTATTAGCTACTTCTATGTTTTGTTAACACTAGATTTGAAATGAAAAATTAAACATTTCAGATTTTAAACTATTATTGCCGGCATTTTCCATCGTTAGTGACCAAGATGATCACGACAATTCGGCATCTGCAATTTTATTCCTTCTTCAGGTGATAAGTACATGACACAGAAAATGAGCTAGCCTAAAGTAATCAGCGTAAGCTGACAGGCAAACACAACCAAACAAGATGCAGCTGTTATAGTCAAAACTTAAAAATAGCCTAGAAAACCAAACCATATGCATAAGACTCACTTAGAACTTAGTTACAAGAAACAACTTAACACGTCCGCACTCGGTGGAGGATCTCGGCAAAGTGAAGAGAGGCTTGGCAGCTCTCGGCATCACTTCCCCGAGTGCTGGCTGGAATACCGAAATTTTGGTGTTTTCAAGAATTAATCTGGCAATTTGGGTACGACACATGAATTGTTGGTGTCATGTTGCAGAATGGTCTACCCTCAGCGGAGAACCCCTACGTCTTCAACGGCGACTTCGTGGACCGAGGCAAGAAGGGGTTGGAAGTGTTGTTGTTGCTGCTGGCTGTGTTGCTCGTGTTCCCAGACGGCGTGTTCCTCAACCGCGGCAACCACGAGGACCATGTCATGAACACCAGGTCAGCCAACCTAACTGTTATAGTATTCAAATTAATAATACGATTAATTACTTGTTCATCACATATGCATTGTTTAATATTTTCCTACACTAACCTAACACTTAGAACTGCAATATAATATACTGACAAGTCTTTACAGCAACTAATGAATTACACCTAAGTATTGAATAACATGAAGTAAATTACAGAGTAATATTTAAAGACGTATTTCTTAGGCTTTTGCGGCCGGTGTCACAACTACGAGTATAATATAGTTTTCCTATTATTGCGTTCAACTACATATTATGTTGTCTGTTAGTACCATCTTCAGTCACTGGATTGGCTAAAACCAATGACTGAAGATGGTACTCCACAGCGAGATCGAAATATCTCAACCTAATTATGAAGTTTGGTCGCGGTGTGAACCGGAAGAACTAGATTATATTAAAAGACGTGTTTGATCAAAAGGAGAGAATGAGCATTCAGGTCCAGGAGCAAACCAAAGTCCTACTATTTTGTTCAACTATAATATATTTAAACGACGTAGAATAAAATATAACTACTGAGAGCACAACGATAGGACAAACCAGAAAACCCTCACAAACATATTCAAGCTAAGTGGAGAGCTAATGAAAGATAATCCAACATACCAAATCGTTAAAACTAAAACATGTTATTAAATCCAAGTACAATTTGAAATATAACGGTAACACAATAACAATTGGTTTGGGTGCGTCCGTCTTTCTGTCCGCGTATTCCACGATTGTTGCGTGGAGGGACTCGATAAACGTAACCATATCGCTTGCCATACGGTAGTATTCATACAACAACTCTCAGCGGAGATATCAACGAAGGGGTTGACCGTGTATTGAGGACGACAGGTGTTAGTGCATGGCAGTGCTTTTCACGACTAGTGTTGTTGAGTCTGGATTGGTAAGGACCCGATTATTTACAGACATGATTCATGAATCGTCAAAAAGGTTGTTGGCACTTTCTTACAAAGACTCTCGAGGATGGTCCCTAATAATTTCCCCCTTTTTTGGGCCAGCTGTTTTCTACGAGCATATTATTGTAATATGGAATATGAATATAAAGGTGGTACAGAACATATTGCAAAACTATTTCAAAGAACACTCATAAAAAGAACTTAAACTCAAATGAAACATTTAACACTCGAGTCCCTTAAGTATAGTGCAACAATTTAAAATATATCGTTAGGAAATAATTAAATGTCGTTAGGGCCGACACAGTAGGTTTAGAGCCAGATATCGAACTGCCACGGCATCGAGAAGTTAAGGAGCTTTAGATAACTGATAGATAGGTCACGTACAGATGCTATTGACGAGGGCACTTTTGTCTTTGTGAAACCATCTAACAGCTGTTAATCTATTGTCTTGACAAGCCACATTGATTCCTTTGTGTACACATCTATCTTATAGGTACAGAAATATGCATTATTATCCAAGTGGTGAGAACTTCTAAAACAAGCTTAATACAGATTGTACCAAATTTAAAGAAACAAACTTCGAAGAAATATTTATGAGTTTAATTGAGAAGGAAAGCAATGCAACACTTTTCAAAACCGCTGCGTTTACCTACTAGCCACTATTTTGTTTTCAAAAATTATTTTGTATCTCTCATACATATTTGTAAGTCATACAATTTTAACACCCATGAACTGAAGTAATAATTATAATGTATTGTTTAAGGTGTACATGAAATTTAGAAAATGTGAGTGTTTTCTATATAGGATGTATGATGCCTTTTAAATGAAACCTTTCATATTCTCAATATTGATTTTAATATTTCTAATGGTCATCTTGAGCCCTAAAAATAAAACATTTTGCAATTAGATAAAGTAAACCACCTAAAGGGCCAAAGCTATAGAACGATATTGAAACTAATGATACAAGAGCATAAAAGCTTAGAAAGGAAATAGTTAAGTAAAATTACCACTTACCCAAGCGGGGTAACAGATCACCGAAGAACAAGAAAATGGACGGCCGGTCCTAGAGTTGGTTTATATACTCGTAAGTGCGAAAACCAGCGCTCTGATTGGTCGAGAAGTATGACTGCAGATGTACTTGTTCGACCAATCAGAGAATTTTAAAATTTGCAAGCTCCAACATTGTCGTGCTGAGTGAAGTTAAAGTATTGATTGAAAGACGGTTACCAAGCATCATAATTTGAATATTTAAAACTTTGGAAATTAAATTATTGTCTTGTATTCCATTTTCTCCCTATACATATTTTTCTTTAAAAAGTAATCTTTTAATCTTTCTTTAACAAAAATTAAAAAAAAAATAATAAATTTAAACAAATACGCTACACAATGTTAACCCATTAGAACCATTTTCCGAAATTTGGCACTTTAAAATTGGGAACCCCTGTATTTTGAAAATGCTAATGAAAATAGCAAACGTGTTCTCACAATTTGAAAATGGTTTTAACTCTGGGATACTTTGGCCTCTTTAACGAGCATAAAGTTGGTAAAGATTTACAAGATGAACATTCTATATAGTGGTTCTGGGCCGGGATACAAATTACTTACGACCCAGCTCCTGTTAACACGCAAGCAACAGCTGTCTGTGCAATTGTGTTCGTACAGTATAGGCTACTACTCAGTTTGTGCAATGTCGGCGAAAACAGTATACGAGACGAGGTTAAATAGCTTGATCTCGTTAATGAGCATTGTTTCAAATCTGAGCAAATTGTATACAATGTTCGGAAGTTCTTAAAAATTATGTTTTGTGTAATATTTTTGAAGTAATCTAAAAGGTGCCACTTTTGAACTGTTTTATGTTTAATGCACGAGTGTATCACACATTGATAATTATTGCAGAGTACTGAACTAAATGTGTACTAAAACTTTTACATGGTGACTATCCGGTTGTAAAAAGTATTTTTCTCAGTTTTAGATTCGTTTATTATCGAATTTCCTATGGAAAAATGAGATATTCATGCCGTCAGCATGGCAAGATCCAGGTCCGGGAACATAAAATGAGCACCGATCCTAACCAGCCCCAGAACAGGTTTGAGCATTTTTTCAAAGCCTTTTGTACATATCTCTATAAGTCGCATTTCTTGTACGATTTTCACTAAATTTGGTACAAATGTTCCTTTTGTAAAATTCTCGGTTGAGTTCGTTAACCAGCAAAATTTATCAATTACCAAAGTTGATTAATTGAATGAAAATCGTTGTCCCACACATCAATTGTTTACAACGGAGGTACCCAAGAACTGGGTACGGTTGTTTAAAACTGTATTAAACCCAAGAAAAATCTTATAAGCATTTTATATATCAGGAAGACTCAAACTGTATTGTCTATAAATTGCGGAACCAGCGTCGATCTCAGCGATATACTCGTATAATGGTTTCTACCGTAAGACAATTTGTCAGGATTAAACCTTATATATAGAATACAAAAATAATTATTGTTTATTGCGTACTCATTGAACGTGTTATGCAATCGTCAAATTCCTGTAGTTTAAAAAGCTTATTGAATTGCCTTGTGTCTACCACAGCCACTTTTTGTAGTACTTGCAAGTACGGTAAATCCCATTCTTCTTTACCGAGATAACATCGTCTTATGTGATTAAAATGTAACTACCACTTGTGATGTAAATACCCCCGTCTATATAAATGAATAACATATAATTTATTAAAACGAGAAAACAAGTAACTAAGCACTCTTGATTTATTATTTCACTGATTTATCATTTCAGGTTGTTGAATATATACGTAGTTTAAAGGAAATATTTTATTTACTTTAGTATTATCTCTGCAGAAAACCAGGCTTGAATATGCTAGAAAACTGTATTAAAAATATTTTTTAACTTTCAACATCTCTAACAAATATAAATCGGCTCAGAAAAAAGTCTCTATATAATGCAACGCACAATTAAACAAAGAAGACACCAATAAGGTTTCGTCTCTACATTTGTGTACTTGATTTGCGTGGATTTGTTTATCTCTAGGTTTGCGTTTGATGATTTCAATTATTCCCGCATAGCAATTGACTGAATAATATTTTCAACTTGTAAATCAAGTATTGCGAGCTTTCTGATACTCTAACTAGATCTGATATTCAAAGATGGTCCAGTTGAGCAAAACGTCTTACCATTAGGCAAGAAGAGGTACAGAACTGTAAGAACAACGAGACTGCATTATGCTTTAACCATAAAATACGACAATGCTAGGAAAGCAATAACAAAACCTGTATTAGCTAATTCTTTTTATTACGGTTAAATACTGTACAAAGCAATAATTCGCTGTCATTATTACTTTTACTAAAACCAATAACTGTAATGATTTCTTCTACTGAATGGAGTTTTTTATATACATTATAATATTATACACTAAAAAGAATCTTAAGCTAATAACTAATAAAATAACCAAAGTCTGACAAGAAAAAGCTGTGCTTGAATTTGTAGTTTTGTGTTAAATAACAGATCAACTGTAAATAATTGAAACTAATAATCTCGTGTGGATGGATTACAATTCCCTATCTGAGTAAATAATTCATGCCACCACCGGTACAAAACATATTTTAAATTTAAGCTTATATTAATTAACTGATACAATTGTTGTGTTTGGTTTTCAAACAAACTAATGATTTTATTTACGTATTAAGCTTTACTGTGACGTAAGATAATACAGGTTTACAAAGATCACTATAGCCAAGACAATTACTAATAACAAAGTCTGAAAGCTGAGAAAAATACTTTTAATTAACGTTCAACTCTCTGCAAAAGTTAGAACACATTAATTTTAGTACTTTTCAGTTTTTCGCATGACAACGCCTTAAACATTTTAAGTTTAAATCTTAGTAAAAACCCCTAATTTTTTGTAAAACTTGTTTGTAAAGTGTTTCGCTAAAAATAGTTTTAAACCCGTAATTTTTATCGTATGAAGTTTAGACTATGCACTTTGCTTTGTCATCGGTGTACAAATGACTTAGCCTCATCAAACTGAGAAAAAATACTCCTTAGCACTTCTTGTTTCCACAAAAAGTATTAAGTACTCGTAGCTTCTCTCTCAAAGGACAGAAACACGTTTCATCTTTGTAGTTGAAAAGTGTGGAAGTGTCATCAGCATGCATAATACTTTTAACTTGTTGATTGCTTTTAGAAACCCATTTGCATGGAGAAGGCGGAAAAGCCTAGTAATGAGAGTTGAGAAACTACAAACACGATTTTGCACAGAGAACTTTTGAAGCAGTTGTTTAAAACCAGCACAGAAATTAACTTACTGTGGCTGTTAAATCAATACATCATTCTCAACCAAGTATTTTGGGAAATAAGACTTTTGACTGAATGTATAATAGCCTAGAGTAATACAATTAAATCTAGAATATATTTTGATCAGGATTATTGATTACATACGAGATCTCGTACAAACTAAGATCTACCATGAAAATTACTGAATTAGTTTGAGAGGATGGGGCTTTGAAAAGAACCCCTCTTCGAGCGATTTCACATTGTGCTCAATGGCGTGCGGGGAGAGTTGTCTATTAGGGTTTTGATGCGCAACATCGAAACGGCGGTTGGTCTTCCTGATTCGAAGAAGTGTGATGGTTTTGCCAATGTAATCTTTTGGGCAGCTTTTACATGTAAGTTGATACACCCCAATAGACGAATTGCAGTCTATATTTCCTTGGATGGTTTTTTTTGCACTGCTGACATATGTGTTGGCAAATTGTAAAATCTTGAATGTCCCGCATCTTGGAGTTTTACACGGTTTGCATTGAGAAGAATGTGATTGGGTAAAATTAAATTTTGGACGTCATAATATATAATTTACTAAATTTTAAATATTTTAATAGACACTTTGAATTTAGTTTCTATTTGCCTCTGGTTTTAAATCTAGTTTTATCGTACGCTAATACAGTATTTCTATTTTATGATAAGTCCATACTGTCACTTTTAGTAATTAAGAGGTAAATGATGATAGTCTGTGAAACATTCTTGTACAGATGATCAATCTCCGTCGCGTGAGCCCTGTACACAGTTTCATTAATGATTTCAATTCACACTGCCTTGTGCACACTTAAAACACTAGTTTTACGTTATTCATGCGTAACATAATGTTTTGTTACAGATACGGGTTTATCAGAGAAGTGAAACTGAAATATAAGGTGAGCTAGCTTTACATTGTATATTTTATTATTACACTGAATTCAATTTTCGTACAACCATCCTTGTGATTTTAACTTTGTGGTTTTAACTGTTTGCCGTCCAAAATAAATGTATTGCAATAGACACAATAGTAACGTATTGAAAATTCTACATTTTTGCTGACAATTCGTACAATCTACTGACGTCTTGTTTGCTTTGGAAAGGAAGAAACTAGTGTAAGGTGGAACAGAATGAGTTGGCCAGAAAAACAAGGTCAGCGCCATTAGCGTGTTTGAACCACTGCCGCTAGGAGCGCTGGCAGTCGCCCAGCCCAGCCTAGCCTTGTCTCGTTACCGGCGTTGTTATCAACATCTCTTTTCTCTTTCAATTCACTTTCTTTACTCAATGAACAATATAGGCAAGTAAACAAGCCGATTTATCAATAAGATCACAATGCCCCTGAGTAAGCATAATTGTGTCAAGCTGTTGAGCTTGCAGGCTCAAAATGGACATTCCCCCTCCAAACAAAAAACGTTAATTTATTAGTACATTATTAGGAATTTTATGTAGCTTTCTTTAAAGGTATAATTGAGCCACATGCTGAATGCTAATGTTAATATTAATTTTCAGAATATAAACGGCGATTTAAAACTATCCTAAGCAACCAGAGCTATTTTTATTTGAATTTTTAGGCTAATCCTTTAACTTGCAAATAAACAAGTTATAAACAAAAAATATGAATACAATGCCAATAACTTCAACTTGTTTTAAATATCGCTATTTTAAATAAAATATTATAAATTAGGTTACTTTTAACATTCTCAGTGATAAACAACACTGATATGCTCAGAAGCAGAAGTGTCCCATTGGTAAACAAGCTGATAAGCATTATGGGAAATCAGTGGGAAGTAGTAATTCTGCATATGTCTCCTATACTCTTTTAAAAGGATCTGAAAGTCCATTTTTTTTAACTACTGAAAAATTGAACATGTATAGCCGCAGGGTGAGAAGTTATCCCCTTATAATATATATTCTACACATTTAGTTAATAATTACACATTGGGTGATCACAATCAATTGGGCTATGTAGAAATTCTTTCGCTATTTACACTTGACAGTCTATTCACAATCCGGCGCGAAGTCTCTTGCACTCACTTGTCCTCCTGGAAGCACTCTTCCCTCGGTACTCAGTAGTGCCACGAAGCGAAGTGACGTTGAAGATGACTCGCAGATATTCACAATGTAGTTCACTGATACCGAGACTTATTGTTCACGCACGAGAGATGTGGCCCTGTATGTTCACCGCACTATTGACTATTCGTTCTCAAGGGGCATGTTAAATACAAACTAGTGAACACGTCAAAACTATTGTAAGAACTATTGTATCACATAATTATACAGGATGTTTTTTAAAAGCAACCTAATTTTCAAACTACAGGAAGTCTACTTTACGAGCATTATATACCCATAAAATTACATTACTAGTTTGTTCGCTTCAATTTCTATTTAATCGTTTGTTGTTGCAGTAATATTATGATTTTAATATCCGAATTTGATGTTATTATGAAACAAACACAATCATGTGTTGTAGCAAATATAGAAGCGTGTTTATTGTTGAAGAATACTTAAAAACAAGACCATTTGTTTTGTGTCAATAGGCGTTTGAGATCAGGTTTGCAGGTGTGAGTATTCCAAACAAATCTAGCATTCACAGGTTTGTTGAAAATTTTAAAGAAACAGGTTCTATTGGGAACAGAAGGCGAACTGTACTGAATTAAGAAATGTTGGAAGACGTCAGGCGTATTTTTCGAATCACCTTTACAACATGGGGGAATTTTAAAAATTCCCTTACAACATCTTTAAGAATTTTGAAAACACAAAAGCAAATAGCCTAATCACACGTGTAAACTTCACCTCAAACGCCTCTTGACACATAGATCATGATTCAGTTCTTCAACAATAATCCTCTTTAAACTTGTCTAAAAACCAGGATTGCGTTGTGTTTAACAATAACATCAAATTAGAAATCAACGACACTATATTACTTCAACAATATATACCAGTTAATAGAAGCGAACAAACTAGTGATGCCAACTTATGAACATATATTGCTCGTAAAGAATGACTCACTATAGTTTGAAAATCGGGTTGCATTATAAAAAACGCCGTGTTTCATTTACCACGATTTGTCAGGTTAAGTGGTAGAGAAGACTCTTGCAGTCCTAACCTTCACCTAAATAAAGACATTTCATTAAATATTATGATGTATTAAGATACTAAATAAATTCTTTATTACCGTGTTCATCATAACAATATATGGCAGTCGTCAACTGAACTTACGTGCCACACACGTCAAAATCTCATCAAAGATACAGATTCTTTAATTTTTCTATAATTTAAAATTTGTTTTGAAGAACCCTCAATTTATTTTGACCAACCCAGAGGTTTTCTAAAACACGGCCACTGAATCAAAAGGTTCACTCCTAAGAGTCATTTTAGCGTATTTTAAAAAGGACACTACGCACTTTGAAGGGTAGTTGGTCAAAGTATAGTAAATTGAGACCAAACGGAGAATAAATAAAGGAGACAGTATTGCTATGAAGACTATTAATATAAATAAAAACACAGATAGGCAATTGACAAGAAAACAAATTTGCAAAGAAAATGAAACAACATATTATTGTGCCAACGACATTCCAACATGTGTTTAGCTCATTTCAATCGGTCAACTTCATACAGTGTTATTAAGTAGTACGTGCAAAAGCTTTCCAGCGTTATACTATGTTAAATGTTTACCTACTCATGCGCAACTAACGCGTCTTTGTTTTTGTATTTGTATGAGTGTTCCATAACTTTTGATCGTCAATGTTTAAAAGCCAGATATATATAAATTGTTTAAGCTACACATTGGGTTCTGATCACTGTTGAATAGTTGTGGTTGCGATGGCAGATTGATATCCCATTAGTGGGGTTGAGGTAATGGGGGCTTACTACCGGAAATTGCCTGAAGCCTTAAGTAGACCGACCTCTCGTTCTTCACGGCAATACTCTCCTCACCCCTACTTAAAACTAGCTCTACTAACTGATATTTCTTAGTACTATCGTAAGAATTGGTTTAATGATTCAAGTAGAATATGAAAAGTGACTTGTGACAGGTATGACGAGGTCTCGGGGGTATCCAGCTGCTAAGGCTTTCCCTCAGAAAATGTTGAAATTTGAGCCCTTAGAAACCATGTTTTGTGGTTTCTCTTAAATTTGTGGCATACAACTAGTTAAATTTGTTTGTCGGGTAGTTTGAGAATTCAAATAAAATAATGACCTAATCCTTCGATCCAAATAAGCTACGTTCATACAATTACTTATAAATTACTCATGTTGTCTTAAACGTATAGCTGGTATGTTCACTTTCAAAATTGGCCTTCTATTGATTTGTAGTAGGTAGGTAAGCCTTTTTTATCTTAATATTTTTATCGAGCCTAATTATCCTGAGTATTGTCAATGATTGACAGTTCGTTATTTATTTGAGTTGTTGTATGTGTCAGCACAATGCGGAGAGACTGCTAAAACTGATAGAGGGTGTCTACCGGTGGCTACCTTTGGGCACATTGGTCAACAACAAGGTGCTCATCGTCCACGGGGCATATCTGACATCACCGACCTGGACTGGGTGCGCTCCTTAGACAGGCAGAAGGTAACATTGGTCTATTGGTATAGTTTTATGTATTGGCCGCTACGCGTGAACAGTGACTGCACTGCATTGTGTACTGTATATCGCAACGGTTTAACCAACCCAGTACTTACCTTAGTTAAAAATTAATATGATAATTAACTATACTATATATTATACTAAGTAATCTTCATTTGATTTTTGGCTGAGAACTTTTAGTTTATCAATACCACATTGGATAGCATGTGTCTCTTTTAACTAAAATAAAAGTTTTAAAATCTAAGGTTTAGCGATACTGTAAGTCAGTTGAAATACAAATACTGCTAAACGTTTCGACCTCGCTGTGGAGAGTCACAGCCAGTCAACCAGCTACTGAGGATGACCCTCCGCAGCGAGGTCGAAACTTTTAGCAGTATTTGTATTTCAACTGTGACGCGGTGTAAACCGGAAGCTTTAGATATTAATGATGACACCGGCCGCGAAAGCTTAAGAATTAAGATAAGTTTTAAAGGCTAATAATTGTCTACATACATTTTAAGGTTTAAATCAAAGTATGCCATGATACTTGGGTGTGTCTAAGAAATCCATAGTAAACATTCTAAAGAGAAATTTTATTTTATTAGTGTTGACTATAAAATAGGCCGAAAGTTTCGTAAAGGAAACCAACATATTTGAGTTTTAAACATTGGGAACAAGTAAGGGTGTTCTACGTTAATGAAACTTAACTACATTTTCTGAATGCACAGCCATATGGGTATTGAAAAACGTGTTTATGTTTCAGTACGTTTCACTTCTGAGACCGCCTGTGGTACCAGAAACGTCGAACGCTGTGGCGACAGAGGCTATAGACAAGATAGAATGGAAACAGGTAGGCTTACACTTTATATTCTCATGTGTTTTGACACCTAGAATGCTTATGCAGGAAACCGTATGTGGCAAGAGTAATCAAGTAATGGACTCGTGAATAATTCACCATGTGTTCTAATTAGGAGTTGCACCTGGCTTGTAGTTAGAGGCTTCACAAAACCTCTCCCATGCATCATTTGCAATCTAGATGCCGATCTATCCTTATTAGCCTATATCTTATTTTTATCCCTCGATGGTAGCCACTAATTTAGTATAAAATCACACAGAAACTATGCTGAGAAGTGTTTGTCATCGTAACTTGTTATCTAGCTGTTTGTTTTCCTGGTTTAGTTTTAACGAGAATTTGGTCTGGACCAATAACAATTTCTTGAAGGACCGAGAGTATACCAACAACTTACTATGTTTTGTAATGGATTTAAATTAGAGAAACTCAAAGGACCAGAGAGAGGGAGATGAGAAATTTGTAAATACGAGTAGAAAGATGTAGAGAGGATAAAATTAATGAGTGAGATGAAAGAGAATGAGAAAGGTTTAAATTATACAAATCGAGGTAGAGAGAGAAATCAGAACACACTGTTACAGTAGTTGGAGGAACAATGTTTATTATTATTAAGTAACATGTCTACTTATGTATACATTACTAGTAACATTAGTATAGTATATAGTAACATGTGCTTGTAAACAATAGAGTACAAATTAATTAGTAAACACAGATTACTCAAAACACTGTAGAAACATATTTCATGTTGCATATTACAACAAGTTCATTAATTAGTTATTTAATGAAAATTAACGTAACATACTGTAATACGAATAATTCAGCATTTACCATATTTGGCATTAATATTATATTCTTACGTATCCGAGAAATATTTCAATGATTATGCGTTTTTAAATAGAGTGAATAAACTGACATCACATAAGGCAAAGACCCTGTGTGTGTTGCTAATGTTTAAAATTAGTTAATTTCTAAAAGGTTTCCCTGTGTGAATGTGTGTTTCACTTGATATCCTTTTAACCTTCAATTAATTGGCATTGTCTTCCAAGATCTGAAGAAGCCTAATGTCATCAGGCGAAATATAATCAGTTTTAAATTCAAACTATTGTTTTAATGGTTTTGTGGAAGACAATGCCAATTAATTGAAGGTTAAAAGAAGTTAATATGTCTTCATCATTTAGAAATCAATTGATATCCTTGTGCCTGTAAGAATGAACCAATGAAATTTTAAATACCTAGATTTGAACTGTATTGATCAATTGTATCTATTAAGTATCTTAACAACATACATAAACTAACGAATACTCAAATGAAACTTAGTAATGAAAAATCAATAAATTATAAAATAGAATAGAACTATTGAAAAGGGTGTTTAAGAATTTAGTGTGAATTTAAGTGATATTCACTAAAAACTGTTATTGCAATCAAATTGGCGTTTTCTTGTTTAAAATGTTTTAACATTTCAACAATTTTTAATTTCTATGTTGAAAATTACTTTATTTTAAAAATACTTTCAAGATATGACCAAAATAACAAGAAACCCTCTTAGTTTTGAACACTTTAACTCCCTTCAAACCTTTTTTAATTTTCCAATTGACAAAGTTTCTTTAACAAAGATCAGGACTGCTCGGTTAGGTGTTCGACATCTTGTGGAGTGACCCGCAAGGCAACGAGGGCTGTGTGCCCAACACCCTGCGCGGCGCGGGCACCTACTTCGGCCCTGACGTCACTGACAAGTTCCTGGACAAGCACAACTTGATGTACATCATCCGCTCCCACGAGTGCAAGATAGACGGCTACGAGATGACTCATAGTAACAAGGTAAGGCACATATGTAACGGTTCAGTTTGGTTTGAATTAGCCTATTTTATTTGTTTGATAGTCTTTGATTTTAACTGTTGCCTGGTCGAACAACTGATGAACTTCAACGCAGAAAGACATGTGACCATCAAACATTTTGGAAATATTTTGTTCTAGAGGAACACGATTTTATAAAAGTATATAAGATTATAGGTACTTTGTTACGAAACTAGATACAGGAGACTACAGAGCTTAGAGGCACAGAAAGATAGTTTATTACCTTTGCGGACAGGAGTTCAATTTCAACAGGTATCCAAACACCATAAAAATTGCTTTAAAGCCCAAGGCATTTAAACATCTTCTAAAATAATGTTGACCGCAAAAGCACTCTACAGCACCGACGAGTTTATGAAACACGACTGGGAGAAGACGTTAGTGGACGATTGACTCATAATGGGACTAGAGTGTAGAAATTACAAACGATTATGCTATGTATATTATGTATATCTTAAAGAAATCCATTGGTGTATCAGAGAAAAATTATTCTATACAAACTATTGACGTTTGTCGTGCATGGAATTTGTAATATTTAATAAGAGATTTATTTATTACAAAAGCGTCTACTTTACCTGTCTTGAAAAATGTAATGTTGAAACTCAATTTGTATGGTGTAGCGTGCATGCGTAAATAAATGCTTTAGTATAATAATTATTCAATAAAATGTAACTTGTAAATTGAATATAAAGCTCACTACCTTTTCTAACTTTAAATAGATATTAGGATGTTCAATTTAGTTATATTAGGTGATTCTAAGAAACAAAGGAGATCACAGTACTGTTGACACAACGTAGCTCCAGCAGTGTTAGCTCTGTGCGGTTAACGAGTCTGGACAGCTTGAGAATAATTCACCAGGACATTGTTTTTGTTTACATGTATTACCATAATGTCAACTTTCATCTGCATACGCGCCAAACTTCCAAACTTCTTTCTAAGCTCCGACGAAAATTTCCATCTAGAGTAGTTTCATCTAAAACTTGTGTTTCACTTGATCTTTTTAAATTGAAATTAAGCATCATAATAGATTTTACTTATATAAGATTGACGATAAAAATATTTTCATATTCTCAAACATCTATGACATGTAAAAAGCTAATAACCACATCTTGTCATAAAGTATTGAGAAGAAAATATGTCTTAAACTTTATCTTCTCGACTTTGTATAAAAGTTTGTCAAGAACTCAATCAAAAGGAAACTTTTAAAAGAATTTCTCTCTTATCTCTCAGAAAAAGTTGGAAGCTGTCTCTTCTTCCCAGTTAACTATTGTTTCCATCAATCCTTGTAGAACAGTTCCGCTAACGTCTCGCTACTGAGGCAATGAGAAGAATGACACCAAACTTATCTTATTCAATCCAGTCTTAAAAGGATTTTTAATTAAGTCAAAAACCAAAACGTCCTTTATTTGTTGTGTGAGTGAACATAGTATTTTGACTGTAGTCGTTAAAACTGTGAACGACTTTAATTTAAAAACCATAACTATAGCAATATCTTACACTGGTATTTTACTATTACAGCTGCGCGTTAATAATTTATTTTTTAAACGCTGTTTCTGTATAAATAATTAAAAAAATGCCAATAGTCGACGCGTAGCAACATGCGCTATCGTGAATCGTAGCGAATTTCTAGGAACGGGTGGGAATAACTCACCCAACAAATTCTTGTTTTAAATTCTATGAATTGTGGTAATGATTTGATTTCGATGAAACTTGCTCAAAACATTTAAGTCGCTGTAAATAACACGTGTATTACAAATAAACATATTCCAATCAGTCGCACCAAGATGGCTGCGAAAAACCTATTTCAGGTTAACAGGATAACAAACCCCCATTTTAAATTTGAACTAGCTTCGCCCCTGAGACCCCATGCGGCACGCTCGTCAGGAGCTGCCACCGGTCGCTGCTTTGTAAACTCGGCCATCCCGATGTTTTATTCCCACTTTAGCCCCCTTCCTCCCCAAACAATGTGGTAGACAACCAATATATTTTTAAATCAGCATAATATTCCATTTTTTTGATACCCCACATCGATTTTATGATTTTTATTTCTTGCCCCCTTTAACAACCCCCAATCCATATATTGTGCCCCGAACCCCAAAATCAGTAGGGGTCTTTGGGTTAATGGTATACAACTATTTGTCGAGTTTCAAACAATTTTCTCCAAAATCTTTGACATAGCTGGTAAAATTGATATAGGTCTTAATTGTTTCAAGGTGGATGGAGATGCGGTTTTGGCAAGGTTGTACAATACTCAATTTCCAATTCTTTGGATATTTGCCATTTTAGGCTCTCATTGATCAGATGAGTGATACTCTCTATTGCATAAGGACTGGCAGCTTTTATCATTGAAATTGCCAAATCATCACACCCTACCGCTTCAGATTTAATACTATTCATTGCCTTTTGACATCATCCACGTACTTCTGAGAATCTAAATTTATATTCTTCACTTTTTAGTGAATGGTCTTTAAAGAAACTGAGCGACTCTAAATCAATACAACCATCGCACCCCATCTCAACAAAATATTTATTCACATCATTTGCTTGTATATTGGGTGGTATGCTTGTAGTTCCGCTCTTTCCACCAAATTGCTCTTTTGAACAATTCCAGAAATGTCTACTTGATTTGTTTGAAGACAAATTGTTTTCAAATATTCTTTCTTAAGTTTTCTTATTCTATAATTTAAACTGTTTCGTAAATTTTATAATTTTTCCAGTCAGATTCTAACCTTGTTTTAACATATTTGTTTCGTTGTTTATTTTTACTTTGATAATTTCTGATTTCATTATTCAACCAGGGTTTTTTCTTTGTCACTCTTTTGCAAACCACTGGGGCTAAATCATCGTATACTGCCTTGATATTCGTTGTAATATACGATGCTATATCATCTACGTTGGTTTTGTTACATGCCTCTCCCCAGTTGATTTCAGAGAATCTAGTGACAGCTAAAGTTGCATCAAAGTTTGTAAAATCTCTATATCTTATATATTTTGTAGCTTTTCTTTCTTTAAGACATTCAATATCACAGTAGACTAGCCTATGATCAGTTATCTTAACATTTCTGTGATTTACTATGCTTGGAGCATCTACAACGCCGTTCCTCTTTATCTGGAGAGATTTGTCCACTATAATGTGATCTAATAATGTGGATGAATGTTCTGTTATTCTAGTCGCTTCTGTTATAACTTGTATGGCATTGTTCTGCTTTAAGAGTCGGCGTAAGTATCTCGACTGTGGACATGTAGTTGACTTCAAATCAATGTTATTGTCTCCAATATACATAATATGGTTGACCTCGACTGCTAAATCAACAAACAGGGAATGAAACAGGTCCGCTAAGAGGTTGTACCTAATGTAGGATGGCCTATAAACAACACACAGTCCGATCTTGATGCCTTTCAGTTTGACAACAGCACAAACGTATTCAATCCCAGGGTGAATGTCATCTGAAAGAAAACGCCGCTCATACTGTATACCTTCCATAAAATAAAGTGCAACCCCTCCACCAGTCACCTTGTTGCAAGTTTGAAAGTCTACAGGACGGTCGCTTCTCAGCATAGTGTACCCCGGGATCATATAGCTGTCAGAGGGTGTGTCGGGAGTTAACCAAGTCTCTGTCACCCCAAAAGCATTGAAATTAAGATCGCCCACCAAAGAACACAATTCATCAAAGCCAGTGTTCAGGGATCTGATGTTGAGATGGGCCACTTTGAAATACTCCATGCCCCCCCCGTCAGCTAGTTTTCCGAGTCCCGAGGGCCATCCGGACTTACACAAGGGTCATGATCGTCCGACAAGATCCCCGCAGACTCGGAATCCAAGCCGGGTTGGTAACACCTCATCACGACACAATCTTCTGGCAGCTGTTGCATCCTTACTCTGCAGTACTTCAGTTGTTACGTCCAAAGCAATGAACCTAAACGAGACAGCATTTCGACTGAAATCCATATATTGTGCCCCCGAACCCCAAAATCGGTAGGGGTCTTTTGGGTTAATGGTATAAAAAACTATTATGTGTCGAGTTTCAAACAAATCCGTTGATATTTACTGAAATAAAATATAAAATGGAATTGAGGGACCTCAAAAACCCATAAAAATAAAAATCTATATAATTTTATTCGTTTCCCCACCCTCCACAACTCGATGTCATGTTGTACCTCATTTTAAAGGTCCTAACGTTAGTAAACTTTTTGCTCTAAACTAAACTTGTCTCTTGTTGGGGTTCTGTTATAGGACGTGACCAAACGTTTTTGATACAGGTTGAGTCGACGACTTGTACCTAGCGACCTTTACGAAACCTAGACAAACCATCATCTGCGCGGCGAAGCCTAACGGGTTTACGGACGTTTTCATCTTTCTAAATAGCGTTTACATTAAAAGACATAAATTAAGATAAATTTGGAAACTAAGGAGCTTTCCAACAACGTTGTATACAAACTTTTTTTTAATATTCATTTTAAGTGTACAAAGTGGAGTTGGAAAACACTAGCAATTTCAAAGTGAGTTTGTGAAACACAATGTGTGATGTGTGCAAAGGTCTGATCACGTTGCCGGAGTGGTGTGCAGCCATGGAGGCACACACAGGTCTCAGCCTGCCTTGGCGCATGCTCAGAGAGAAGCTTGTCATGTCCGACCCTGCAGGTTCATCCAAGGTGCGCTACATAACCACCTTCCAGGACCTAGACCCGAGCAACAAACAGGTACACGCATGTATTCACGCATGTTTATCTAGCTGATACAAACAACTTCTTATAATTTTAATTTTATGTACTTAGGTTTAAATTACGACTGAACTAATGAGTTATTAAATTAAGCTTATGAATTAAGCTTAGGATTATGATTATAAATACCTTATTTGCCAGTAAATCCTAATGTGTACAGATTTCTTTACATGATTTTTTGCATTCGGGCCAAACTTGCCCATTTTAAGCGTACTTTTTCTTCTTAAGTCGTAGCATCAAATTTTATATAAGACTTAAGAAGAAAGAAGACATTTAAAAATGGCAAAGTTTTGCCCAAAATGTATCATGTAAAGAATTTCTACATATTAGGATCTACAGTCTAATAAGGTATTTATAATACTTAAAATGGACCTAAACTGGGATAAATGTTATATTTAGTTATGAGATTTAATTTACAATTAAAATGTGGGCTTATCTTTATCCATGGCTTACTAAAATGATCAAATATTTTAATATAAGTTCATCTATAAACGCTGAAACATGATTTATCATTTTACTTTTTTTATGTGTTTTTCGTACAAAATAACTAATGGACACCTTCTATCTAACCTTTCACAAGAGCACACAAAATAATTCCATAGATATATGCGAATTTTGGTTGGGTTAAGACCAAAATAAGTCATCCTTGCTGGTACTCGTGGCTTACAGTTTTGTGAGGAAATATTATACGCTTGAGAAGTTTACCGGAACTCATCCATACGAAATGTGTTAGATAAACTATTCAATAACAACGTTAGCAGTGGCCTTTTTATGTGGGATCTACTCCTTCGTGAATAAAAAGTGACATCTGCGAATAGTTCAGCGTATTAATCTTGATATCCCATAGCATTTTTAGCCGTAAAATTCTGATTACCCGAATGGTTCAATCTCCACTACTTTGGATAAAGATTTTTATGTTCTACCAATTAGTTTATTCGTATATCGCTCTACACTAATTGTTAACAAATATGTATTTACAACACCATGTCTTGAATCTATTTTTATTTTTTAGCAAGGCCCGACTGTGGTTGAAACCTTGTACAGAAACAAATGCAGCCTTGAAGCAATATTTAGGATAATAGATAAGGATAACTCAGGTACGTGTTGTATAACTATATAATCTAATTTGAATGTTACAACTCTATATTTTAATATAATATACTCGTACATCGATTGATGAATGAACACCTCCTATCGTAAATATTAAGAAACCAAATCAGAAATTTGTTAAGAGCTGGTTAGAAATCGATGATTATTATCGTAGTTCCTATGGAAAAAGAAATAAATATTCATGCCGTCAACATGGTAAGACCTAGACCCGGGAAGATGAAATGAACACCAATCCTGATCCCTTTGATACGTTTTGAGCATTGTTGAAGACTTTATATACATGTGTATACTGTATATGCATATGTATAGTGTAGATTAAATAGACACCGAAGTATCCTTTCAAATTCATTTAATACAACGACCGGATTCGTAGGATTATCTCATCGTCGGGTGGTGTGTAAAAGAAAACAATACTGAAACATAATACGCTAATACGCTATTGTTGCCATGTGGCTTAGCCGTGACAACTTTTAATTGTTGCAAAGTCTATAAGACTTGTATTAATTTCATGTCTGAGGTTATTCTTTGCTGACATGTCGCTAACTACTGCAGAGAAAGCTTTCATCGTAGAGCATTATTTTTGCTCATACGGAGTTGGACTTCGGGTGGGCCCGGTTTGTCACACACTTCATTAGGTTTTCAAGAGCATTTCCACAAAAACCTACCTAATAATTATATAATGCTTACTTTTTTCACAAGTGTCGTAGAACGGGTAGTGTTTTCACCCAACGGAAGGGCTGTTCACTGCTCAGGTCGCCCAAAAACTGTCTGAACGAACGAAAATCACGGAAGGTGTTGCAGCAAGTGTTATCACTGAATAGAAGCTTGAGGCAAATGTCTTTGAAAATTAATGTAAGCAACTAGTCGTTGAGAAGAATTTCCAGAAACCTTGGTGGTTGTGAACATTTTCCGGAAGTACCCACTAGCCACAATAATTCAACTAAAGAAAAAGAAACTTAGTACGTAAGAGGGATGAAACAACCCATATTCACTAAAATTATACGGAGTTTTCAAGCACAGTATGAGTCTGAAACTGAACAGAAGTCATATTAAACGTGAAATGAATTTATTTAAATATATTTATATCCTTTTAGGTATACAGTTTATTTACTAACAGTACTGTAAATACAATCTTATAATTTCAGTATTGTTTATTTTGGCGCATACTGTACAAGTTAATTGTATGGAAAAAATTGTTAAGACTAGTTTTGGAAAACTCACGGAATAGTGTTATACGTATGTATATTACACTTTTTTAACTTTGCAATATAGTTAAAATTTAGGATTACATAAAACTAATAATAAATACAAGTCATACATTGTACATAGTAAGCACTTATACACAAGGACATCTACACTTACACAAGATAACTTCAATAGTTTCAACCACATATTACGTATTATGCATTTTATTGTTTAAATTCTTTAGTTATTATGGTTTGTTGATTTATGTTATGTTTCTACTAAAGACGGGTTTGATATAACAGTTTATTGGCTAAAACTGTCTTCAGGAAAAACATAACAAAACCAACAAACAATAATACCTAGTTAAATTATTTACAAAATAAAATAAATAATCATGTGTGGTTAAAACTACTGAAGTTATCTTGTTAAAGTGTAGATGTCCTTGCTATATATTTCTATGTATAATGTAAGACGTGTATTTGTGTATTTATTATTAGTTTTTAAAATCTTAAGTTTAGCCCCATTTGCGCTTTGGACTTAATATCTATTATACATGGGCTTATATTATTATGGGTTTGTTCAAAGTGCCGCCAACCTAAAATTCCATATTTCTTTACGTTTATTTCCCATATAGGTTTAACTTCGTATATTTCTTTAAATGGTTCGCCATTCTGATACTGAAGTCCGTGAATAAAGAGAGGTTTCGTTTGGTCCTCATGACTATAGTCGAATATGTGCCCAGTCATTCGTACTCTAAGAAAAGGGTACTAGAAAAAGTCATACGTAAAAGGTATTTGTGGTGGAACCCTGTACAGACTTTTTGGGCAGTTTTACTTTAAATTTGCTAGACTATGTTTTCTACTCGCAACTAAGGTGACTAGGAATTTTATATGTTCTATTTGTAAAACCAAAAGTGAATTCAGTAGATGTTGTTAATTGATCCCATACTTTGCAACAAGGCTACATAGATTGTGTACATCTGTACAATCCATTTTTATAATTTTGAATCTGGCTATCTTCTGATGGAAGTGTTGGTCTTGAAATAATTGTTCCATAAGAGTTGGGTTTTTAATAAGGCTATGTACAGTTCGTCAGGTTTAGCATGGCCAGTGAGATGGGTTATAGGGCCGTAGGCGGCCAGCATAAGGAAATCTCAAGGTTACCGGCCATGCTAAACCTAACTATATCTATATATGGCATATGTGTGTACTCTCTATAGAACGCATTTTCGGTCCGATTTTTATGAACTTTGGTACAAATGTTCCTTTTGTAGATATCTCGCTCAAGCTCGTTAGCCAGAAAAATCGGACCATCGCAAATCTCCTTTTAACAGGGGAGATTTCTCAAAAAACTTTAAAAAAACTAATGTTATCCAATTTTGATGAAACTTGAAATAAATATGTTTTATAGTATCCATCAATATGTCAAATATTAGACTATTAAAATCCATTGCGTTGTTTCAAAATGGCGGCCAACAAGTGGTTTTTCGCTATAACAGCGGAATGAGTGGTCCTATTTCAATGAAATTTGAAATGTTTTATGCTTCAAGATATGTAATGAAACTTGCGGTAGAAAACACGTACGTCTGGGGCCGAAGACCGAAGCGAGGCTGTGAGCGTAGCGAATTTAAGTCACGAATTGCAAAGGAAATTTGATTCACTCATACCAGTGTCTCTTTAGTGCTTAGCAGCGTGTCAGTCTAGTTTCTTATTAACTTTAAATTTAATTAAAATAATATTCTATCATTTAAAAAAATTAATGTAATACAGTTTGTTAACGTTAGTCAAATATTTTAAAATAACACTGAAGCAATCTGAAATAAGGGTTTACAACAGGCATTACGACTGGCGTTTCTTGAAGAACTCTCATCAACACCCCTAAATAATTCATGAGGGATTGTCTGAATTTCTACTTAATTTGGCACTTGAGTCAGATCTGTGTGATAGTGTGCTGTTGTGTTGACAGGATACATATCTCTGGAGGAGTTCAAGGACGCCTGCGAGTTGCTGGGCGAGCACTTGCAACACCCGCAGGACGAGGTGCTGGACATCTGCCGCTCCATGGACATCAACAAGGACGGTCTGGTAGACCTCAACGAGTTCCTGGAAACATTCCGCTTGGTCGACATGGAAGCCAACAGAAAGGAGAGTGAAGACATCGACTCGGACGACGAAATTGAAAGTGTCAGGGTCGAGTGAAGTTGGCGTTTGCTATTTTGGGGAAAGATCCAGTAATTTGGGTTATTTACTACTTCATTCCAAGTGACAAAGGCTATGTGTTTTGTTGTGTCAAGTTGTTTGCTAAGAACTGTTTTCGTAAAATTTGTATGCAAGCCTTCAAATACCCGCATATTATTTTGGGCTTGTATGATCTATATCCTACGCCCAGTTGTCAGTCGCACGTCGAAAATGAGGTCCAATAAAATGGTTGTACTAAACACACGTATTTTAACAAACAGCTTTGCTAGCAGATTTATACTTGTTACCTTCGTTAGTAAAAAAATAACAAGTAACCGCCTTTAAGAGAGGAATGTGATTCTTCTTCTTCTCATATATTGGCGTGGAATCCTTCTCTACTCTGAGAAGGAAAGGATCATGATGTTCTTTAAGACAGGCAAGAGAATGTGTTAGGTCTAGCTATGTTTAGACTTTTCTCAAACCAGTGTGTGTTCTTAAGTAACATAAAGTTTGATATAGGGTGCTTTACTAACACAGCAAACACCATGTATTCGAGTATTTACTAACACAAAGCACCCTCATACAAAATGTGATTACACTTAAGACCCAGTTTGAGTAAAGCTTTAAGCCAGAGCAAGTCCCTTCATGCAAAAACAATAAAAATAGTTCCATTAAACATACATCTAAAAATGTTTCGTTTACCCGCTAGCGGTTATTGGGGTTTCCCAAAGGATTGTTTATCTTCAAAACCCCTGTAGGAATTTTATTTTTAGCTTGACACTACAAATACACCACTTTACAATTTAATGTAAATACAAGTAAAATACCTTATTAGTTGCCCTTTTATGACAAAATAACCGTCATAAAATAACTTCTCATTGGCGGAGTAATTTCGAAATGGTGGAGTTTTATCGTAATCATAAGGTTTCTTGGCTCACAGGAAAAGGATAATGTTTACTGAATATGGTTTTGTTACCAGTATTTTTTATTGTTTAGGAAACAATTGTGTTAGTTTTGAGTGTTTTTTTCATTTGTTACTGGGGGAAATGTTTTGCCACGCCGCAAAACAATTTAACCCAATCGAGTACCGTATACCTTTTTTGTTTTTTACGTATTTTCTCTGTAACTGTGTTGTTTTCCAACCGATTTTCAAAGTGTTGGTGACAATTTACCAATTCATACAATAATTAATAATACCAAAAGCAACACAAGAATTGCACTCAAACATAATGGTGGCTAGCGGGTAGACAGAGATGTGAACTTACGTTTACAATAGTTTATTTCTTATGTTTGTATGAATACCCTGTCTTTAAATATGATGTCCAACTTCTTTAAACATCGTGTACATACGTATATCAATGGATGGAGTTTTCAGTACTTCTAAACAAGTAAAAGAGTAAACTTGGGGTCGGATTGAGCCGTTCTTTATCTCCTTGTGTAGTGCCGGCCAAACTGGGACCTGGTACATAGCCTTAACAATAACAACGAACCTACTACACTTATTCAAGTATTGTTATATCTCAAGCCAATGCAAATTTGTGTATAAACGAGCAATACTATCATAATCATTGTAATTCATTTTTCAAGTGGCAATGCACCACTCTAGTAATATTGACAATGTTTTACCGTCAAAGCTTAATTATTCCCATTTCATACAAATTTTGTTGTAAAGTTAGTTTAAATTAAATGTGCGAGTGTTCTAATCTACAAATAAAAACCTGTAAACACAAAAAGGAGCCCACAAATAACAAATAACCAAATTATTTACGTCAATTAGTATATTTTAAATAAATGCTTACACTCTAAATAGATTAGTTCTTGAGCTGACACTATTTTTTCTAACGTAATTATGATGACGTATACTGGTATATCACGGTAATGTGTAAACTATTATATTCAAGTCCACAACTGTAGAACTGTGCCAAAGACTTTGAAGTAGTTTCGTGTTGATGTCCTGAAATAATATTCAGAATGATAAAATGGTGTTCATGTTTTGAATAATAGATATTTTATTGTTATTAAGAAGTAATAGCAGTATTGTAAGATATAACAACCGATAACATAGTACTCTTTTTCAAAGTTTTGCTGTTTTGTTAAAAACTAATTAACTAAACTATAAGGTATTGGAAAAAATTCATAGTACCCATGAGAAGTATTTTATATCAACCTGTTATGGACCGGTTTTGGCCATTATAGGTTATCATTCTGTCATTGTTAAAATAGAAATACTATGTTTATTGTTATAACTTATAGCTATTGTTATAAATAAACTATTAGTTCTAAATTAAAGTTGTTTTTCAGACGTTAACCACTATGAAGCCGTCCAAACTTGTGTACAAAACCACGTTTTAACCTATTTCAATGTTTGGTTCAAGGTTTGGGGATTGATTAGTGAAATAGATAGGATATAATATGTTACTGTAACTTGTATATTTATATAATCAATAATATCTGCCATGCATGTTGAGCTGCTAGAGTGGATTTCCAGACATGATGTGTAGGGTATATTAGCTCCTTCCTCTTTACCAAAATATTTTTATTCCAACCTTTAACATTAAATTTATTGAAACCCCACAATCACAACATCTAAAAACCAGCAGACATACTATTGTTATCGAATTTCTACATAATTATTTTCTTTTATACACAAGCATGTACTGTGTAGTTGAATGAAATGTTTAAACTGATTGAAATTACATCGTATATCTGCTATTAATTTTTAAATTACTTTGTAGGTTGAAGGAAAACCAGGCCGACACGCAGCTAAGCGCTTAAGTGCCGCTTGCATGAGTAGATCGAATTTCCTTTGCAATTTGTTACTCTTATTTGCTCCATTCACAGCCTCGCTTTGGCATTCGGCCGTTCTGCCGCCACTGGTGCTACGAGGCTGTTCGGTCTCCGACTTACGTGTTCTTTTACTTTTAAGATTATTACATATCGTGAAGGTAAAACGAATTTTAAATTGTATTGAAATCGGAGTACTAATAACGCTGTTATAGGAAAAATCACTTTTTTGGCCGCCATTTTGAAACTATTTGATGAATTTTCATTCTTTTGGTACATTGATGGAGACCTTAACATACATATTTATTTCAAATTTCATCAAAATCGGTTGAAGTTTACAAATATTTTTGAACTCTCCCCCCAAAAGGGTACTTCCGATACCCGATTTTGCTGGCTATCGAACTTGACCGAGATGTTTACAAAAGGAACATGTGTACCAAATTTCATGAAATCCGGCAAGAATATCTCATTTTTCCAAAGGAAATTCGATAATAACTCATCCACAGTTACTATTCAGGCGGGTTTAATTCGTTATTAGAGATTTCAAGAGTTGGGTGATATTTAGGTAGGTACCAAAAACGATGTGATGAGCGAATTAATTGTACATTATATTTTATTAATAAAAGTTAGCAAACACGCACATAAATAGCTATGTACAATGTAAATCAGCTGAGCATAAATATATACGTTTATAAGCTGGGGGCTGATTAAAATTCGTTACGGTTCTGACTCAAGATTTGTTTACCTCTAACCCTTACTTTGTACGTGTTTGCGCAGCTTGAACCCTCGTCTACAGAACACTTAGGTATTACATACAGTGTGGCTGAAAAGCTACTAACTACCGTCGATAACGGGGTTTGGTAAACTTCGACAGGAAATAGAATTATTCGTTTCTTTCGCCATCTACGTAGTAGAACGGAACGTCGTAAAAAAAACGCCAAGCAGTTTTTAGTTTCCTGACACCTCATGAGTCAAAAGGCAAACACTCAAATGTATAAAGTAATACAACCGTTATAAAATTAAAACAGTTATAAACGGTTATAAGCGTTATAAACACCAATTACATATAAAAAGTACTCTGTTCTTCAAAATGTGGCCATTTTATTTATTTTTTAATTACTTTAAGGTTTCCTTAATAGTAAATTTCAAACAAAAATGTACATTGTTTTTCCACTACCATCTTTGTTTAGCTTATTGGACTTTGTTGGTTTCAGCTGTACGTGTTGAGTACGGTGAAGGTATGAACAATTTTCCCTCTGTCAGATTTCTGATATTTGGACCCCATGGACTGAGGGTCAGGCATACCCCAAACACAATACAGGAATTGAATACGCTACAGTGCCTAAACAGATTACGGAAAACTACCAGACATAAAAAGATCTATACCATTTATTTTAATACGAGGATTACAGGAAAAATAGTTTTAAGTCTCTTAGTATACGTACAACAGGGTGTGCCGGATTCATTTAGTCACAGTTTCGAAACTCGGTGTTTATAAGAAGTAACATAATTAGAAAGCTTGTTTAATTCCCATATTTATATGGAAGTACAGTTGAACAATCTTGAGCTGTTTCAACATGACGGGCATAAACGTTAGAATTTCTTATATGAACGCTCTGTACATCTTATAAAGAGGCTTATTTAAATTTTGTTTCATGCATGATTGTAGTTCAAAGTTAACAAAGCTTTCCAACGATGTGTAACAAGTGATTATTTTATAAATTACTCTCAACTCCAAAATAGCCAAATGTTCCAATTGTTTAAAATAGCCGTTACTTGAAAATTTCAAATGAGAAGGTAGGTTAGGTTTTGAGTATTGTTATACTCATATATTGTATATTATATATTGTTGTACTTATGTAGTTTTGAGTATTGTTTGATGGATCTTTATACAAAATTAATAAATACATTAAATAATAAAATAACAATATATTTCTTTAAATTACAAACAGTTTAGTGTTATGTCCTGAAATCAGTATTTGGCCTACAGTGAATATTGAAAACAAAACCAGTAACGACAAAGTTAGTAAGTTTTTGAACCAATATCATAATTCATAATTATTTAAGTGTCATTATATATGCTCTGTACAGGGCAATTCGTAAATATCCGGAATTCCCAACATTTGTATTTTGAAAAGTTTCATCATTTTTCACATCGGTTTTTGTAGAAATTGAATTTTCTGAAATTGAATTAGCTTTCCAATTATATACATATATAACCTCGATCTATACCATTACCTACTACTGCGGTACACTCTGTATACTATGAAGCTTGAAACTATTTTCCCGGCATCCTCGAGTGTGATTTAATGGAAATGAAGTTCATTTGACCTTTCTATGACTAATAGTGTTAACGTAGTCCGAACAGAACACCTTAGCGCATTCTCCCTGCGTAATGACTTAATACGCAGTTCAATCTTTAACCGAATCGGCTATTGGAGGTGGACACATCGGGAAACCCCTTGAGTTTTGTAACAATTAATAATCTGTACAATTGTAGGTTCCTTTCAGTCCGAAATTTCATAGCCGTTTGAGACCTTGTTTTGCACTAGGTTTCTGTGTTTGGTATACCGCCTTATTTTTGAGTCATACTGAATAATCAATCCAGTACTGAAATTATCAAGTGGTCCAGTCATTTGCGGAAAACACTCAGGCTAACGCGCAATGCCTGATTTAAACCTTTACCACCAACGAAATTACACTATTTTATAGACTTATTTTTTGTATACGAATAGGATTCAAAACTATTTTAGCTGTATATCTTTATTATTTTGTAAATAAAACACCTTGTTTAAAAACGTGTTATTGTATAGGCCGAATTAGTGATAATATTGTAATCGCTCATCCAATTGTATCAGTTTTAAGTGGATTGACACTGAGATGCTGGGATGAAGGGTGCTGAGCTAAGATAGGTAGGGACCACAGAATTCATTATAAATGTATTGACATTGTATATATATACTCTACTGGTAGAAGTTTATCGTATTGTGTAAATACTGTAACTTTTTAAGTACCAAAGACATTATGCCAAACTTAGGTTTAATTAGTGTGATTTTCATCAGTTATTACTTAAGTGTGAATTGTGTTTATATGTGTGTCATAGTTCTTTTTAGTTGTTTAAATATTTCAACCATTCTGTATTAGTTAATTCCAACTTAAATTTTATGTTTGGTGGAAAGTATGTTTTCCATTTTAAAATAAAGTGGCTTGACATACTAATCTATAGTATTTTCATATTACTTTATAAATTTAATGCTCTCCTTCATTTGCATGTTTGTAGGTATACGTTGGTTAAAATAAAGACTTTGGTTCTGATTCTGTCGTGTTAAGAGCATACAGTACCAGTCAGCCATCTTGTTTTTGTCCCGTTAGAGCATTAAATTGTCGATAACGATTTCGTTGAGTCAATTTTCCAGCACGTTTTACAAGTCCGCAAAGAATCCAAATTTAAATAAACCTGTTTTTGTTTGGTTATATTTAACTGTTCAATTCAGTTGTCAACTGACTGTCTACAATGTAATCATCATCTTTTAAGTAATTACTTTTGTATCAAATGAAAAACTGTAGAAGTGAGGTGTCCCAAGACAAGAAACTGTGTCTGGTTAAATTGTCCTTGTGGAACAAAACACAATATGGCTACATTTGTACAGTTAGAACAGTTTAATAGTGTCATTACACTACTATTCAGACACTAAAAGGTTTATGGAGAATCACAGGGAAAATAACTGGCAAACACACAAATAAACATATTATATTGTCAAAATCAAAATTTAAAAGCTCCTTAAATCATGTGATTGATTTATCTGCAAAACTGTTCCCAAATTTTGGAATAGAGATTTTTTGTTTATACATTATTGTTTTACGTAGTTTGCAGATACAAATGTAAGTTTTTTATAGTCCTTGTTTGTCAAAGTATTAGTTACAGGGTATTAATTGAAAGATAATGCATTAAATTACTGTATGTAAATTACTGTATACTATATACTGTATGGAATTTTAATTGGTATATTTATATTACGTTGTGCATGAAACTTAGCGTGGAACTGTACTTATATTGTGCTTATTTATGCCAACGGTAAACATTAGAAACGACAGCCACAAATTGTGTGGGCCGAATCCAACTTAGCTATGTCATGTTTTCAGAATAAGTCTCAATAAATAACTTAACATTTTAAATAGTAATGTAAAATTTCAAAAATTCGTTACTTTTTTACCTGTTTTAACTGAGTTAATTGATTTAACTTTCAAGTGGCCCTAGGATACAGCTTACTTTGTGAAACTAATTAATTGTAATAAAAGATTCGTAATATTATAATTTTTAAATATTGTAAATTGCTATACTCAAACAAATATATTACTATTCCGTGATGGCCGAAAGAGAAATTGATACTTACCTTTCTTAAACTTACTTTTCCATCCCTCTAACTAAAATATTCCAATAATAATGTTGTCGTGTCTTTTTTATTTAGCCTGCTAAGAAATAAAACTTTTAGTTTACAATTGATTTACATTGGAATGTTTTGGTCATTTTCTATTACTTAAACAAATATACAGAAGTAATACCAACTGTGTTCAAATTATTATACCTCTTGATGTTTCTCCTTACGAGACAAATAATTTCTGAACTGTTTCCTATAACAGATGGCTGTCTCGGTCGACTGCGGTGAAATTAGCGATAAGTTTTAATTTTTTTCTGATGTACACTGAGTGTTAAGAGAAAGTGTAATGATTAGCTAAAAAGCCGCCGGGAAACCAAGGCAGATGGTAAGAAGATCTAATCATCATCAGTCCAAATCTGATGACGAGATCGTTCTTGAAGGCGATCATATATTAAAATTACTATATATTAAGGGTACTTATGTTACTTTTACTTCTACTTATTGTTTACTAATAATATGAATAGTGTATTTTTATTGTGAAACGTGCCTCAGGCAAAACGGTTGGTTGGGATACAAAATTAGAATCAAAAGTATACAAACAATACGGGGGTGGAAGGGGGATTTTATACGGGGGTAAGGGAAGTAAACGATAAATTGAAACCTTTAAAATTACTGGCAGACGGATTGTTTACCCAACTTCGATGAAATTTTTAACAGAAGTTCCTTTTGCCATTGTGTTGATCAAGTAAGTTTTGGCAAAAACTGCTACCACTTTTGGGGAGCCCTTAACGGGCGTAACTGTATAAAAACCATATTAAAAAATTGTCAGACCGACTGAGTGACCGCTTGGTTGGTAAAAGGTTTTACTAATAGTATTACTTAAGAGTAGGTAGCCTAAAGTTACAACGTTCGGCAATTAAGTTTATAGTAAAAATGCCATATTAGCGGTTTTTGGTTTTAATAACTATTGTATAGTGCACGTTGAATGGCACCAAAAACTTCTCCTATGAACCATAAAATATGTCAATTAACAAAAATTAAAACTAAAATATTATGGCCCACCTACGTTATGACCAAACATCTTAAAGTAAATGAAAATAGTGTGTAGAATTTACAGGAGGGGAAGAGGCAAGGTGGTTTTCTGGGACGGAAAAATTATCGCACACATACAAATTAAACCACCGGAGCGTTTATGGTGGCAATAAACGTGTAATGCACTACAATTAATTAAACACAAAAGGTCGGTAATAGAGCTTTACTACAGGGTCATCCAGTAAACTTTGATGTTTTTGAAATATCATAGCTCGGTTAGTATTTTAGATAACTATAACTTGTATTGGTATTAAACTTAAGACAAAAAGAGGAATTTTTATTTTACATTCATGTTTTGAAAAGAACATCATGCTTATAACGTCTAATTAGTTTAATGAATGTTTCTAATTTTTTAGTAAAGCTTTCGTCTTGGGTGTATTTTTTGAAGAACGTGGTTGATTACAGTTTTCAATTGTCTTATAACAAGATACCCCTAGATACCACGTTTTTCTTAAGACACCCCTAGGCCCTATAAGAAAAAATCGTGGCCGTAATATAGTGGTCACCGATTCTTAGGAAACCAAAGCCTTACCACAACCACAGAATAAGTATTACAGTATATGCTTATTCAATACCACTTTAATGCAAAAAAGGTTTGGTTGACACTTCTACGTATTTGTGCAGGAAAGCATTATTTTTGGTTTCAACAGAAGCATACATGTAGAACGAAGTCTCAACCAGTGGAGTCCTCGACAAGATATTGGCATACTGAGGGTCGCGAAGGGTGGAAGGAAAAATTATTTAAATACAGCAGTGTGCATTTAACTTCAATTGTTTACACTATAACATTACAAAGTTTGTGCACAACAAAATACAAAAAGGATTTTTAATACATCAATGAGACACTTGAGCCTGTTTACATTCTATATTTTTTTAATATCTGGTTTTTTATTTTCGTGATGCATAACACAATGTCTTTCTCAACGTGTCGGTTTCTGGATTTTGTTTTTACATTTGTGTGAAAATCTTGCTCACAATTGTAGGTTGTTACCAAAAGCATCAACAGTTTAAAGCACAACTACTGACAAATCTGAGTATTCTTTTTTAGTTTCATCAAAATTAGATCAACACAAGTATTATTGGCTTAATTTAATTGCTTGATCAGTTGAGAGTTCTATGAGTTGATCTTACAGACGGACACTAAGCTGGGCATTTTGAACTGCTTGTTCGTTAAAAGGAGTTAACTACAAGTCACCACTCAAATCTTTTTTCGGAATGTATCCGTCAGTTGATGAATCAAGGCCTCTAGGTGAAGAGAAGATGAGTTGAGAGAGGATACGTCAATGGATGTGTCACCACTTGTAACATACTCTGAATTCTTAGGTGAGGAAGTTCCATAATTGTTCTTCTTAACACGTGTGTTCCATGCGTTAAGCTTACTAACAAAAGCATTCACTTTGATTTTGTGTATAAGAACACAGTTTTGTCTGGTCACTTGAAGGGATGAATTCAAACTGTTAAGGTGTGAGAACCATCAGCTAAATAAACTAGTTTTACTAGCCACTTTTCATTACTAAATAACCCGAAAATTCAGGTTTGCTTTTATCAGACAAAAACAACAGCATTTCAGACTTGAGTTCAAACAACCTGCTAGCACATTACGAACAACCACCTTGCTTCGGTGTGGAACGGCAAATGTTTAAGATCATCTCATCACCTACAAATTTTTCTAGTAACCTACTTGCAAAGGGACGACTCTTAACAAAGTTGACAACTTTACTGCCTCAGGAACAATGGAGTTCATCTGGTATTTTTAGCTGCCAAAGCTTTGTCTGTGTAAAAGCAGTGGACCCATTGTGCATTTGGATCAAAGTTTTAGTCTAGTTATCAAACCACTGTTTCTTTCCCGTTAGTGCCTTGAAACGTCACTACAGATTGAAACAAACTTGTTCCAATCCCAATTTCAAAAAGTTCAGTTAGCTTCCACAAAAGAAGCCTTAAACAGACTTTCACCAGTTGTGTTGTTACTTGGCGAAGGGATTACAGAATGTACATTTCATGAATCTATCATTGTAGTCATACCTAACAGAAACACAGAAATTGTGCACAATTAGCAACGTCAGTAGACTCATCAAACTGAATGGACAAAAAATACTCGATTTTATTTTAACTGGTCTTGGACATCTTCAAACATGTCAGAAATGAGTCTTGATATGGTGTCATTTGATAACGGGATCTTTTTGAATTTTTGGGTCTTGAGGGGCTAATCATAGTTTTACCATATCAATCGCAGCAGGAAAAGGTAATTCCTCGGCGATTGTATGAAATTTCCTTTATTAGCTATCTTCAATGCCACCTCATACGAGGGCTGTGAGTGCTTTTACTAACGTCTGATGTTTAATAATATTTACCTGTTGACTTTTAAAGATTATCAATTTCCTTGGAAAAACTCCACTGGTTTATCTTTCAAACAGAATGTTTTCGTTCAGATGGCGTTTCGTTTTGGGGCTGTACATTCCGCCGATAGCGTTCACTACAAATAACGCACTGAGGGTTGTTGCTAATTCAGTAAAACCGAACTGTACGTTTGATTGTGAAGACACTTTGTTTCGCTTTCACCATAAGCATCACTACTTGTAGATGTCTTTTCAAAACTTATCATGGCGTCAAAGAAAACACAGAAGTATGTACAAATAACGACAAGACCGATCACCTGGTAAGAGCCCTCAGGCAGACTGACAGCACCGGACAACGCACTGACACAGACGCAAACCATCTGTGTAACAGTGAGTCATCAGAGAAAGGTTAGTTAGGTCCGTTTTCCCTGGCTGCGGCGCAAAGCCTGCGGTACGATCTGGACTGGTGAGTCAGAAGTTTGGAGTTCGCGCACGCAGATCGATTCACAGGCTGCGGCACGTCTTCCTCCAACCGCTGCGTAGAACTGCTCGAGTAGAGTCCGCCGTAAGCTTGGTGCGACCTGACCCGCCACTTGCGTCTAATGTTTCAACTTGTCAGTTGAGTTACATTGTTAGTGTTAGTGCAGACGTTATGTCCAGCTAAAAAAGTGTGGTCACACTCACAAGATATTTATTATTGGAGTTGGTCTGGCGAACCCTTGTGTGTATGGTTGAAAACAAAGTATAAAGATATTGTTGTAAACACATCACACACCTTCTTCTTTTGTGTTTTGTTTTAAGCCAATTAAGACTATTTCGTCCTATTCCTCTTCATCTAATAAATGCCCCAAAGAACAGGTCGTTCCAGGTTGAACTTACACTTTAACCATTTTATAGACTAAAAGTATTTAGGAGTGCGGTGCTGCAAAACTAAGAGCTGCAGTAGAAAATACGGTACTCAGACAGCTTGCGGCTCAATTTTCGACCGCAGACCTCCAGACGCATTAGCCTCACCACCGAACGGTAGCAACTAGGAAAACGGACTTTACATCCAGCCACCTGTTAAAGACTCCTTAGTCAGTTTATTTTGAAGGCGTCTATTTTTATTTAGCATACGTCACTTAACTCTGTTTAATTATTTACTGAGTAATACCGTGATAATAAACTATTTTCTAAATATTAAATTTGTTGTAATTAATTATGAATAAAATGAAGTAGTTGACATTTTAGTAAATAAAAAAATGACCCTATTGCAGACATATCATGGTTATGTAATTCAAAATTTATAGGGGTCATAAAAATTTCACGTTAAAAAAGGGGCATGGGACCTAAAGGTTGAGAACCCCTGATGTAGAATGGTTATGAACCGGTCCGAATCTCGTTACTTTTAGGTGTAAAGGAGGGTCATATTGTTTAGAATTTTAAAGCCCTGAGGGGCCGTGAGGGAAGGTGACAGATTTAAATAAAAAGTTCATGTGATAGATAAAGTGGAATAATAACACCCCCGCAGCCGCCATGCAGGGCATTAAGAAAGTCGCATACCTCCGCTATGTTGCTTGCCAGTCATCAGCGATCGGCGTCAGAATTAAAAATCAGTTGCATATTTTAAGGTACACTTTGTAAATAAAAAAAATACCCAAAAATGATCAAATACTATAAGCTGTACTTGTTTGTTGGATAGTAAGAATGGAATAAGATTGTGGCTCTGAGCTAGCATGGACTCCATCGCCCGTCAAGGGTCACCTCTCTCTCTGTACTGTACTCAGCACTGTACTCTATAACGTACTGTAACTGTGAGCGCGCATCAAGTCACTGATGAGTCATTCAACCTCCAACCGCAGGGCGCACTGCGCAGGGACACACACACACCACCCTGCCCTGAACCCTGATGCCCCGTAAGTTATGCAATACCTACACTGTCACTGCGACACTGTGGACCTAACCTATTTCTTGCTTTGTTTCGCGCTTGTTTGTCACAGTGGCCAATGTTATCGCATTGCAGTAGATGCAGCGTTTGGATTTAAAATGTTTGGGAAACTAGGTGGTGCTCAAAACAAAGAAAAGTTCAAAAACTTCCTAGTTCCTAACTTTTAGTTAGACCTATGCATTATATATTAGAGAACAACAAATAACAATATCATTTAATAATATCAAACCACATGCCAAACTTAAAATTAACTTTTAGTTCCTCAGGTTATACAGCAGTAGTTGATGTAGACCTAAGCTCGTTTGATCTATATCCACGACAAAGAGATGCTACTGTGTAGCTTATCACGTTATCCCCGTAAATTTACACATACAAAAACAATTAAAGGTCACTTGACTGAGTTTTCGTTGGTTCGACTTCGTATCTTGGTTAAGGGGGGAGGGGGCGCACCCTGTAAGCACTCAGCTGGCGGGGAGCGCTCCATGGCTTAGTTACGCCACTGCATAGATACCACAATGAGAGGCTTCTAATAAATAAAGTTCCATATATTTATTAAAACCCGAGTTGAGTTCCTTGTTTAATATAAAAAATGATTACAATAAGGGACAGATAGACATGTCAGGGTGGGAACCGGTACATCACCCATGTTCCCGCTGTTGCCATATCGTGTGACAGCACAACTTGTTAAAAAAAACAAATACAATAGCACCGATGATCAGAAAATCTCTCTCTTGAAAATGGCGACAGGCAGCTTGAGTGTTTTTTCGCAGCAAGTTAGCACGACAAATCATAAAAACAATAACTACGACTTCCCTTTGCTTTGGAAGAGATAAAAAGTATTAACGTGGTCACTGGTCAGGTAGGTACAAATTAGTAAAAGACAATTGTTACCTCAGAACCTATTACCTCAAAACTATAGTAAAACCTTTTTATCTTCAAATTTCTTTATTACCAAAACACTATAGTAAGATAATATGTATCCTTTTCATACACGGGTTATTGGGCCAGCTACAGTTGCTAGTTGAAAGCAGAAGAGTTGAGAAATCCGACAATATATCCAAAACAGCTTGGCGAATAATGATATAGGTGACAATTAAATAGCCAATAGAGGGCAAGTTTAAAATAACAGAATAACTCGTTATACAGTATTTTAAACCAACCCGTGTTTTAAAGGATCCGGTGATACGCATCTTTACAGGTGCTACCATGTTGTAACACTACTAAGTGTTGAGGTCTTCTATCTTTAGATGTTGTCAAAAACTTTGCTCCATAGCCGTAAAACTCGAAAAAGAAAACAAAGTCAATGGAAAAGTCAAATCCCAAACGGTATTTATTTATTTATTTTGAGCAACAACAAAACTAAACCAAGGTGTATAGGTTCTCTTCAGGAATATTACTGGTTTGTACTAAAATTTCAGAGCTGTTCTTTCATTTCGTGCATTTTGTTTTAGCATGAGTTAGAGTTTCCCTTTCTTGTGTTATGATTCCTCACACCCCGAAATCCCTTCCACCTCTAGTAGATGGAGATGTTTATGGACAACTAAAAGTGACAGTAGATGACATAATTTGGTGTAAAAAGGAATCAAATGAAGTAAATGTGTTGGTGCAGTGGTGGGGTGACAGCGAAACAGTAGTTTTGAGGTAAATATTACTCTTGGAAACCCATTACACATTGGTCTATGGTTCTAGCCATTGTCTTCAATAGGCTTAGTCCTAAATGTAAGTTTAGGCCTAATCCTTTATTAGCCGCGTTAACATTTGACAATGAAATTTGTGTCCAACTAGGTTACTAGAGTAGTTCCCCACTCAGGGGGTTAAAAAGTGTTTTGTTCCTGTTTTTCTGTGAGTGTTAACTCAGCAAAACTTAACAGAATTTATTTGTTTGTGCCTACTGACAGATGGTAATGAAAATAAAGATGAATCAGTTTGGTATCTTTCATTTGGGAGTCTCCTAGTACAATTAATGTAGACCCAAAAAAATTCTTTCTTATTTTTAAGCTGTAGCAGACGAACGGTAGGTTTTATCACAAAATGGGGGACATTTTATAAGAGCCTTCCTTAAGATGCTTCAACTTTAGTGTGATACCCTTTTTTTTATCCGGCTTCGTTTACCCTTAGATTTTTTGAAGGTTGGTAATGTTTTGTAGGTTTTCAGCAGTTGTTACCCGTAGACTTATAAATAAATATATTTTATAATAAGTCATTTGACACAGTATTTAAATTCTGTTTGTAATATTTCCAGCTTGTTGATTTAAAGTCACTTTTTGACATTCACATGTTTCGGATAAACATTCAGATTTAAGTACTTATTTGAAGGCAGAAATAGTTGGGCCGGATGGTGTAGTGGTTTAGCATAACCGCCCGCAAGCGGAGACCGGGTTCAAATCCCGGTTGGTCCAAATAATTTTGTCTTCAAATTTATTTAGTAATAATTATATTTATATAAATATATAGTAAATCTATTCTTGAATCTTGAGTACTTTAACTTAGTTACAAACTTAACTGGATTGCATCCAACATTAGGCTAACTCACTTTTTGATATGTACAAAAATGTATTATCAATAAGCAAGAAGCACCAGAAACATCACGTGAGCAGCATTCAACATTGATGCTCAGAACTCTTTTAAGATATGCTGCGTGGTCTAACCTGTTATGTTAGACCATTTGTTTAGAGACTAGATCAGTTACGGGCTGTGTACTCACAAGAAGTAATCACATTTTTGGCTGAGTAAATTCTTTTCAAGCGCAACAAATTGTCTATTTTAAACCTTCTCTGTCATGTTTGTTTGTCGATTTTCTTCTTAATCTTTATTTCAAGTTGAAATCAAACCACACTGTAAATACTCCTTTATTGTATACATTACTCGCGCCTGTGGTGCTCGCTAGGGCTTCGGGGTCGCTCTAATGTAAGGGCCTTGCTTCGCTCGCCATTTGTAGTGAAAAGGGTTTTACACATATATATATGGCCTGTTTACACGTACACGCATAAATTCGAATTTCCCTGTCAGTAAATTCGTTCTTTCAGCAAATTTGGAATTTTTTTTGCAATATGTTATAAAAGAGCAAGCTCACTCATACTTTAGATGAAGTTTTATAGCTTCTAACCACTATAATATGTGAGAATAAAATTAAAAACTGTTGCAAAATCGTGAAAAAAGTAGCAAATTTAAAACTTTTGCTCTTTTTAAGGATGAAGAGGGCCAGTTACGAAAAAAGTCATAGGTCCAAAATGTTAGAGCATCTAAAACCTGACCGTGAAAATCCAATCTGTTTTTAGATAGGACTTACCGTTCACCCACTAGATGTTTTTTAGAAAAACATGTTTTCCGCCACTTTGGTTTCATTTTTTTAGGGTGATTAAAATTTAAGTTGTAGGCGATTTTTCCGTCGTTGAGTTAGTGAAAGGTATCTACATACCAAATTTCAAGTTTCTAGCTTATCTAGAAGTGGGTAAACATTTGTATATATCAGTGAGTGAGTGAGTTACACAGAGGGTTGTATATATTATGGATTCGGCTTTACTGTCCCTCATTCTGCTATGCAACTCAACCGATTATAGGTATACCCGTTTATTAAGAACTAGGCCTAGGTGTCACAAGTTAACAATACAATTACTGTACAAGCTTTCACTCTTACTTCATGCATTGTTTTCATGTATTTTTTGGTTCCAGATTACCTCTTTTCCCTTAGGCGTGTGAAGCTAGAATTACTTAAAAGGGGGGAATTACTTAATATGTGTCCTACGGCTACAGAGCGGGTTCCCTCTCCTAGAAAATGGGATGTGTCTTAAAACATGTTTTTTGCTATCTCAAACTTGCTTTCTTTTGTGTACAAACAAAAATTATAAATTTATTACTGAGATTTTATAATCAAGCAATTAATGATTAAATGATCAAGGTAAAGTATTGGCAAGTTTAAAGTAGAACCTGTCAAATCTTGTTGAGTTTAAATAACAAAGCTTATTATTTTACATGTCTCCGGTTAGAATGTAAGAGGTTTGGAAGTCACGTTAAGCCGTTGGTCCTTGTATTTTCATTGGTCATTGGGCTATTAATTATGATCCATTCTAAGGAAGAGTCGGCCTTAGTTTGTAACAAGACTACACCTCATAACTCATTAGTACCACTCATCACACTCATCCTTCACCACATATTTGCCTTAAAATACCCTCATGAGAGTGGTTGGCATCTCAAATAGTGATATAGTGGTTAGAAAAGTACTAAATTTAATTTTTACTTGTAAAAAGCAATACATTAACAGTGCACAGTTTGTTGAGTGAGGACTTTAGTAGGGGAGAATATTTTGTCCATTTGCTTGGGCAAACCAGCAGGGGAGTAAAAGAGTATCTAAAAGAGTTTTACCTTGTTTAAAAAAAGGTAATTAAATGTCTTATTTATTTTGTTTGGTTAAAAGTTAGAGCAAAAACCCACATTTCAAATCTAATTAAAATCAGACTACTTATGCCGCTACAACAGCAAAATAATAACTTTTTGGACACTACTTTCAAATTGTTGAATAGATTTTTTTTTAATTTTTGACAAATAAAAAATGTAAAATGAATATCTTATTTGTGCAAAAGAAATTTGATCAAAATGTATTTTAAAGCAAGACACTTACTTCTAATGTAATATTAAATTTTAAATAATGGTTGCTTTATTTTTTCTAGACCTGTTGATGTATCTAAGTTTCCGGAATCAACTGATGAAGACAGTTCTATAACTTACAAAATACAGACAAATCTTGAACAATTTGAAGCTTATTTAAATCAGTGCAACAAGCTTGATCTTCTAATCATAAAAATTCTACTAAAGATGTAGTTGGACATGTTGAAATAGATGATTTGGTAAATCGTATAACTGGGATTCAATATCAAGAATACTTCCCGATCATAACTTCATCTGGCTCAAGGCTGGGTGATCTCAGAGTTAATTTTAGTTTTTCCATGAATCCCGTACTAGAAGAATCCACCTCTAAGAAAAAAAAGCGTTGTAGAAAGAAAAACAAACCTCAAAACATGCTTCAGTCGTCCGAGGAAGATCAAAAGTCAAAAATAATGAAAAAAGGTTGTTTAACATGCTCTGAACATAACAAATCTTCTAAAACAATTACTACAGACGATTCTTTGGCACTTAACTTGCCCAAGCCACCTACAAATAGTCCAGCAAATCTGAATACTGAGCGATCTGATACATCCGACTGTGTTTTGCTAGAAATGTTGGAAAAAGGAAAGAAACTTAGAGATGCTATGGTGTTATCTGTATTAGAAGATATTGATACAGTGTTTGACAATGATCTAGATTACAAGCTTGATCAACCCAAAGATATTTTTAAGGGGTACAAATCGTTGAAGAAGACAAAAAATGGAGAAATTGTATCCCCACAAGAAGAAAAGCTGATTAACGACTATCTAGAAGGTTTGTTTGTTATTACAGTTTTTTGTAGCTTTAAAAGACAATTTTTAACAATCCATGCCTATAAATTAATGTTCTGGCATTATTATTAAAATATTGTTTAAATGTTTATTACATGTTACATTTTAGAATTAATATTAGTTAGTAAATTAGTACCATTAAAATATTTTTGAAGAGGAATTAGTATTTCCTAAATTGAAGCATTGAGTGCACATACAATTTATGTAAAACCTCAACTATAATTTATTGATACATCGGAACCCTTTTAATCATAATAAATCCGAAAGGTATTTCGGATAACCAAAGAATTGATTGAAAACGTAGATGCTGAAAAAAACAAGGAGTGTAATCAGCGTAAGAAAACTAAGCATAAAACAGTGTACAGTAAAATGAACAGGTATTTGGATTTGCTACCGTTATTTCTAAGCTCTTTTTTATTTCATCCTCCTAGCTCTTTTCAAATAATGCTCTGTGCAATACTATTTAAAAGGTTTCTTAAAACCTAAAAATGCTGTTGTATGCAATTCTTAGGATTGGTCCATAATACTCAGGGTTAAATTATAGCCAAGGGTGTCCACAGGGTATCTTCAGGGGAGAATAACATACCGGAGGGTCTGAGGGGTATGGAAAACCCCTCGTTCAAATTTAAAAAAAATATAACCTATAAAACAGGTTTTGTGTGTTCTGGAAGAAAAATGTACTACACTTAAAGATTACAAATTTCTGTCATAATTTTGTAGAACTAGCTTGGAAATAAGGTTAATTATTCAATATTGACACTTTTCCTTGCGATGATGCTCTCTTGTCTAAATACAACATTTCAAAAACTTTTAAATCTCTCATCCACCTACCATCCCAATGAGTGAAAAGAGTCATTAACCCTTTGCGCTCTGATTTTATTTAAATTTTCAAAACCCTCATGTGGGTTTCCCCAGTCCTTGTAAGCAAAATTTCAGCAAAAACCGCTCTCTGGTACAGTGCATTACCAGTCATTGAACCACTCCTCTGGTAGCGAGGGATTTAAGCGCCTCCCTAATCAAAAGTGCCACTTGCCTCACTGGATTTGATGAGCCATTTTTCTTCAGTGATCCTCAGCGGGTCATTGTGGCCCCGCGCCGACATATCAATTACAACAGAAGCCATTATCAGTGTGAGATCATGCCCGGGTACATCCCCTACTTATCAAAATAAAATATAAGTTTTAGCAAACTTAAATTGTTAGAATATTAGTTTTAACTAGCAACATTTAAATATTAGTTTACCCAACATTGATGGTACTGTGGCAAGTAGACAGGAACTGCCTAACTGTTTAGCAGGTTTCAGGATATGAGAACGAATATGCAATGTGGTGATCTGGTCCGTATAGTTTTTATCAAAGTTGTTTTTCAATCCGTGCAGGGAAAAATATGAAAGAAGAAGAAGAAATTTTAGTTCTAAATACACTTCATGCTGCTGAAAAACAGTTCACTGGACAAAACAAATTAAAACAAAACTCCTCTCAAACTTCGGTAAGTTTTTCTATAAGTTGAGTTAATAGGCTGACCTGTTTGTCATATTGAAAAGTCAAAATTTCGGACAGAAAAATATTACATTGACATTGTGATTTACAATGTGTAGCATAAAATAAAACAAGGTCTTAACAATAAAGGCTTCGACTGCTTTGTTGTGAATCAGTTTATTACTCAAGTCATCATTATTACTTGTTTTGTTTGAAAATATTAAAAAAACAACTGTTTTTAAAACTCAGTATTTATTTTTCAACCTTGAAAATTAAACTTGAAAATCTGACTTTTTTCATTATTGGAGCGAACGTCCCAAATCAGGGGTATGTTTGAAGTTCACCAACCTATAATTCTGCTGAAAGATATGATGCGACTAAGCAGTATTTACTTGATAGTTGAATCCTGTGTGGATTGTTAAAAACCTCGGATAGACTTCGTCATTATTAAAAAATTTATTTTCAGACTTAGAAAATTAAACTTGAAATCCTGACTTTTTCATGTTTCAGGATAGGCGTCCCAAATTGGGTGTGTTTGAAGTTCCTGACCTATAATTCTGCTAAGAATATGACCAAATACACGCTTGGTATTTACTTGATACTTAATCCTGTCTTGTTGGTTTGAAAAAATTAAAAAAACTGTTTTTAAAAAAATTTATTTTTCAACCTTGAAAATTAAACTTGAAAATCTGACTTTCATTATGATGACGTCCCAAATCAGGGTATTGTTTGAAGTTCACCAACCTATAATTCTGCTGAGAGATATGACCACGTCTACACATTATTTGATACTTGAATCTGTTAATGGATTGACCAAAAACTTGGATAGACTACGTCATTATTAAAAAATTATTTACACTATATACAGCTAAAGGCGAGGAGGTTAGCGGCTCCAAACATGGCTCCTCCTCTAGCTCTTTTAAAGAGTAGAGGGTCTCTTTAATAGGCAAACCTTGTTTAAACATCGCCCAGCATCTAAGTTTTCACTTCCGTTGGCAGTGAGTTGTAAATCTTTATGGTGAACAGGGATAAGACTTAAGGTTTAGGCTTAGTCGGCATGTAAAATCAAGTCCTTGTACGGACGTGTTCCATGACTGTGTAGCTCATCCCTTTTGGTAAAGTTGTTGATGTTGTCTTTGAGTAAACATATAAGATGTTGTACACATATTGACTTATCTTTACTTAAATTTACTTTACTTTTACTTTATTTAAATTTGTAAACATTTAGAACTGGATCACCAATGACACATGGTTTCAATGTTTACAGAGTAATTAAGTAACTGGTCTGCCTATCTCAACAAAGAATCCGTTGTAGTTCACATCAAAATTATTTCAATGTTAGATCAGGAGTCAAAGTAAAGTGACACCAGAGTCCAAATGGCACTAAACTATTTGCTAAAATTTCACGTGGATCGTTTCATAATTCTAATGTGATATGAGTATTGGTTTTGATCAAGAATGTTTGCTGCAGGGCTCTTGTTGCTTGATATCGAAATCTGGATGTCCTCACGCTTAGCTCTACTCTCACACCACTACGACTGCTGACAACAACTCTACTCTTACTATTCAGTCCAACTCTATTGTTGGTAAGTAAACAAAACTTCTTACCCCAAAATGTGTGTAGCCTTTGAGTTTCTTTTTTAATTTGTTGGTTATCATTATTAAGTGAAACCTGACATTAGGTATGGAATCCCCAGGTTTACACATTATGAGCAACTTGTAACATATAAATTAATTTCAAAATATTTTTGTCGTTAATGATATTAAATTTGATTCTAGTAGTTATGTAGTCATGGCACCGCTTTTAAAAATCTTTTTACTTTATTCTTTGGCACAATTAAATAACTCAACAATATAAAACATTAAAATAGATGAAACACCCTGTATAATTTTAAAATGTCCAAAGAACTTGATTTAAATATAAGTTTTGTTGATTTTGCTTTCCAGAAATCAGAAGGTTTTATAATTTTGTCTAGTGATGGTTACAAAAACGATTTGGTGCCCAGAGCTACATCTGGGTGTAAAGCGCTAGATGTTAAGCCTGAAACTACAGTGGAAACTCGGTAGTTTGACACTCCCCTATAGTTTGAGACCTTCCGTTGTGACTTGATAATAACCAAAATAACTGACAACACATCATTTTAAAATTTATGTATAATAGTAAATAGGTAGTAACTAGTAAGGATGTTATGCAATTACTGTCAAATTGCTTTTGTAACATTATTTTAATAAACTAGAACCCTCACTTGCTTATCAGTGGTTAATAACCATAAAACATTAATCACAATCCTGTAATTCATTCATTCATTTCACCACTTTATGTATCATCTTCATCTTGTTGTCAACACAATAATTATTGTTAATTGACAAATAAATAAATACCTCTCTGTGCTGAAAACCTATAAATACTGGATAGTTTGACACCATTTTGATCCGCAAATAGTCGAATTGTCAAGTTTCTACTGTATCATCAACCTTTTAATCCAATTTCTCATTTGATATAGTGTTTTTAAAAGTTATTATTTTCAGGTTCAGATGTAAATCATTGGGTGAACAAAGTTAATTGTTTCCGTCTAACTATAGACAGCTTGTCCCTTACAAAAGCTGGATGGAAGAAAATTGATCAAACTATAGATAACAAAAACAAATCTGGTAAGTAAATATTGTACATTTGACACATTTTTATACAACTGATTCATTTCAAAAGCGTGTGATCTATTTTGCCAAATTCATTTCTGCCTATGTGTGTAAGCCAATTTTCTAGGTCACTTTGTTTTTTCTATCTGTATGGTATTACTTTGGATGTCTTTTCTTATCATTAGTTTGTTGTAATTAAGCCAGAAAAGTCTGTATCCTTTTCCAAGTTTCATGTTTTTTGCTTACATCATCAAATTTGCAAAGCATTAGATTAAATGGTCACTAAAACATCTGAATCATGATCTTAGGGATAGTTTGGGTCTGAATCTTCTAGTCTTACGAACTATGGAGTCTCTAGCACTTCTTGTGATGCACTGAAGGATGATAGCTGGTCAATTTTTCTTACCGGGCAGTCAATGGTCAGCGAGTTCCTCTTTTCTTAAAGCTATGGCCATTTTGGCATTTATTGATAGAAAGTTTCTTTCTAAAATGTGTATATACATGATACATCATATACATACAACTCAGTAATTACATTGATTTGCAAAGCTGATATTGCAAACTCCAATTACTATTATAGCCAAACTTACTTAACTAATTTGCAGACTTCTAATGAATACAAGTGACAATGATTGTAATACATACAATGAATAACTTATTTATGATACATTTCAGAGACATAAAACACCCTGGAAGGCTACATCTTCCAGTTATGTTTACTTACCAACTTTCACACCTTAATTTTCTTTCTTTTTCTTTCTGTGGAAAGCTTGTTATCATCATTGTTATCATCATCTCACTTCTATTGCACTGCTTTCAAGTCCAAAGGTACTTACTTTCAGATACTCAAATATCGTTCCTCATCTCATCTCTTCTTCTTCCTGGCATCTCATATCGCCCATCATATTGGCAAACTTACTATCAGGATCTGTCATCTGCTTTGCTATATTGTCTACTCTATTGGCTATTTATTACCTTTCTTCCGATGCTGGGGTTTTATCAATGGAGTTTTAGGGCAAGGTATGTTGGGTCATCAGTAACCTGCTGAAAGATTGGTTGTATCCGCTGGGACGCTGGGGGTTTACAAATTTCACTCTTCTTTTTCTTTTTTTTCCAAATAAACACTTGTATTCCTGAACATTGGTAATGTGATTCGGTCTTACACTTACCACAGGTTACATAATTATATACTTCATCTTTGGGTAGGGTTAAATAACACTTCTTTCAGCTCATTATTATCTTATGTTCAAGTCTATGTGTGTGTGGGAAAAGGATAACTGATTATTTACATAAGTTTATATTGGTTTACTTTACTTGTACATACATTTAACTTAGGAAGCCCACATTTTTCTTCAATGTAAATGAATGAATAGTTGTAAAATTGAGGAGCTGAAGCACTGATGTTGTTAAGGTACTTCACTGCCATGAAAAACTAAACAAATTACAAAATAACTATTGGATATTTTCTTTGCCCTTTGGGTGTGGAGCAGCAAACAAAAAAGACTATTTGAAAGTAGCATATTACAGCTTTTTCTAATGTATACTTTTATATGGTATCTATCTGTGGGGAAGTTCTTTTGGGTTAAGTGACATGTTAATCATTCAAAGAACGCTGTCAGGACCTTATCTGAAGCAAAGTTTAGAGATTATTGTAGGCCTCTATCTGTCCAAGAAAAGGTTTTAACTTTTAACTGTGTATAGCTTATTCATTCTTAATGTTTTAGTTGAATTTAAGACAAGTGTTTCTTGTCTCAATTTTAGATCTGATGTAGGCTACATATGTATATTACAAGAAATCACTGCAAGTTTGACATTCCATACTAATCACTAGCAAGACTAAGTACAGACTAAGCAAAGCTGCAAATGACTATAACGTTTAGGGATTGAAGTTGTCAATCGGTTACCAGTAGGATTAAGAAATATTGACAAAATGTGTAGATTTAAATTAATTTTGATGGAGCTTTCAATAAAACATCCAATGTATTCTATCCAAAAATATTTTAACTGTAATACTAAAAGATAATATCTAAATTAATATAACATGACTATAACTATTCCATCTTATGTTTAATGACAATAAATGTGTCTATTCTATTCTAAATGAGACAAGAAAGCCTTGGAAGTCATAAATAGGATTCTGACTGAAGAATGTCGCGGCCTGCTGAAGGTCTGGTGCTGTAACATGCTTCTTGGAAGTTGCACTCTCTGTAGCCGCCTTCATGACAGAAAATACCACAGTATATGGGAGTCACATTAATAGGTCGACTCTCAATCTTAAAAGAAGAATTTACATGTATTATTGTTACTAGTATAGTAATATAACTGTCCGGTTGTAGGTGAGAACATCCCTCCTCCCAGAGCCACTTACTTTGTGGAGTGTCACTTTGTTGAAGAGTCCCCTCGCTCTCAGGTGCAGCAGAGCAAGTGCGGTGCATCCTCACTGCGGTTCTGCTCCAGGAGGCAGATAGAACAAGGTAATCAACAAAACTGCACGAACTTGCTATATGTTTGATTCCCACCACATAGTCTGAAATGGTCTCGCCAACCTTTTGACTCCTATTATAAAAGAAATAACATTCTGTCACGACGAGCTTCTTGGGTGCAAAATTATTTTTTTAAATCTCAACCAATTCCTCATATGTTTTTTCACCCACTTTGTTAGGTGACACTAAATCTGACAAAGTTGCTAAAACTCTCGGTCCAATCACCGTTATAACTTATAAGCACAGATACTTTATTCTCCATTTCAAGAAAACTACCCATTAAAACTCACCTGTCAAAGGGTTAAAATACTGTTTCATCCTAATCTAATACGCAGCAATGGCTTCCTCCTCTGGAACAAATTCTGACAATCCCACTCTCCGCTATTCTCCAATCTAATCCACTCTTGCACTAAAAGAGTTAAATTTTCTTTAGCCGCGCACTGCTCTAATAACAAGACTGCGCCAATATTACAGTTTTAGGAACTCACATTGAAAGAACCTGCGGTACTCACTGAAGCTGTAGATAGAAGACAGGAGCTCTCGGTTGCGGAACTGCCATTGCCTTTTCCTTAATCTGAGCTGCCAACCTAAATATTTATATACTCCAATTACCAAACTTTATCATTCAAAACTGACAAGAATATAGCTTGACAGTTTTCTACGAGTTTGTTTAAAAGATAATGGTTAATGTAATATAGAAGTGGTGACACTTACTATCTCTTTTGTTCCAGTGATATACTTCTGTCAGAGTTCTGCACATTCACTGAGACAGGCAGGGCGTGCCGGGGATGAGTTGGCAGCCATGACTTGTCTGGTCTGTTGGCGACACTTGAACCAGCGAGTGCCGGCTTTGCTGGGTCACTTCTCTCTCAGCAGCCTTGTGTCCACCTTGTCCCCAGACACTACAGCCACCCTGCCAGTCACAGCAGATAATGGAACCATCACCGCACATCTTCGTCTCAGGCTTGAACTGGGCAAAGACAAACTCTACTTTGGACAAATGCTTGGTAAATAGACTTGTCTTTTGTGGTTCTCTCGACTTTTGTGGTTTGTCTGAGTGAAACGCAACTAGGATCTACAAACACCACTTGCTTGCTAGCGATAGGAGGGGAAAGGGGGGTTGTTTACTTGTTAATCTTGCCTACACAGCACTAGTCCTGACTTCAAGCTGATCACTTTAGTATTCAGCCTTAGAGAGTATCTCCATAACAATGAAGCACAAAATTCCAATAGACAATATTCTTTATTCACATATTCATGGAGAACAGTACATGCGTCAAAATGATTTAAGAAAAAATATGCTATCAATGCAATATATGTATTCGTCATGTGTTGCTGTTCTGTTGGTCAGGAAGTCTTTCTCTGAGTAGAAGGGTCTCTCAAAGAGCCACAAAGTCAGCTGTCTCTTGAGATCTTGTGGGTCTTGGGCTTTCAAGTATTCAGGAAGGTGGTTGAAGAAATTTCTAGTTCAAATTTCTAGGTTCAACCTTTAATCCTAAGTCAAATTGGCATCAACACACAATAAATCTTAAGAAAAAATTAAGCTCTAGTATATTTGCATTAAAATGTTTAACTGGAGAAATTGAGACGGAATCACTTATACAAGTCTACTATGGGGTTTTTCACTGTCATTTAAATTATGGTATTTATAGTGTGGGGATCACCCTCACACACAGTCGATATTTTTGTAATGCAAAAGAAAGCCTTAAGAGTAATATCAGGAGCAGCAAGTCTTGATCACTGTAAACAAATATTTTATCAATAATAAAATGTTAACATTATTTTCACTGTATGTATAATGTATGTAAAAGATAAGACCAATCTAATTAGCTCTAGTAGTGATGTACATAACTATGATACTAGGAGTAAAAATAATATAAATTTGCCAAAAATTGATAGTATCTGATAAATTAATGATTTTTTAAATTAAATTTAAATTGCCAATTTCTTGAAAGAGCTTGTTATAAACTAGTATTTATTTTCCAAAATCTCACCTCCTCCATTTTGGCAAAAATCTGCTTCTTCACAGCTCTTGTAAACAATCAACTACTGTATTGTAACTCTGAGTTTTAAAAGAAACCTAATTGTTTGCTTTTTCACTTATACACTATGTTTCATAATCTTAGTGAGTCTTCAACAAACAGACGTTGAGTCAAAATCATATGGAGACTCTGTGATCAAAATCATATTGGCTAACTTTCATTGTGTCAGATGGAATTGCCAATGGGCACTTGTCATTTACCCGGAAACAAATGCTATTTTCAGTTTTTGTTACCATATGTCTTTGGTAATGAGCGTACAGAATGAAGCTGTTGTTCTTTTAAAAAATTGTCTCTTAATAGCTATAATTAAATGAAGTGTCATCTTCCTTATTGTTGGTTTCAACTTGTTTTTGTTAATTTTAAATTTCAATAATTTTTATCTGTTTCTTATTATTTTGGATTATAATTTTATTACAGAAGATGACCGAAGTGGCCCACTTGAAGGAAAGAAAGTGGCCAAGGAAGGCGTGGTGAGATTCAAAGAAGCACTTCTGGAAGTGGAGGACTTAACCGACAGAGATGATGATAACCAGAGTGCTTACTGTGAAAGAAGTGAAGATTTGAGCTGTGGAGCTCACAACACACAGCTAAACTACAACAACATCCTTATGTGTAGCAACTGTGATCAGAACCTGGTGCTGTCCAACCTGGCTAACTGTACAGAGCCAGTACTCTGTGTCAGCTGCACCCGCCTGCTCGGCAGTGAATCCTCAATGTTGACGGAACCCACCATCAAGATTAGTATCCCCAAAGACTTTAGCTTCAAAGAACAAAGGATTCATGATTTTGTGCTCGGGATTGACACAGTTATAGGGTTCCCTATTTTTGCCGGGGTCAATGACGAGCCCAGTTGCTACGTGGACTACAAGTTTCCTATAATTACATCAAACTTGAAAGGTAAATGATCTTTGTAATTTTGTCACTACCTTACTCGAATCTAAGCCATACTCCCTATTTCAGGCTCTAAAACAGGGTTGCGGCTTGTAGTTGTATGCAATGCGGTTTAGACTCGCACATTTAAGATTAAAAAGAAAACGCTAACTAAGTTTCAACAGCAGCAAAACATAACAAATACCTGTTCAGGAGAGGCAGGTGCACGATAACAACAGGGTTGCGTGACGTGTGTGTGCTCTCAAGGAGAGTGAACAAAGAAGAAAAGAAGGAATCTCAGTAGAACACAATTTCCCTTTTCATATCTATTGGACTTAAAATACAAAGGGAAGAAATGTCATCTTGAGAAAGGTTCAAAAACAAAATGGAGACTTTAGAATAATAGAACGAATGTGGGGAAGAAACTACAAACAGATAATGGTTCCCAGTGGATTCCAAGTCAGTTCTGGAACTGGAAACATCTTTGCGGCAAAATTGTCAAGTATAAAAGTATTTTACAACGCTAGTGCATAAAATAGCTGCGTGTAATATGAAAATTGTATCAGTTGATGTCTATGAATTACAATTATCATAACTTGAATCCTCGGGGTTGGACAACGCATTTTGTTCTAGAGCTGAATATTAAACTAGTTCTGATACCTGAAAACCGATTCCCGATCAAGCGAACGAGATTTGTATGTTTGTCGCTGGCGCTAACAGGAGTCAAGAGATCGAACAGTAGCGAAGCGAGCGCTAGTGGGAGTAAAGAGATCGCCACAAACGATAACTTAAGTTGTGGTTTCGTTAAAATAACCGAAATGGGCGGGAGTAACTGTGACTGCTTTAAGAATACCTTAAGGGGGGGTAAAGCAACAAAATTTACCCAGGAAAATACAGAAATTATACGAGAATTTTGTTTTTCCTGAACGCTGGACACCCTGATTCAACGTATTACTGGCATAAAGCGAACAGAAATATTACGCATTGGAGGCAAAATAATTTGAAAAGTACGATTTTACCAAACAAAAATAACGACTACATGAATGAAAACAGTCAACGAACTTTGTAGCATCTATTGATCGTAGTTTGATAAGAAAAGACAACTAAACAAAGATGAAATTATGTTCACGCTTTGCCTTTGTTTGGATAAGGATAGATAAGGAAAGAAGAAGAGATGAAAAGGAGGGACTGGGATAAGGAAGGAATGGCAGATGTGTTTACATCGGTTTTGACCACTAATGAGCCTCTGATAACAAAAACAAACAACCACTTACATCACGCAGCCCTTGCTTAGCTAATCATAGCCTTCCTCATCGTTAAAAAACATAAAATGGGTGCGGCTTGTACGAGGGTGTAAGGTTTTACCTCATATTCTGATGAAATGTATGGGTGTGGCTTAGATTCGCATGCGGCTTGCATTCGTACATATTGTACAGTATGTTAATATTATTAATTCCAGTAATAAATAGCCTTCAAAGAATTTGTGAGTCCAATCCTACTTATTCTAAGATTTCACATACACAGTCTAGGTAGTTTTAACTATAGCAAGGTGAACAAAATTGAATATACCAAGATTGTCTTCAAAGATTATAGTATACAACACCAAACTTTAGTATAGTAGAGTTCATCCGGGCTATCAGAGACCGTATCGGTTAAAGAACCAATTACCAAACGAAAATCCAAATAATCTTGAATGAATCAATAAATAAAAAACACATTTTAACTTACCTTATTTTACTGGTATTGTTAGCGAACACAAAATAATCATACACACATCTTTTAACACAGAAAAGACTATTGTATATCGAGGCACAAGATTGAGAGTGAAAGTTTGCATGTAAGTGCGGAGTGGCTGGCTGGTGAACTTTAGTTTGGGGGTTCACAAGCTTCTAGTCGTTTACGGTTTGTTACACTGCTTGAATTTTGTACAGAAAATCATAATTTAAAGCCTTCAAAAGTACTATTTTTAGAAAATAAAACTATAATGTTTTATTTTTTTTACCCAAAGTCAACTGTATTAACGAGGATCTACTGTAGTAAAACAGTTTTACAAACAAAAGTTTCCCTCAACAAAAATCTTGATAAATGGGGTATTTTATTTATTGAAAGAAACCTCCACAACAACCCATTATGGAGGTTATGGTAATGAAATAAACTAATTTAGACATTCAGAAAACCAATATTTAATTAATTTTGGACAGGACCTGAAGATAATATCTTTTATATTGAAAGGTCTCGTCCAAAAAGTAATTAAATATTTGTTTTCTGAATGTCTTAATTAGGTTATGCCCTTTATTTCATTACCCGATCCAATATTATGCTCTATTCTACTTTTTGAGTTTATGGTACTCGTATTTAATAGTTAATACTCATACGGCAATTTCTTGATCAGCAATAGCTCATCAATAAGTATCGATCTGCTACTTATTGGGTCTTCCTACTTTTCAAGGCTGTTTGGTCAAGAAAAATCACCATTTAAATTGACTGATTTACATTTTTGTTTTGTTAATAGTGCTTAATAGTTAATACCATTATTAGAGTGAGAAACGGCTATATCTGAAATTTTCAAGACGTATATTAAGCAAGCTATGACTAAAAAAACCAAACCGTACTTAAAATTCTTCCAAAACACCCCTCTACAAACTGACATATTTAAAATTACATGCTTTTTAAAAGTAGAAAAATGTGTTTTTAATAAATTTATTTTGTTTTTATCTTTTTATTTTATTGAAAATAAATATGTCAGTTTGTAGAGACAAGTCTGTAGAATATAGAAAGTAGAAACAAATATCAAAGTATTAATTTCTTCTGCAGTTTGGCTGATATTTAACCTAGAACACTAGCCTACGCCGCTTTTACGTGTCCGCAGCCATTTTGTAGATTTACTCCTCCAACCGCTGCTTAGGCACTCCAGTTTAGCAGTTTTATTAGTCAGTCGCCCGTGAGACGGGCGTAGATCCAGATCGCTCCCGCATTTCTTTTGTTTTGGAGGTAAGTCAAAATCTAACTTATACCTATAACAGCACGTAACTTTACGTAGTGCTAGTTATATGTTATTTATTACACGTAACTTTTACGGTACTAGTTATAACTAGTGATTAACAGAAAGTTGTTTTTTACTTAAATACTACGGTTTTACTACTAAAACTTTGAGTTTGAAACAGCCTTGCCTACTCAACTAATAATGCCCGCTTGTTGCAGATACATGAGTGCTGACGTTGTTAAATGATGAAATGATAGAACAAGCATTAGATTCTGACAACTTTAGTGAAGGTTCTATAAGTGAAGTGGATGAAGTTGAGTATGAGGACTCTCTAGTGAAGAATATGATAGTGATGCAGACCCAGAGTATTTACCTGGTGATGCCCTGGAGGACGATGAAGAAGATAGTGATCTAGAGGAGAGAGCAATAATCAAGCCTATCAAAATATCAATCGACAATCAGCCGGAACCGCCCAAAAAAGAAAGCAAAATTCAGAAGAAACTTGTAAATAAAGCCGTTGTAAATAGTACAAATAAACCCTCAACATCTCAACAGAAAAATCCACAGAAAATGATGACTAACAAGGTCTTGTTATTGTGCCTGATTGATACACTGATAGAAAGGACAATTTTGTTTGGACAACAACTGACAAAAAAGATCAAGGAACACCAGCTGAAACATTGTACATATTCACCAGGACCTGTAGGAAACGCTAGAGAGGCAACCACACCAATGGAATGTTTTAAAACATTTTTTCCCGAAGATATTTTAGAAAAGATAATTGTATAACACAAATGAAGAGATTGCACAAAAACGAATGAAGTATAAAAACAAACAGATGGAACACTGAAAGACATAGATATGGATGAGCTTCAAGCTCTTCTAGGTTGTTGATTCTGTCAGCAATCCTCAAGGATAACCACTTATCTACAAGAGATATGTTTGATTCTCCTTTCTGGTGATAGGTATAGAGCGACAATGTCTGAGGATGCATTTTCTTTCCTCATTTCATGCTTGAGGTTTGACTACAAGGGCACGAGAGAGGAAAGGAAAAAGAGACCAAGCTTGCTGCCATCTCTGAGATTTGGGAGATACTAATTGACAACTGTAAGAAGAACTACAGACCAAGCTCTTATCTCACAATAGATGAACAACTAGTTGGATTTAGAGGTAAATGTGCATTCAGAATGTACATTCAGCAAACCTAACCGTTATGGCATAAAATTATAATGCTTTGTGACAATAGCTCAAAATATATGGTAAATGCTCTTCCGTACTTGGGAAAACAGATTGTTCCAGCAAAAACGAAAAGCTGATTTTTTGTTGAAAAGCTTGTCAACGGACAGTGTCTGGAACCAATCGCAACATCACGATGGACAATTGGTTCATTAGTGTGCCATTGACCTTGCATCTACTCGAAGAATGTCATCTTACTACAGTTGGTACAATCAAGAAGAATAAAAGAGAACTTCCTCCTGAGTTCAAGGATCCAAAATACAAAAGTCGGGAGTAGGAAGCAGCATGTTTCTTTTCCATAAAGAGATTACAGCTGTGTATACAAGGCTAAGAAGAATAAAGTTGTTACTCTGCTATCAACTATGCATCAAGGCTCATCAATCAATGAAAAGACAAAAAACCGAACTGATCATGACCTACAATGATACAAAGAGAGGGGTCGACTTTTGACCAGCCAAACTTGAACAAAGACTCCAAAACAGTATCGGTGAAAAGTTCCTTCAGTTACCTAAACCGACAGGGAAGGGGTTGACCAACAGTCCATCGCATTTCTTACTGCAAGTTTTGCAACTGGAAAAAGAAGAGGATGACTACAACTTACTGCAAATGTACCAAGCCCATTTGTAGGGAGCACCAACATCATAATGCGTCTTGATTGTGCTGTGAGTGAACTTGCATAGAAACAGACAACTTGTTACTTTGTAAAATTGTGTTTTACAATAACTTTCTATACTGTAAAATAAACAGAGTTTTCCTTTGCCACAGAATTTTAACCTTATTTAACCCTTACCATGACAATTATTTAGTTGTTGATTTTACGCTTTTATAGGTTGCCTTTTTGTAATATTATTAATACAAAAGCCAACTTAATGACAGGATTTTGTTTAAAATCATAAATATTACATATTTTGATAGCTTTAGTAATTTTTTCATATAAACTAACAATTAATACTCATCTCTTTTATTAAATAAAAGTTAGAAAAAAAAAACACTAATGACACGTAAAAATTAACGTGAGTGCTAGTAACAACGGAAAAAGTTAGCACTAGTGTTCTAGGGTTAAACTTAAAAGGGTTTTGAGAGCAAGCAGCAATATATTTATTATATTTCACTTGTTGCTTTATCAAAACCCACTTTATTTCCCCATAAAACAAAAAATGCATACATATACAGATAGAAAAACAACAATAGTAGAAACTACCAATTTTTTACAGATTTTGAATTACAAACAACAAATAATACAGGTTGATAATCAATTACATGTAACATTCACCTAAATTAAACTTAGTGAAAAAAATTAGGTCAAATTAGCAGTAACAACTAGCTACCCTGAAATAATACCAATATTATAATACCAATTAACTTTGACTTAACCTCGGCACTTACCTGTTTCACAGTACCTTCAATAAGAGCAAATATGGTTTACTGATCATCTTCAATTCACGGTTTCATTACATTTTTGAGAAAGAATTTTGTAAACATAAATTGTAAAATTAAAGAGTTGTACAGTAAAAGAAAATGCAGTAGATGTTCTGAATGAGTACTGAGAAGTAAGTACACTTGTTTCAGCTGAGATTGGCAGCTTGGAGACGACAAGCCGTGTGATCCGTTGTCAGGTACAGCCTGTGTTCTCGTCACTTCAGAGACACAAGCTAGGGCTGCCTGTGGTACTGCCTCTCTCTCCTCTGTTTGCAGCGTGCAGTCCCGGCATTACAATGAGGCTCTGGCTACGATACTACAAACCCACCCCTCGAGACCACATGGTCGCTATGGCAAGTAACAATATACAATACAAATACCTACTAAAATACAACTTAGAACATTTTTATCTGTTTGTAAAAGAAATTAAGTTAGATGCTAAAAGTTATTTTAACATTGTGGTCATGGTACAGCTGATTCTTGCAAGAATCAAAACAGTAAAACACTCTAACAACTATCAACTGTATTAAAATAGGGTATGGTGTGTTTTCCCAGACAAATTGGGAAAATAGTTCAGGTGTTTTGAAAACAGACTTTCTAACATTCTGAAAAATAATGATGATATTAGGAGCAAGCAGAAAAAAATATGGTAGACCTCACTGTAGATTCAGGCCCACATGAATATTAAAGGAATCTGCTGGCCCTGGAGTTACGAACGGGCATGGAGGGTTAAGACATTATGTGGCCACAACCACTCCCCTTACCAGCACACCAATGATCTTTACTTTTGCTCCAAAAAAGAAAGAACATTCCAAGCCTAGTTTCAAAAATCTGATATTTTTCATATACTATAGTTCAGTTGTTTTTTTAACCCTTGCCGTGGTAAGAGCTGTAAATTTGCTCAGTGAGGTAATGACAAATATACTCGCTCTTGACAAACAATCGTAAAAAGGTTTTTAATAGCAATACAGCTTAAAAAGTCCAAACGCTAGCGTACCACGGGAAGGGTTAAAACTCACAAAATGAAAAGTAAATTAAACTAAACCAGTATCTATTCTCCACTTTGTTCTGTTACCTCTCTGTGAATACATTATTTATACACAATTTAGGTTCTACTCCACTCTTCCCCAATCACATTCACAATTTCACATTCACTATTTGAAAGTTCTCTTGAAAACAGTGATGTCTCTCGACTTGACTTGAACTTACGTCTCTTGACTAATAAAAAACTGGAAACAAAGAAAACCTGCGCAACGAGAGCGCTGTGAGTGACTAGTAATTGTACGCTGGTGAGGAGGGATATGCAACCTGTGAGTTTATGTCACTTTCCTCAAATCAAGTGTTAACTAGATCAAGTTTTTGACATAGTCAATGAAAATATCGATACTGGATACGCCAACTTGCAGGAGACAGAAGATATGGAGTGCAATGATCTCATCTATTTGGTTTAATCCGCTCTGTGCTGGGGCGGATCCAGGGTGACCTTTCAAAGAAAGAAATACCCCCTATAAAATGGTGGATCCACATCCCCTTCCCCATAAAAATATTAATAGTTTAACCCTCTAATTTACTGCATTAAGCCAGTTTTGAACTAAAAATATGTTTTCCAGACCTTTACCAAAACTTAACATCCTAAGTAGTGATGAATCGAATTTGAATCTCAAACACCAAATCCACCAAATTTCGGGTAAAACTTTGAATTTGAGATTTGATCGGTTCATGTCGAATTTGAACAATTATACGGCATACAACTATACATTGATTTGCGTACATGAATATTCTGCATACGATGCGATTATAAAATTCCTTTAATTTTAATAGGCCTAGTTTTTTATTTATCAGTCAATTTTATTAGGATAGTAGCTGTCTTATTGTGAGAAGTTTAGCAGCCATTATAGGCTATAGCCATTCGCCACTACTATGCTAAAAAGTAGTCCACGTTTGAAACGGAAAATAATGTCTTAGTTATAAGTTATAACTTACTACACAGAGACAATTTCTGTGCATAGACAATCTGAATGGATTTATTAACTAGCAGTGTACGTTAATAAATACAGTTCTACCTTTAACTAAATTACAGTGGGCATCCCCGCAGCGTAATACCACTGTTGGGGTTACTTTGTTTTCTCTCTTTTGGCTTTGTTTGACAGCGCTTTCTGCAAACGCTTTCACATGTTAAACTCCAAAAGGTCTTCTCTTGTTTGAAAAACTGTAAAGGTACACGGATTTTAAGATTTTCTGTGAGCAGTGTTGTACCAATTTAATGGAAGCCAACACGTCCTGCTTATTTGGCCACCGTGGCTGACAACAAAACTTACTTGTTGTACAACTACTCAACCTGCATTATGTAAATCCTTCTCTATTTCCTAGTCAAATAATCTGTAAATATTTGGTTTCAATATGTTTCAGGCTTTATTACCCATGGATGAACTCTGCCTGATGGAACTGGAGTTTGATAAAAACCCAAGTAAAACTGGTGTGACAAAGGTGCTTGAACTGCCTCTAGCGTTGGTCCCATCCTCAGTAACAGCTCCTTATCAACAACTGCGAAATGTAGGAGTACTGCGCATCTCAGTCACTTACTCAAACCTTATCCATCAATCAAGTGATACCTTTACCGGAAAGCATAAGCATAGAGGCGCCTTTATAAATGACCCAAATGATCCAAGGGTTAAAATTTATTGTAACATAAAAGACTTAGAGCGTGATAACAACCCTTTATTGAATGGCTCTGTGTACAAAGATGCTTTTAAAAAAAGCTTAGTTGTGGAAAGAGAACGGTTTGTCAAACCAAGTACAGATATTACAAATGAGGCAACACTTTCCGCTCAAGAATCCAAGAGCCAGAACACCACTCATGTTAATAGGTTACAGAACACAAAATATGTGACTCCTGAAAGTCATGAGAAATATAACAATACAGGTGCTTCTGGGCCAGTAATGAAGGAAGAATTTGAAATGTTAGCAGAGAACCTTGAGAAAAGGTTTAATCAGTTGCAGAGTGACTTATTAAAAGAACAACAGAAAAATCTCATTGAGGTAGACAACATTGTAACTGATTCTAGAAGAGCCAATAGTTTGAGTAATAACTCTGACGAAGATTTTATGGCTTACCACTCTGTAACTTCTTCTTTGGATAGTTCGCCACTGATTTTAGGGCCACCAGCTTTTTTCGGCGATTTGCAAAATACTGTGGTTTTTTCAAATACCAAAAGAGGGGTTTCCGATGCCCAAAGTGAAAAAAGTACATCGAATACCATAACTGGATTTTTGGCTGAAGAAAAAGAAGAACCAAATCTCAATTCAAATGAGTCAATGGAAAAAAAAGAAAGTAAGAAAGAGATGGTCAAACCAAAGACGTTCAAAGTTACAATAAAAGTTGATAGAGCCGTGAATCTAAAAGCTGTGAAAGGACCATCAAATGGGAAAAAGTGCAAAGTTCCCCCAAGCACTTGGGTTAGTTTTGGCACTGGAACATGTTGTGAACAAAACTGTGGTACTTCAAGTGACCTGGCTTGCACTGGACAAACCTTCTCGACTCCGGTCATAAGAAGAAGTTATAACCCGATATGGAACTTGGCTTGGGACGTTGATTTGCCCCTGGAATACTTGCACCAGGTAAGTTTTAAATGTAATGTCTTTATACTTTTTACAAAAGATAAATGGCAAACAACAGAACTAGAGTTTTGGGTATTGAATAGAGTTTTGTTTACAATTCTCCGGAAAATTAAATCTCAGAGGCAATTGTGAAAACTAAAACAGCTTTATGTTTCCTTGCTCTATGTGTTTTGTAAGTTAACTGTTGATTAGCTCAGTAAATAGTAGTACATTGACATTAAACAATTTTAGTTATTAACAAGGTTTTAAATCCATTTCAAACATTATGCAATTTGCTTTTAAAATTCCATCTACGAATGGAATTTTAAAATTATCATACTCATTGCTAAGGAACAGAGTAATGTTTGCTGGATTGCATCGAGATAAATGAGTAAGTTTCACTTGCTTCAAAAACTTGACAGGTTGTGTCCACACCAAAGTGACAAGGAGCACATGTTCTGTCCACGCTCTTTTCAAGTCACAAGAGGGTCTAGCTAGCAACCTTCAAACGAGCCGTTTTGATTCCAGAATAGATTCTCGATTAAGCCATCTATTCCAAAACCAATTCTCAATTCTTTCTTTTATATTGATTCCGGATTCCAAAATATATTCTCAATTCTTTCTTTAATATCGATTCCAAAACCAATTCTCGATTCTATCTTAGGTATCGATTCCCGATCCTCAATTCGACTTTACTGACCGACTCCTGATACCGATTCCTTACCCAAGGGAATCAGAATCGACCCAACACTAGTGTTCATGAAAGCTGTATGAAAGAAAACAAAATTTGACATTATTTTGATAGTTGGAAATTTTGCAATGTTGAACGTACTCTAGCGGTGTAAACACTGGCTGTAGAAAAAATGTTAAATATGAAATATAGGGCTGGTTTTTGGATCAAATGTGTACAAATTAATTTACTGAGGAAATAATTAAACCTTGTTCGGTGGGAACAGAAAAACAAACTTACTTTTATTTACATAGATATACTGTAACATGTGTCTTACAATGATTTTAAAATAATTAATATTTTGTCAAGTTAAAAACATATGTTTTCCAACATTATTAATGAAGTTATATTTTAATAAAATGCATAATTACCAATATATACCGGTAGGCCAAAAACTAAAAAGATGAAAAACTTTTCACTGTTAACAAATCAATGTTACGGTCAAAATATCTGTCAGTAAACCTCAAATTTGTGTTCAGTGACTTCGAAGATGTATGGATTAAAAGGTGTTAGGACTGTACCTAAACTTTCCACTAACTTTCTAGCCTACTGCTCCAGGCTACTGCCAGATGGAATCTTCCTCTTGCCAGGTTTTACACTAGTCACAAACCTTTTTGACATGGTGTTAACATTACCACCCATCTGATAATCTCTGTTTGAAATCAGGATCATCTATGTTAGTGAAATAACTGGATGTAATTCAAACTAATTTATGTGTATGTACTGTTAATTTATTGATTTGATAATTAATTATGTTTTGTTACATTTTACAGGTTGATAAACGTCTTGTTTTTCGTGTTTTTGAAGAGAACTTGGATGCTGCCTTTGGATTTGCTTCTGCCAATCTTTCCATTCTGACAACGGGATTGCCTTGTCTGTCCTCTTGGCTCAGTATTAATGACCTTTCGGGGGCCTGCAAAGGTCAAATCAAGGTAGTTTGCATTTACATTCAAAAACAATTACCATTTACAATAGAACTTCATACACACATCTTAACAAACTTAATTTTGTCAATATAGTGTTGCTAAAGGTGGTTCATTCATTATAGAACATTATTGGCTTCCCACCTTCTGTTTTCAATAAATTAAACTAATTAAAAATTATTTTTATCGAAAAAATAAGGTGAAGCCAACAAGTTTTCTATAATTAACAAACTTATATATTAAAGTGACAATAAACCCAGAGTGGCTGCAAAAGTCAGAAGATTTAATAAAAGTTCAGAATTATATTGTAGATCAATTGGTTTAAAAGTGAAACTACTCCTATGGTTATGGTTTTCTTAATGGAAATATAATTGTTCTCTTCTTTATTTTTGTGCCGACAAAGTCTTGTTATTGGAGTATTTTATACATTTAACTAAAGCCAAACCTCAAGATAATGTTAAAACATGCGTTTTACCAAATTACCGGTGTAGTATTCCAAGCAATGTCAAAAATAAGCATAGAAAAAACAAAAATTTATTATAAATGTAGCAATTAATGTTTAGTTATAATTCTTACATATTTATTTCATTCCCCTGCCAGTTGTGGCCATTTTTCCTGTCAAAAGTATTCATTGTAATTACTAATTTGTCTAATACTTTTATGTATCTGAAGACTGCATAAACCATATTTTCAAAATTACAAATGAACAATACTCTTATGGCCTAAGATATAATTGTCATCTTGTATAATTTAAGTTAAATGTATTGATGGATTTTGTGAAACTGAGTCTCCTCTTGATTTATTTAAATTAAACTTGCAGGTTGTTGTAACTCCATTGGAAGATCTCTCTAAGTATCAAGAGTGTCCTGTCTATGACCCTGAAGAAGAAGAGTTTGAAGAAATGAAAAATAACATTCCAGATTTTTTGCCATCTGATATCAAAATACCAGAAACCACTGCATTTGTTGCAAGTCAGACAGAAATATTTCTTTGTGAAGGTGAAATCCTTGAAAATGCTGTCAAAGAAGACGATTCACTCAAGAATTCTGATATTGATGAAGAAAGTGAAAGGTATGTAATTAATAGAGGTGTGTGAGTACTCGATTATAGAGTGTAAGTTTGAATATTTACCGATACTCGAAATCGGCTCGACCTGATCTTTAAAGCTCAAAATTTGGTCGAGTAATTTGCCTTAGGTATGGTGATTTCGCCGGGGGCGCGTTAGCGGAGTCAAGAGATCGCCGCAAACGGTATCAAAGTCGTGATTTATAAAAAAAAGCTTTTGCCTTGGAAACAAATACTGCCCTGGGGATAAAACTGCATAGAATATAGCAGAAAGCTATAAAGTTAAATAGTATAAAGTTAAGTCAATTTTTGTGGATCTATTTTTTTAATGTTTCACTTTTGTTTTGTTTAGATTTATACAATTTGTTTAAACATTAATAAAGTCTTTCTTTCGTTTTGTTTCGTCTGGATTTTATGTGAGATATAAATGTTCATATTCAATTTAAACTGAATAGTAAAATTTGTCAAGAAAACTCCAAAATTGAGCTTGTTTTTATTGCGATCCGATAATACTCGACACGACTCAAAACTCAAGCTTTTTTTAACAAACTCGACACCGGGCTGTTTGTCGTTGGCTGTCAAACTCACACTTGAGTTGCCGTGGAGGGGAGGGAGTGGTAGTTTAGCTCTTCTCTGCTAGGGCCGTTAGTGTTATGTGAGTCCTCGCATATCAGAGACTGTTTCAACCGCCTCCCTATACTGCACATCCAAGCGCTCAAAAGGAAATAGCTACGACCATACTGACATTAGCGACCTCAAAGGGTTAATAATGAATTAAAAAAATACTTACACTGGCTTGGACTCCTAAGTGTAAGGTTATTTAATGTATCGTATTTAATATAATTATAATGTACTAATGCTGCCTTTTTTTCCATTAATTTCTATCATATGTAGAGCAGATTTAACAAAGCCTTATTGTATTTGAACCATTTATGCATTAAAGTTTATCTTGTTACATGTTCGTATAGTAACCTACTAATTGAAATGTTGTATTATATTTGCAGGGAAGAGCCAGTCTTAGCTGATGATATCATCAGTGACTACAAAAATACACTTGAGAATAATTTCAGGAATGAAATGGCTGGTCTTGAAAATCTTATCAAGTTTTTAAGAGTTGGATCAATGAGTAATGAAATGTCTTTTCTGAGATCCAACGAAAACAAGGAAAATTCTAATCCTACTTTTGGACCAACAAATTCAGATTCCAGAACAAGCTCAACACAAGACTTAAGTGGGAGGATCAGTGGTAGATGCAGTTCTTCAGGCAATCAATCGGCAAACCCAAACGGACTAAAAGAAAGAATTCTGATTGATGCTAGCACGGAAACTATGAATCGAGATCCAATGCCATCTAGTTCTGGCCTTAGCAGTAGTGAAGATATTTTATCCAAACTTCTACAGCAAATTTCAATGTTTCAGTTGCCAACTGTAAAAATAGCGGATAATACAAGTCAAACTCTCAAGCCAGAGACTAAAGAATCATCAACAGAAACTGTTACTGAAAACCACAGTAAACCAGTACAGACGAAAACTATACATTTGAAGGATGCTTGTACAGAAACAGAGAACTTAAACAAAAAACAACCTTTACAACTTGTAACCTCCAGTGAAGGTCCTCATGTTTGTTCAGAACTAGGATCAGTTTTGCAACACTTTCTAACGTGCAGGCCAGCTCCTATCAAGACGTGTGATAGTTCATGTCAAACAACGGCTTTAGACACATTTTCAAGTACAAACAGTTCAGGATTACTGGCGAGATCTCTACCCTCTGGTATGTCCTCTGAAGTTCAGGATGATACGATCAATGTAAAACCAACTCACAGTAGAACTGACTGGATCTCTTCAGAAGAAGCTCAATCAAATTGCGAGAGATTAATTGCAATAGATAACAACATCAAAGATCTTGAACAGTTTTTGAAAGAAAACCTCATGCTAGCTGAGAAAAACAGCGTACCGTCATTGGATCCAAAAGGTGAATCACACTGTGGTTCAATAAGTGGCCTCATTTCCTTGCAAGACATCAAGCCTGACAATGAGAATTTTTCAAGTGACATCGAGTCTTTGGAAAATTTGTCTGAAGAAGCTTATGTTCCCAGGGAAACGCCTGACGGAGATGATATTGTGTCTAATGGGCAAGATTTAACCTTCAATTCTGACACTAACACTGCCACTACGATGAGGAGGCGGGGAACTTTTGTTATCGATAAGACTAAAGGTGATTCGAAAGCATCAAGCAGTAACAAGGTAAATTACATTACTACAAAATCTTGCATCAAATTGTTTGTTTATTTAGTACAAAATATGTATAACTAACTGTGTACCTGGGTGCTTCGCTAATGACTGTAAAGCCTTTTTGTACAAATGCAGGCTGTTGCTTGGGTACTGGCATCAAACTACTGATCTTTACACCTGTTCTTGCACTTTGAAAGTGGGTTTAGTTTCTTAGCTGACGTACCTGTTGTGTTTAATGTTATCGTGCAGCGATAAAGTTTAATGTTATGTTTGCCTGTTAGATATGTATGCCAAATATGTAGTGCACGTAGACAAAAGACATTACTATCCAGCTTCACCGGTGCAGCTAAAATCGGTGCATTAGTTTTATTGTCATAATTATTTTAGTAAAAAACACATCCACACAGACAGACGGACAATAAAGCGCTGGAGACCCCTGTTTATATGGCAAAATATTACCGTATTGTTTTGACCCAAGAAATAGGTCTACAAAGTATGCCCAGAGAGTTCACCGACACCCTGTAAATGTATATACGTATGTACTCTCTACAGGTCATTTTTTGTCAGATTTTCATGAAATTTGTTACAAATGTTCCTTTAGTAAATATCTTGGTCAAGTTAGTTAGCCAGCAAATTCAAACTACCGGAAGGATCCTTTGGGGGAGGAGTTTTTATGAAAAAGTGGTTTTAATGATCTAAAAACAATAAATTACATATTTTTTCCATATACCAAAATTATGAAAACCACTAAGCCGATTTAAAATGGCGGCTAAAATGGGATTTTTCGATCTAGCAACGATAAGTACTACTCCAATTTTAATTAAAATAAATTTTCTATTCATGATACGTAGTGAAATGTGCAGTAAAATGCCCTGTAAGTCTTGAGGGTATAGGCCAAAGTGAGGAGATGAGCGTAGCGTAGCCTTGTAACACTTGTGATCATATAGCAGGCAAAGCTGAAGCCGAAGGCCAAAACGAGGCTGTGAGCATAGTGAACTCCTATGGTAATTAGGCAATCCGCTTGACTCATGCCCAACAGTGCTTTAGCCCTTAGATGCGTGTCGGCCTGGTTTGACAAACTGTGGTGACTGTGTGAATCGAACTGGCCCCACAGAGCGATGAGCTCCAGAGTCGTGACAATAACATCCTGCCACTGGCCCGCATATGTTGTCTCCTTTGGATTCACAAATTTAACAAATCGTTCATTTATGTTTTAGGAATAAAAGAACTTATGAAGGATACTACATGTTGAGTCTCCGTCCCTGTGCTATAGTTCTCAGTTTCGTCCTGGTGCTTTCAGTTATAACTTAATCAACTGTGTCAATTTATCTGTATTATTGTGTTGTATTTTTTTTATTAAACTTTGTGTTAATAAATGTTTAAAATTTTAATCAGTATTAAAAATGACCCGAAGAGTTATTATTTTATTTCCTGAGATATCCTTTAAAGACTATTAAAAGTTAAAGTGTTGTTGAGTAGTTAATAATTTTTTACTTCCTTGTTAAATAGGACACCAACTCGAGAATAGGAATTAGTCTTTATATTTACCTTCAAAACAAGCAAAGTAGCACTCCAGTATTTGTTGTTTCCAAATATCTCTATCATTCATTAATGGATACGCAGCCGTAGTACCTTCATGTTGGTGAATGTTTGAGCAGTCTCGAATTTTCTATAAACAAATACAACCAATCGTTAAATGTTATTACGTACTAACAAAAAGGTAGTAAATAAATATTACTCACAAGTTGATTGTTCAATTGTTTGTTGAGAGAAACAAAATTAGAACTCCTGTTCAGAATAAAACAAATTTGTTTACATTGTTACAGTAAACCCAGTGTTAGGTACTAGCTCACTACCTCACGCCCTTCTTCTATTATGGTTTAGGCAGTATAGTTAATTCATAGAACGATTAGTTTAAACGTCATCATGTTACATTCTGAGCAATTATGAAGTTAGCGTGAATTGTAATAGTTCCTTCCACAAGTTTCTAGGTTAAAATGGTCTAAAATAGTGTCGCTCATGAATTGTAGTACAAATAGAATCACAGATAGGAAATTGCGGAATGTCCCAAACATTGTGTTGCAGGACAACGAGCGTGCCGCAGCCCTGGTCTAATGTAAAAGTCAGCAAAACAAAGTGAATTCAAGATTACCATTTTAAAAATTGTTTTTGACGGTAGTACACCATTTACATAAATATTTAATACTAACATTGTAAATAATGCAATATACATTTTACTCAAGCTCAAAACTCTGATCAGAAACTATATCAAAACTAGTGTGAAAGTGGCTAGCTACTTTTTTTTATATAGTTTAGTAGTTTTAGCTAGGTAATTTTCCAACACGAATTTTAGGAAGCTTAAAGAATCTCTCATAATAAAAGGTAGGTCATTTCAAACAACTGAAAAGTTGGACAACAAACACTAGCTCATGCTGGGTTTCCATTTCAACAGATTTTGACAGTTTGCTTAAGTTGAGCAATAAAATTGATAATAAGAACAATTGTGTTAGAAAAACAGCATCACCTCGCCGAACAGCTACACTACTTTAAGATACCTGCAACCGGTGAGCTTATACCGGTGCAACGCAGTTTGTGGAATGATTAGCTTGACCACTTAAAACACAATGAATACAAGGACAACGGCGCCCATAGAGCATCTTCCAAAGGGAAGGGTTAATATACCGGGGGTCTGGAGAGTATTCTAGGCTCTCCCCCGGTAAAAATATAACCTAGATGAAACTTGTTTTGTGCGTTTGGAAGATAAGTTGTCCATTCTTAGATACTAAAATCTTCTATCGTAATGTTGTAGAACTAGCTTAAAAATAAGGTTAGTAACTCAATATGACAATAATGACACTTTTCATCACGATGACTTTTGAATCACTCTGGATAACACAGTAATACTATCACTTGCACTCAACCACCCCCGTTCCAAAGAGAGTGCCAAAGAATGTTTTTACTTGAAATTCAGATAACAAATAATAAAATGACTAATATTTTGTACTCAAACATACTTTTTTTCAATTTTACTTTATTTTGAAAATAGTTTTTCCTACAAGCTAAGAGCGGCCTTGCTCACGAGTATGCTGGGCGCCCATGCACAAGGAAGCTGTGAAACGATGTGGGAGCTTTTTGATTATTGGAAGAACTCCTCCTTATCGTCTCCTCCGTCTTTCAGGTCTTTTGTAGACATAACCGAGTGCAATAGAATACAATCTATTTTCAGAGAGTACCATCAAATGCAATTTGCCTTCACTCACTAACAAGTTCGAAACGAGGGAAATGTAAAGAGCGACAGGTGAATTGCCAGAGTAAAATTAATTGAAACTGGTATTGTTATTAAACGTTGTTGTATTTGACGCATTATTGTTCCTTATGAAATGTGTAATACAGATATTTTGGCTTTGGCTCTGAGTACCTATTGTACACAATACTATTGAACTACTTAATACTAAGAGCCAAAGTCAAAATATCTCAATGCAGGTCAGAACTCACAAAAGGTGCAACCCAGCAGTTAATGTCATAATTCTGCCTTTTTACTCATATTTCCCTTTGAGTTTGATACTTTGCTTTGAGACACCGACCACTCTAGTGGGTATTTAAAGACGAAAATGAGATGATGATGAGGCGTAGTCTTGTTACAAACTTGGGTTGACATTCTTATTTTTTCGTCTTAACATATAGTGAGTTCAGCCATAAACAGCTTACCAGGCAGCAAAATACAGACAATTATACTTTGAGAGTGAGGTTGTAGTTGTTTGGTTCTACTTTATGGTTGATGCTGTACGGCTGTACGTAGTTTTTCGCTTAACACGATAACAAAGTCGTATTCGATTCTGTATAACTATTTTGAGTACTAGCATCACGCCTGACGCAGTGGATGCATTAAGAGAGGTTCTGCTGTTAATACATAATAACATATGAATGAGTGGTAGCTTACTTTGAAAGCATTCAGTTGTTTGCGAGTGAACTTGGTGGGGTTGTTCCACTCTAGTGTGAAGCATGGACGGCAGAGATAGTCGGACGCGTTGCACCAGTAGTCTCCCACGGGTTTGGCGTCACAGCGACAGCACACATCCAGGTTCTCGGGAGTACACTTCACCTGCACGTGAGGCCGCAGGTGCGTCCTGCCTCCAAACGTGTGGTCAAAAGGCATCTCTCGCTTCTTCATCGTTATGTCATAGTAGAAACTATAATTATTCAAAATATTCTATTAGGCCCTACTAACTTAACAATTGACTGCAGTCTATTTTTTAACTACAGTATACCATTGAGGGAAAGTCAAAATCCATATACTACTCAGAGTACTTCAAGTTCAAGACCTTGGTATCCCCGATAAAATTGTAGCGATATTATGAACGAACATAAAGTCTACTCTATATACGAGAGTAGAGCTTACTCTCTCAATCGATCAACTTCCGTTGTTCTAGAACCTACCGTTTAAAGCTATTTTTTAATTATTACCGAATTTTTTTAAAGCTGTTTAATTTTTCTGTTTTTTTGTTTAATTATTTAATCCGAATTTTTGCAATTTGACATTCAGAACACTGGGCATAAATTAAGCTGTTATATAATTAACTAGCATAGGTTTCCTTATATTATACAGAAAGTAAACTACTTTCTTATTTCAAAACAAATGCAACTATTAACAGTTTGTTACATAAGAATTAAGGTAAAGGTAAAAAAGAAATTATTGTAAATTACTAATATTGTATAAAATTTGAATTATAGAAATGAACACGTTGTCTGTTTTACTGGAAATTTGCTAAGAATCACCGTAGCACTCGTAGCTACGATCGCTATGTTTATAAAACTATTTATTACTGAAAGTATTTTTTATCACTTGGAGTTATTTTGTAAAAAGGTGTCGACCTCAAATCGCTCGACATTAAAGGCACCTTTATTTATTTAAGAACGTTGTCTTTAAATTGCATGTATACAAATTTTGATCTATAATAGCGTGATAAAGTCCGTTGTTTTATTGGCCATTTACCTGTGTTTTTACCATATTGATTAACTTTTTGGGTTTTTTAATCCTTCATCCTAGTAGTTGTGTGTGGGAATCAGGGGAGACATTTAAAACACTCAATCTTCAAAACACACATTATTTGAATTAGTTTTAACAAAATTATCCCAGAGAGGGCTTCCGGATTTCCCGTGAAATGGAGGTTATGCCTTATATTTAGCGATGACCGTTCAAATTTTGCACGCTCACCACTGAAGTAAAGGTTAGAATATCAAGCATTTGGCAGGATGAAAAAGCAGCTTAAATACAAAATACCATGTAAAAACCCTACTTACCCATTCAATTTTCCTGTATTTACCTGAACCTAAGACAACGACGAAAATCCATGAGCAACGATAGCAGGAGAAGTTTTATTTTGGGGAAGCCCAAATTAAACTGAGTAAAGACAACTTGATGTAAAGATAGTTACGTTTTAGAATGCAAGGAAACAGGTAGAAGATGACAGAACTAGTGGTTTGCAGCAAGTCAAAGAATGAAGGACAGACACATGACTATTATAACTGGTTGTACAGAGAAAACTGAAGAAGGATACATGCAAGCAAGACCCAGGTGAAGATGGGTGGAAGAAGATTGTAGTGGAAGAGGGATGTCTTTGGAAGAACAAGAATATATATATATCGATGGTTAAAAGCACAATCATTGTATGTCCATTTTTTTGGCAAAATGAGTTATTTATATCACTGGAAATAATGCAATATACATTTTACTCAAGCTCAAAACTTGATCAGAAACTATATCAAAACTAGTGTGAAAGTGGCTAGCTACTTTTTTTATATAGTTTAGTAGTTTTAGCTAGGTAATTTTCCAACACGAATTTTGGAAGCTTAAAGAATCTCTAATAAAAGGTGGTCATTTCAAACAACTGAAAAGTTGGACAACAAACACTAGCTCAAGTTAGTTTCCATTTCAACATGAGATCAACATTGTTGGACTGTTGAAAAATGTTAAAATTTTTTAGTTTTGTTGGGCGCAATGTTGTGACTCGGTGGACTGTTTCTATTTAGTCTCGCTTTTTTAGCAGTGAGGTTTCAACAACCATGCTTGAACACCGTGCACTGCAGCGTTGGTGACGATGGGATTTTATATTAAAAGTCTTGGAAAGCGTAAACCACCACAACGTTGGTTGGGTTCAAGAGCGGATTTTTAGTTAGTGCATGCAGTGGCAGAGGAATTCATTAGAGAAGAGGAAAGATTTTAGGAATTAACGATTAAAACAAAAAGTGGAATTATACTTTATTAATTAACTTGATGACTATGACAGTTTGTAAACAGAAGCATGATGAGTATTAAAGATTCAGTAAAACATAATAGACTTGTCACATGGTAATATGCTACTTAGCTGTAGCGGTAACAGCTGTTTACTCTTTAAGTGTAACACAAAAACAGTTTGTGACAGCTTTTACCGGTTAGCACATACCATTGTAAATGTTTGCTGATGTAAACACATTGAGCCAAGGCAAAGGACATGAGCTTCTAACCAAGAAGGGCAACATTTGGTTACAAAATAACTGGTTCTTTAAATTATGTTGTGCTAGTCAAAAGTTTTAAACATTTTATTATATACAAAGAAATAAGTTTCATTCAGAGCTTTACTGGTAATGAAGTCATTGTTTTAGTATGTCAGTTACCAGGTCTTTAAAAGCTTAAAACGTTATTGCTTTAATTCAAACTGGAGCAAGATTCTGGTAACGCACATTTTTAGCGCTGCGTTCATTGTAAGATATGCTGATCCTTACCACGTTGGTGGGTTCGTAGTTTTGGCAAAGCGTGAAAGTGAGGGGGCTACGGAAGTTTGATGTTGGATTTAAAATACAAAGTGGTAAAAACTTTGAGAATGACTTTTACAGATTTTGACAGTTTGCTTAAGTTGAGTAATAAAATTGATAATAAAACAATTGTGTTAGAAAACAGCATCACCTGCCGAAAGCTACTACTGTATTTGAGATACCTTGCAACGGGTGAGCTTATACCGATGCAACGCAGTTTGATTACTGGAATAATTTCCATTGTTTAAGAATATCTCTTTGCCGAACATTTTTCCGCAATATTCTTGCTATGCACTGTTTCCATTTCAACTTCAGTTCAGCCCAAACACGTTCCAAAGTTATAGAAAGAAGCTTAAGAAGTGTTTAATTTTAATTGAAAACTTAACACAATGAATACAAACAAATAGACTTCAAAAAGAATGTTTTTACTAAACAGATAACAAATAATAAAACACTAATGAATTTTTTCAATTTTACTGCTTATTTTGAAAATAGTTTTTCCTACGCTAAGAGCGGCCTTGCCCACGAGTATGCTGGGCGCCCATGCACAAGGAAGCTGTGAAACGATGATTTTTGATTATTGGAAGAACTCCTCCTTATCGTCTCCTCCGTCTTTCAGGTCTTTGTAGACATAACCGAGTGCAATAGAATACAATCTATTTTCAGAGAGTACCATCAAATACATTTCTTCACTCACTAATAAGTTCAAAATGTAGAGCGACAGGTGAATTGAGTAAAATTAATTGAAACTGGTATTGTTATTAAACGTTGTTGTATTTGACGCATTATTGTTCCTTATGAAATGTGTAATACAGATATTTTGACTTTGGCTCTGAGTACCTATTGTACACAATACTATTGAACTACTTAATACTAAGAGCCAAAGTCAAAATATCTCAATGCAGGTCAGAACTCACAAAGGTGCAACCCAGCAGTTAATGTCATAATTCTGCCTTTTACTCATATTTCCTTTGAGTTTGATACTTTGCTTTGAGACACCGACCACTCTAGTGGGTATTTAAAGACGAAAATGAGATGATGATGAGGCGTAGTCTTGTTACAAACTTGGGTTGACATTCTTTTTTTTCGTCTTAACATATAGTGAGTTCAGCCATAAACAGCTTACCAGGCAGCAAAATACAGACAATTATACTTTGAGAGTGAGGTTGTAGTTGTTTGGTTCTACTTTATGGTTGATGCTGTACGGCTGTACGTAGCTTCGATTCTGTATAACTATTTTGAGTACTAGCATCACGCCTGACGCAGTGGATGCAAAGAGAGGTTCTGCTGTTAATACATAATAACAATATGAATGAGTGGTAGCTTACTTTGAAAGCATTCAGTTGTTTGCGAGTGAACTTGGTGGGGTTGTTCCACTCTAGTGAAGCAGGGACGGCAGAGATAGTCGGACGCGTTGCACCAGTAGTCTCCCACGGGTTTGGCGTCACAGCGACAGCACACATCCAGGTTCTCGGGAGTACACTTCACCTGCACGTGAGGCCGCAGGTGCGTCCTGCCTCCAAACGTAAAGGCATCTCTCGCTTCTTCATCGTTATGTCATAGTAGAAACTATAATTATTCAAAATATTATATTACTAACTTAACAATTGACTGCAGTCTATTTTTTTTAACTACAGTATACCATTGAGGGAAAGTCAAAACATATATACTCAGAGTACTTCAAGTTCAAGACCTTGGTATCCCCGATAAAATTGTAGCGATATTATGAACGAACATAAAGTCTACTCTATATACGAGAGTAGAGCTTACTCTCTCAATCGATCAACTTCCGTTGTTCTAGAACCTACCGTTTTAAAGCTATTTTTTTTAATTATTTAATCCGAATTTTTGCAATTTGACATTCAGAACACTGGGCATAAATTAAGCTGTTATATAATTAACTAGCATAGGTTTCCTTATATTATACAGAAAGTAAACTACTTTCTTATTTCAAAACAAATGCAACTATTAACAGTTGTACCCCATAGAGTAAAAAATGTCCATAATTAAAAAGAAATTATTGTAAAAAATTAATTACAATAATTAATTGTAAATTACTAATAGTGTGTAAAGAATTTCATCTGATTTGAATTATAGAAATGAAAACGTTGTCCGTTTTACTGGAAATTTGCTAAGAATCACCGTAGCACTCGTAGCTACGAATCCGCTATATGTTTATAAAACTATTTATTACTGAAGTATTTTTTATCACTTGGAGTTATTTTGTAAAAAAGGTGTCGACTTCAAATCGCTCGACATTAAAGGCTTGTTTATTTATTTAAAGAACGTTGTCTTTAAATTGCATGTATGCAAACTTTGATCTATAATAGCGTGACCTACAAGTCCGTTGTTTTATTGGCCATTTAGCCTACCTGTTTCTTTTACCATAACTGATTAACTTTTTGGAGGGTTTTTTTGGAATCCTTCATCCTAGTAGTCATGAGTGGGAGTCGGGGGAGACATTTAAAACACTCAGAAATCTTCAAAAACACACATTATTTGAATTAGTTTTAACAAAATTATCCCGAGAAAGGCCTTCCGGATTTCCCGTGAAATGGAGGGGTTGCTTCTTGTCCCCAACCCATATTTAGCGATGACCGTTCAAATTTTGCACGCCTCACCACTGAAGTAAAGGTCCAGAATATCAAGCATTTGGCTTAGGATGAAAAAAGCAGCTTAAAATACAAAAACTACCATGTAAAACCCTACTTACACCCATTCAATTTTCATGTATTTACCTGAACCTAAGACAACGACAGAAAATCCATGGAGCAACGATAGCAGGAGAAATGAAGTTTTTATTTTGAGGAAACCCAAATTAAACTGAGTAAGGAACAACGATGTAAAAGACCAGTTACACGTTTAGAATGCAAGGAAACAGATAGAAGATGACATAACTAGATGCCTAGATGGTTGCAACAAGTCAAAAGAATGAAAGACAGACACATGACTACCAAAACTGAGTTATGCCAGAGAAGACTGAAGAAGGATACATACCATAAGGAAGACCCAGGAGAAGATGGGTGGAAGAAGGGAGTGGCGGAAGAGGATGTCTTTGGAAAGAACAAGAACTATATGGCGAACGCGGACTGCTATGTATTTTCTGTGGTTTAGGCACGTCACAACGCAACTTTGTCTAATTCATTTCAAAGTATTGCAATATCTCTGCAGTTAATCATTAGTTCCTGTTCATTACCTCTCTTAAATTCCTGACGGCTTTTATTACAAATATTCAATAATGTAACAGTAATTTCACTAACCTTCAATGTAAGTGTTACGAATTGACAGTAAAGTAAACATTTAAAATTCGTTTGAAAATTGGCAAATACTATTTGTTAATTTGTACTTTAGATAACCTTTGTAAATTCAATAATTTTCAGCTATTTTAATAATTAGCTAAACAATACATGATTGACTTTTCATAAACTACCTTTTCAATATATGTTTAACATGTTGCACTTTCGTAATTAAGAACCGTAATCAATGATATTGATCCATGCACAACTGGAATAAATCTATCACTACACATGCACAACAATACCATACTGACGGTGAGTCTAGTGTTTTACTGTTTTATGTTCGAGAACTATAGTTAATTTTGTAAATTTGTATTTCTTCATTTTTCAAATCAATACAGTAATAAAATGTATAACATTTGTTTGAATTTGGCTGTACAAATAAAAAAATTAAATCTTACAGATTCAAGGTATACTTGTAGTTTAGTTTCAAGGTACTGTTTATTTATCGGATCTCGACCCTTCTGGGATGATTCCCAAACTCTTTTCGTTAGATTTCCGTAAATAACCCCGAATGTCCATATTGCTACAAAAGGCTCCATTGCAAGTTATTTCAAGTGGACTGTGCTAAAATGCTTCGTTCTAAGCAGAATGTAATGCCGAAAGTGTCGTAAATAAATTTGCTTTATTATATCTTAGGTATTATTTGTGTTATTACATTTTACAGCAAACTTGTTGATTTTAAAAAAATTTCTTGCTTAAAATAAAGCAATTTCCTTAAACAATTTATGAGAGGATACATTAAGTAAATAGTTTTACTAATTTTATGGGGTATAACACAAAATCATGTGAAGAAGCTGCAATTATTTATTCAAATGTGTGATTCTTACTTAGAAAGTATGATAGCGGTACCTGAATCGCTTGCTAGTTCATTAATTACAGCTAAAGGAAATAGTTTGTTATTATAGTATGAGATTCATAGTGCGTTATGTCATCTTTATTCTTTTCAACTCTACAAGAATTCTTTTGACTCGATTAAATTTTAATTATAACTTAAGAGATGTGACAAGTGTTTATTTGGGCCAGCAATTTGTAAAACAACAAACACAAGCAACATTATGTGCTAGACAACCCTAGTCCATGGTTTATTCCCTTATTATTTATTTATTTTAAATAAACTTACAGTTAATTTATTACTGGCATTTTAATTGGTGCCTCAGTTTCATGGTGGGTTTTCTTTTAAGTCAAATTATGTGTTTAATTTGTGAAAGCTTTATTACCATTCTATCTAAGATTATACCTTGAAAAAATACTGTAAAAAGTTGTTGATTAAAAAATCTTATAAACGTCAAAATCAATTTGTTTTACAAATCCGTGAAATATGCACTTTGTAACAATTCCGACAGTGACGGAACAAACATTTGACAACTTGGTGTCTAATGGCAGTAGGGGATCAACGACAGTAGCTAAAGCGTCGCAGAAACACGGACTTTTATTGGCTCTTGAAATATTTCAGCCAATCATTGTGTCTGTTTCTTTTTTCCTTCGTCTTGTTGACTACCGAACCTAGGACTCGTCTTTATAGTAACGTGAGACTGAGTCTACCGTCAGTGTATGGTGACTTGCAAGGCGATGGCATGAAGCTTCTCCACAGTGCAAACGTTCATGTTTTTATAATACAATAATACGAACCTTTCAGCCACTTCAGGAGTAAAAACTACTCCTTACGTTTCGGGCGCTTGGGAAACTCTTTGTTTCAGGGCCTAACCTAATTAATCTACATTATTCTAACTAAACTTAGCCTAAGAACCTAACTAAAGAAAACCAAACGTAGCTTGAACTGTGCTATATTTTCCTATTTTATTGCATAGCTATGTTTGTGTTTTTTAGTTTAGGTTATTAGTCTAAGTTTACTTAGAATAATGTAGACTAATTAGGTTAAGCCCTTGAAAACGGGTGGAGTTTCCCAGCCACTATTATGACCTTTTACTCTACTTTCAAGTTTTGTACTAAATTAAGTTAAACTTTCATTCTTTAAGTTAAAAATAATGCAACGGATCGTATATTTATTATAATTAGTATTGCCAACTAAACTGACTATTGCACATTTATTGACTACTAAGATAAGCTGGAGTTCATCCTTTATATTTAGCATATTTCTAGCATCTGAAAGTTACTCAGATATCTAAGGTGCGACCAATGATTACTGCTTCTATGTAACTGAGAATTACAATCTACGATATGTTCCTAGGGAGTTGTGTATAGGGCTTGAGCTCTACCATTACTGCTTCTATGTAACTGAAATTACAATCACGATATGTTCTAGGAGTTGTGTATAGGGCTTGAGCTCTACCATTACTGCTTCTATGTAACTGAGAATTACAATCTACGATATGTTCCTAGGGAGTTGTGTATAGGGCTTGAGCTCTACCATTACTGCTTCTATGTAACTGAGAATTACAATCTACGATATGTTCCTAGGGAGTTGTGTATAGGGCTTGAGCTCTACCATTACTGCTTCTATGTAACTGAGAATTACAATCTACGATATGTTCCTAGGGAGTTGTGTATAGGGCTTGAGCTCTACCATACAAGCCTCTACGTCCTGCTTACACTTAAACATTTTACAGTTCAACAATTATTGAATCATTTTCCAATATACTGTTGAAACCGTCAGTAAAACGGTTTGCCAGAAGAATTCCATGTAGTGGAATGTCTTATTTCTTCTTCCAACAATTTTGCTTGATTATCCCTGAAAAATTGTGTAACATATATGTCAAATTAACCTATTATATAGTCAAGTGTTGTTATTAGGATCAAAATAAAATTACTTTCACGTAGTATTTTATTAACAGTTGATGTAATAATATGGACTACAATTAATTATTAATTTATTTTCAAACAAAAATGTTTTTATACAGACCAGTGAAAACATATTTTGTGAAATCTGTACATACTGTATCTTTAAAACGTGTTATGTTCGTATGTTATTTCAAAACTTATTCATAAAAAACGTAATAATTTAACAAATAGTTATACAAATTCTAATCAAAGTTTTACATTGTGTAACTATTATAGTCATGTTAGATAAATCTGCAATAAGTCCTGACTACATCAAGCAAGCTCTGCAGCTCCGACTGTGTAAGTGTTTAAATGTACGTTACAAACCTAAATGACGTTAAGTCAAAGTGTTTTAGTTGTTGCCAGTTTGTATGTAATTCATGAAATTATCAAATGTAAAATAAAATCATGGTACTTGTTAATAATAAGATTACAACAACCACAAATTGTTTTCAGAATAAATTTAAAATTGCAGTTGATCAGTAACTCACCCTGGGGTTTCTTGCTTGGACCCTCCACCACCAGTTTTCCGTGGGGATGCAGAGCCGAAGGGCGGAGCCGCTTTGCCCACTCGCAGTTTTGGGACATGAATGAGACACTTCTTATGGAATGGAGTGGGGACAAAAATTGAATAAGAGTCTCGCCTGTGTTCTGAAAATCGCGTAGCTCTTGAGGCTAGTCCGCCGTAACCGACTGTACTGGTCACCTGAACATAAACACTTAATTTTGATGTTACTCTTTTATCAATATAAATTATTTTTCACTTAGAATCATAATATTTTAATATTTTTTATTGTTACCAAGGCCAGGAAATGTTGACAAAACTTAATTATAACAACAATATACCTATACATATCCATACAAATGTTGACAAGGTGCTAAAAGCATGTTCTGGGGAGTCAGTATCGGTGCCTGCCTTCATGGTTCCGTATATGTTCTTTTTTTTACCATGCTGATCGACGCAGGAATATCCCATTTTCTAAAGGTCTCCTACAGTATTTGGTGGGGAGATGTTGAATGAACAGACTTTTCAACTATCCAGATTATTAGAGCTATTCATATTTTCATGGTAGGTATAATTTTAACTTGTTCACATATGAACAGGCGGATAAATGTTCTAATGTGTAAGCATACACCGTACAGACAGTGCTGACTTGCCTTGTCAAGTGCTCTGCAGAGCGGAGGTGTTCTTTTCTCTCGGTCTTGAAGAAGCAGGTCCCACGTCTCGGCGCTCCTCTGTGGTACTCACAGTCCAGCTGGGAGTGGCCTCCACTCAAGATCGTCCCTTCTCTCTTCCGGGATAAAAAAAAGCATACTTCTCTGACTTCTTTGTTTTTCTTTGTAGTCTAGTCGAGACATATCTGTGAATGAAAAAATAGACAATTTGTTGTTATGAAGCAGTTTTCAACTAAACGGTGAATTTGGGGCCATCTAAAACATTTTTTTTAGAAGTGGTGAGAATTTGACCAACACAGTTCGTGCCTTACGGAATGGTTTGGTATTCATAGTCGCCATCATGCTGCAATCGCAAATTCTAGCCGACAAACCTAATTAGACTGTAGTTATATGTTAAAAGAGAAAGACCACCATCCTCGTAATGGCCGATCGGCTGAAGATACGCTGCAGTAAGTGCTAAGTTGCGGACGGTCCTTCCAGCCTGATTCGACACCCAGCAGTTGGATCGGAAATACAGTACAACTCCAAAGAACTGTAACCCGTGATATGTATTTCCACATCTACAAGATTCAATCAGCTCAACCAAACGTAAATCCAGGAAATGCGTTTTCCTCGTTGTGTATAATACGCTCGTATTAAAGCTTGCAGCAATCACCAAGTAAATCTGAAATATGTGAGTTCAGACGAGACTGAGGAGGAGAGAATGAAACAAATTGCAAAGAATTCGATTCACTCATTCCAGCGTTTTAGCGCTTAGTTAAGTGTCGGCCTGGTTTATAAGTTCAAATTATAAAATTTTTTTTTTTTTTTTCTTCCTTCGGTTCAGCTTCATGCAACATTACCATATTGTTTACTGCTTTGGGCTGTGCCTCAGTGTTTCATGCATTATTACCGTATACGTTACGAGACTGACCGTTGTGAACTTTACTTTTGTACTTATCAGATTTATGTCGTAAGGCTTTTACTGACAGTTTTAATTCGCATATCATAAAGAGAAAATGCATTTCAAATGTCATTAAATTGGACTACGTATACCGCTATTATTAAACAAATACCGCTGTTTTGAAAGACCGAACTGATTTTTAAAGTGTTTTCTGTATTGACGAATAAGATCAAAATACATATCTATAGTTTTATTAAAATCCGACAAAATTTACTGTTTTTGACCCTGCATTAATCTTGCTTTTGAGGAAAGAAGCCTGTTGCAAAATGGGACTGTTTTGGTATTTCGATTTCGCTAGCCAACTTTGATTGAGATATTTCAAAATGACCATTAGAGCCAAGTTTTCTGAAAATTTGACAAACAAATTCGATTAGTAGAGAAGATACAAGTACAATACATTACCATACAAATGTTGAAAAGGTGTTAAAAGCATGTTCTAGGGAGTCGGTATCGGTGCTCGTTTCATGGTCCCGTATCTGGTTCTTACCATGCTGATCGATGAATATCCCATTTTCTAAAGGTCTCCTACAGTATTTGGTGGGGAGATGCTGAATGAACAGACGTTTAAACTGTCCAGATTATTGGAGCTCTTCATATTTTCATGGTAGGTATAATTTTAACTTGTTCACATATGAACAGGCGGATAAATGTTCTACTGTGTAAGTTATCACATGTACGGACAGTGTGGTGTTGACTTGCCTTGTCGAGTGTCTGCAGAGCGGAGGTATTCTTCTCGGTCTTGTAGCTGCCAGGTCCCACGTCTCGGAGCTCTCTGTGGTACTCACAGTCCAGCCGGGAGTGGCCTCCACTCAAGATCGTCCTCTCTCTCCCCGATAAAAAGCATACTTTCGACTTCTCTTTTTGGTTTTCTTTGTAGTCTAATGAGAATATATCTGTAAATTGACAATAGACAATTTGTTGTTATGAAGCAGTTTCAACTAAACGGTGAATTTAAATAGTTCAAACAATTTTTAGAAGTGGTGAGAATTTGACCAACACAGTTGTTCATTATGCTTGGGCAGCTTTGGTATTCATAGTCGCCATCATGCTGCAATCGCAAATTTAGTCGACAAACTCAATTAGGATCAGTGTTATATGTTAAAAGAGTAAACCTCTTCATCCTCGTAATGGTCGATCGGCTGAAGATATCGCTGCAGTAAGTGCTAAAGTTGCGGACGGTCCTTCAGCCTCGATTCGACAACGTTGCCATCAGTTGGATCAAAATACAGTACAACCCAAAGAACTGTAACCTCAAGATCTGTATTTGCAAATCTACAAGATTCAATTAACTCAACCAAACATAATGCGTTTTAACTCTATTAACTCTTCTATTAACTCCAATAGAAATGCGTTTTCCTTTCGTTGTGTATATTAAAGCTTGCAGTAAATCACCACGTAAATCTGAAATAGAAGGATGAAGCGAGACTGTGATCGTAGCGAGCCCCTTGATAGAACAAGATGAAAATCTGAGGCTGAAGGCCGAAACGAAGATTATTAGGATTACAATTAGAGAACTGGAGTAACAAATGTCAAAGGAAATTTGCCTCGCTCACGCGATCGGCGCTTTAGCGCTTAGCTGAGTATAGGTCTGGTTTCCTTTGAAATGAGACTGTATGTTTTATAGGAATAGGAAGGGTATATAGTTAAATAATCCTAGACAATCATGGGTATTGCAAGAAGCCGGTGACCTGTATACGAATGGGCTGTTGTGTCGGAGGCAGGAGCGAGTGTGGTACCGTGTCGGTGTCGCGGACATACGGGACAGGTCGTGCAGACAGTGAGACGTTTGCATGTGGTGATACTGAGACAGCGATATGTTGACTTGACTACTGCCGGATCCGGATCCCGGCTGACAAACAAGGAACTTAACACACGCGAGTCTCATAGTCATCCCGACCTCGCCGTGTCTAACCTCACTTAGCCTGAATAAACTGTCCAAACATACGAGTACAACTCTACTTCTGACCATTAGCATGCAAATTAGACGGCTCATGCAAATTAACTTAGCTAGTGCCACACTTATACACATTGTTGTTCTTATTTGTTGATGTTTACATTTACATCAGCAGCTGGCATTTTACTTTGCTCATATGTTCTATCTCAAAGCTAATTTAAACTGTTTACAGTGCCAAAAAATCGTTTGTTCACATAACTCTTCTTAGAGGTAACTAAATATGTCGAATGATATCTCTAATGAAAGAGCATGATTCACTGAGTGTTAGACCAAAACGAACAATTTATCTCAATTAGAACCTGAGATATGACAGGACAAAGCGAGAAAACATAAGAAAAACCTTTTTAGGCATAACTTGAGAAAGTTAAGCAATTTTCTATGTTTGATGACAAATCTAGCATAAATACCTTTCACATTGAAAAAATGAAGAAAATCGGCCTGATTAGAACGGTCGCACTGACTGCCATTAGATTTTCATCAATTCTTTTAATATACATAGATGATTAATATACAATATGATAGATGATTCAACTACTAAGTTCAAGATCTCATGACTAAATTACTAAGTTCAAGATAATATGATTATATTACACTAAATACAAAATCATTCTTCAGCTTCAAAAGACGAAACAATATTTAATTTCTTAGACGTTTCTGAATTTATTTTTTTACCAAACTCTTATTATAAATTTGATTGGAATCTTTAGCAATAGAATAAACAGACTTCAAACAATATTAAAATAAAAATATCTTTGAAAAATATTTAAAAGTTGATAAATCAAAACTTGTTAAAAATAATGAATCGACTTCAAAAGAAACCTACAGTAAAATGCTCTAAAAAGTTTGAAATAATTGGGTAATGCAATTATGAATTGCTTTACATGATACATTCATAAAAATGAGTTTCTGATTATTTAACAACGTACAGGCAACAATTTATCGATTACACTACAGTAAGATATTACAGCTTTACTCGTTTCGTGGTAATTAATATAATAAATATTAAGTTGCCAATACATATTACAATACCACTAAATGCGCACACTATTTGCCATATTGTGAACTTTAATTTGTGGGTTGTTATAATCTTTATTAACTTAAAAATTGTTGGATTCGGTGCTGCTACTCCTTTGATAATATTACTTTAGTCCCGGTTCGGTCCAAACATTTTTGTCTTCAAATTTCTTTATTAATAAATTAGCTATTTAGCGTTTATACAAATTAAGATCTATTTTTATTTAATTAAGTACACTACGTACATAATTTGAACATAAAGGAATGATGGACCCGGCCCATTCATGCATGAACGTGAATGGGAAATTGTGTGTGTTTGAAAAGGAATTTCAAAGCGAATGAGTGGAAAATTTTACCCAGTCAAAATATTACTATTGCGATGCATGCTGTAATGCAGATGTATTCATTTATATCCATACAAATCCACAACCTAAAGTTAAAAATGTCCATAAGCTCTCTTTTTGCTTAGTAAATTTATTATACTGCTCTATAAATATAATTTAGAAACTTCAAAGTGAATATTAAATTTTCATTAGTTTGTCAACTTAAATAAAAATGTAATATTGGCTTTTAGTACCTATGGACAGTTATAAAACCAGATTATTTTGTATCATTTCATCGCTCTTTTCGTTTAAATTTGGAATTTTCATTAGCTAAGTGTACGTAAATATTAAAACCAACTAAACTATTACAAAACCCAAAATTATACAGGGTGTTAAACACGATGAAGGGTGAAGAAGAATCATTTACATAATTTTGTCCATGAGTGTATTTATATTTTCTAGTTTCCAATCATTGTAGCTCTTAAACCCTCTTCAGAGATAAATGTATAACAATGAAATCACTAAATCGTAGAGACCTCAGAAACTCACCCATTTTGCATTTCCGGGATGCCAGATTGTAGAACACGACGAGTCAGATCGGGAGTGAGTAGTTCTTGGACAAAACGCTACACAGTATAGATACTAGTAGTGAGCTAGGCCATTCTATCGACTCAATACAGTATCAACTACGGCAGGCGCCTTTCTTGCAAGGCCATTCATCAAAGTTCCGACAGAAGGCAGTCTATCACCAAACTTTACAAAAAGGAAACTTGTACGTATCGATTCAAACTTTGTGGCGGCGAACTGCTGAAACTTTTATTTGACCTACATACACGCGGATACTGATACTGTCATACACGTAAATCCAATTAACATAGAGGACGTATTTTTAATAGCCAAGGTTTCCATTGTTTCAAACCTGATTATTTATCAAAAATATTTGTCGTTTGAGTTTGTTTAATTAAGTCTTACTAGTGAGTTTGTGTAAATAAGTCACAACTTGTATCTATGACGAACTGTATCTGTACGTTTTTAATGGCAGCGTGAATAAATCAAAAGTAAATAATGTATTGTACACACTGGATGTATTGGATACTTAACAAACGTACAGTACTACTCTGCGTATACTACAGTTAGTTTTCATTATTGGTGCTGTACCCCCACCCTGTACTACACTGAGTGTCCCTTGCCACTAATGCCGCTATGCTTTTGAAAGGCTTTTTTAAGGCCATTTTAAGGTTTATTATTTGAAAATTTGAATTTTTCTGTATTTCTTAATTATTTTTTAAAAACAATCTCTTTAATGTATGTGCAATAGCTTTTTTTATAATATCAATATTCAATTACTCTAAACGAGTTTATATATATATGATATTTCTCATATAATTGTGTAAGCACGACTTTGTTTAATGTTTGTGTATAGAATCACACAATCTTTTCTTTCCATCTAAATGAATGTACTTTTTTTAGTGAAAACACTTACATGCCATGCAGTCGTCAACTGGTTAGGAGCTAAAATTTTCCAAACAATCTGACATCAGAGTTCTAATTCAAACATGTAGGTATTCTTTTGTTCATTCACTCGCTGCTTCGCTCCTTGTCCTGATTATTGAACAGTGTGTGCCACGTATCTCAGTTATGTGCCATACACTAGTCTGTGTTATAAACTACTTCCGCTAAATCGGCGGGTCAGTACTCAGTACCGTTAGCCAATCAGTTCTTTTAAGTAATTTTTAAGTGTTGGATGCTAGTGTTACTTGAAGTTGGAAGAGACTCAGGATATAAATACGTACACCTGGATACAGTAGTGAAGTCTGATCTAGTAGTATGTATGTATGTATGTGGTGGTTTGAGTTTGACAGTGGTCAGCCTCAGATCTTGCGTAGCCCTCGATATCGCATTAGTACCGCAAATCATATGAGCTTTTTGTGCATACTTGTATTTTACTGTGTATGTGAATTATTGTGAAGTGTATTTATTGAGTTAATAAAACAATATGTCTCTAACCAAGTTTTCGCAATTCAAAAAAGGCTTTTTTACGTCATTAAATAAAATAAGTGAAATACTGTTTAATATGTTTGACCCTAAAGAACAAATCTATCAAAGTATTCCGGTTTGTTCCAGGACACTTGCAGTATATTAAATTATAATCGCTAGTGAGACGACAAGAATCTCTTTAGTCACATCATTGTACCTGTATGTAATCTAAACTTAGGCTAAACATAGAAGCAGTTATTTTAGTTCAAAAAAGAGTAGGTGGTTGGGATTTACTTCATGCCGAATGCTCTACAGTCTACACACTATCTAAAGTCTGAAGCAGGTAAAGTGTACATACCTTTGCTCCCAGGGCGGTTGTTGGTGCCTGTTGCTGATGTAGACGGTCTCTCTCGGCTGACAGCAATTGGAGAAGAGGGTACATTTTTAACAGACGTAGGTCTATTTTTATGCATAAATTCATATAAATCAACTACTTTGCAAACGGTTGTGATAATCTTGATATTGAAATTTTCGGACTATATAAATATGCGAACCTCCCTTTACCCAAATGTTTTAAATGGGTAGTTAATACTTAACAAAATTGTTAAAAATAAAATGTAGTGTTTTAAATTACTGTATTAGGAACATTATCACCAGCCATTGGCCTCGGAATTTCATGAATTTATTACAAATCAACGATTTCTCCCTTGGATCACGATATCGGTACTAGCATGAACTCGTAATATTGAAATAGCATAATTTAACATCACTATTGTTTTAAAATTTCATGCATTTTATTTTTTCCACAAGTTGGCTCGTATTAGCTTCTTTCGTTATAAAACATACGGTTTGTACTCTACTGTCACTCATGTACTGATTGTACTCACGTGTAAAATAGTCCTAGATGAGAGAGGAAGAGCCTATTTTAATGACAGGCCTTGTTGGTCAGTGGCCTTTAGTTTTATACCTTGGCAATTACTATACCCATACACATACTTCTCTGTAAAAGTGTTTCACAATCGAAATTATTAGTTCTTTGTTTTCACGAGGCCAAGAATTTGAGTTTTTGGGTTACCCCATAGAATACCCTAAAGAAAAAGAGTGTGTGAAGTACAGTTACTGAAAGAGATAATTACTGCCCTGCCACAATGTCTCAATGGTTTTCACCCTAACCACTTCATACAGCCTCAATTAACCATCAGTCAACACTGTATATTTGTATTATTATATGGAATTAGCCTGTTGATGTATGATTGAGCGCTCTACATTATAACAGGTAAACTGGTGTCTTTAATCATATTTCAACCTACAACAAAAATACAATAGTAATCCTTGACTTTAAAACGCTAATTTGCTAACTTAATTTTAACAAAATATGTTGTGTACATATACAAAACGTGACTCGTATACTAGTTGGATATAATTTAACTAAGAATACAATAAAAGCTCGCAGCCTCACAATACATTCTCTTTCACGTATGTTTAACCAGCCGCTGCCTCTGCTATAACATCACAGTCACTGCCGCGCACCACAAACATGGCACTGCCGATACGAAATGATACGATAATCAAATCAAACTGGCAGTGGCAGCGCCAGCAGCGCAGCACAGCTGATCGCGTGCCGATCAAACACAGCCTACCCATGCAGACTCTACCTCGTAATGGCCATAACATTATATTGCCGTTCCATCTATCATGTTGTTCATCAGTTTAGATTCTAGTATCGGCGATATTGCTTATATTGCAATCTTAGGTTCACTTCTAAAAAAGGCTGAAAAAATTAAATAAAAGGTAGTATCTCCAATATAAATACTTGAAGCATTGTAATATTTGACGAATGTTCAAAAAAGGTCAACTGTTTTACTATAGTGTTAGTGAAAATAGATACAGTACATACAAATCAGTGAATATAGTAGCTTACTACAAATAAACAATCTATCTTTCAGACTTTAGCTCCGGGCCCGAGGGCCGAAGGAAGATCAGTTATTAATTAATAAATTCATGTTAAGCCTCTCATTGCTTGTAAATTATCAATGAATGTAACTATGCTCACCTTAGCAATCGTCCAGATTTTGTCCTTCAAAATCGATTTCGGGATAAAAACTCTATCTTAGATCTTCGATAGGTATTGCACTATTTTACTAACAGAGTGGAATACCAGAACTGGGCTGTGACGCGTTCTAGTCCTCAGTGTCAAACCATGTGATGATGTGTGTCTGTATCCTTCGTACTGTATGTGGGTGTGTGGCTTTTATTTTAGACAACATCCGGTGGATGGATTTTATAGTATGTTAATGTACATAAACTTAGTATGTACAAACTATTGGTTTTCCTAATTCCCAACTGAAGATGGGGTTTCGATCCCGAAATCGATTTTGAAAAACAAAATCTGAATGATTGCTAAGGTGAGCATAGTTACATCATTGATAATTAATTAGTAGGCGAAGAATTACCGAGGCTGAAGGGGGAGGAAATAATACTTGTATAATTCGTATTTAAATGTGAAGTACTTAGAAGGCTAAAGGAAAATACTACAATCTGTAATTGAAAGGGGTTATGGAAGTAATATGAAGCTCCGAGGCTGAAGACCGAGTCGAAAATCGTAATATTATGAGGTGAAACGCCGAGGACAGTCAAGGAAGTGGTGTGAAGACCTGCGAGGACAAAGGCCGAAGCAAAGAACAATGACCTATATAGATGTGAGGAAATACCGAGGCAGAAAGTCGAGGGAATCGTAGATAGCCGGCACAACACTTAACCGGGATTGAGCATGCACTTCGTCCAGTTATACGCAGTTTTTATTTTGTATTATTGTTGAGGCCATGAAAACGTATACATAGGTGAACACATGGCTATGTTTTGTCGCCCTCCCAGGTGGTGCTCAACCTGGGGGGGGGGGGGGGGGGTGTAGGAGGGAAATTCTGAGGCAAAAATAATTTTTTTTGTAATGAAGGTATGAGCTGCGAGGCCAAAGGAAGAGTATGAGCAAATGAACACGAAATGTTAGGATTGATAAGACGGACATGATTCTATAACATCACATGGTTAACACCGTCATCTTTAACATTTCATTTTACTGTTGAAAACACAAATTTTCTTTTGTAAAGTCTAGATGTAGTTTTCAGTAAGAAGAACAATAAAATTAAATAAATTACTTGTACCCTTATCAAAGCCGTAGACCGAGGCTAGAACAAAGTTACACCGAATGGTACACATATGACATATGTTTATTAATACTATTTCGTTTCATGCGCTTATTGTAATAATTGCGTCCTCAGTAAATTGAATGTGAAAGTTTAAAGTTCAACTTCTTTTCACCACAAGCATTGTAAATAATAAATTCGTAAATAGAGGGCCTTTATTGTCTAAAATTTAAAAACTAAAATATTATAGATCTTAGTATTTAATGAGAATGTGTACGTTTTTTAAAGAACTTTTGCTAAAATACAAATGCCGACGTTTAAGTTCACTCACAAGCATTGTAAATAATAAATTCGTAAATGGGGCCTTTATTGTCTAAAATTTAAAAACTAAAATATTATAGATCTTAATATTTAATGAGAACTGTGTAAGTTTTTAAAGAACTTTTATATAAAATACCAAATGCCGTTGAACGTTTAAAGTTCAACTTCTTTTCTAAAGCATTGTAAATAATAAATTCGTAAATACCTTTATTGTCTAAAATTTAGAAAACTAAAATATTATAAGTCTTAATGTTTAACAGGAACTGTGTACGTTTAAAATTTTTATACCAAATACCAAATACCATGATTATATAGTAAATAAAAGCTCCATGAGTAAAAAACAACATCGCATTACAACACTGTATCCAATAAATTACAGTACCTTCATTAGCTTCGCTGAGTCTCAGCCTAGGCATTGTATAGTAATGTAGAACTTTCCTAGTATACTATGAGAGAAACACAAAACCTTTCATCAAAAACACAAGTTATATCAACTTGGGAATAGGATAAGCTGTCCAAATTATGTTTTGTAGTTATTTCCAATCCATGGCAACTTTCATGGATCAACCAAATACACCACCTTGACATTACTTACATCAGTTATGTCATATGTAGTTGAGTTTACACATATACTGAAGGTACTGAATAAGTTCTTGTTTTAGCATTAACCTTGAAGAGTACTATAAAATGTGTTAAATTAATCCTTATTATCATAAAGTTGTGTGACGTTACAATGTTTGGGTAAACACAACATAGGCTAATTTTGCCGAGTTTAACCTATCCTAGATTTGTCATTAGCAGTTTTCTTTCTTATCTATGTGTATTTTACTATATTAAGAGTGTATTGCATAAAAATACTGGTTAGCCTTTGCCATTTGAAGCTTAATATCAAGTGACAAATACACCACATTTAATTTTTAAAGCTGAAACTACAATGATATTTAAATCTTTGTTTACAAAGGCGGCCATCTTGTTAAACTAACGATATTTTGTATCTCCGACTCTAGTGAACACAAAATACTCTGTGCTAGTTAATGAGAAAACTTCACAACTGATTGCCTAGGGTTCACTTTGCGCAAATATTAAAATTGGGTTTGAGATTTGTATAAAAAAAATTGAGTTTGAGACTTGTGGACACCAAGGCAAGCCTCCTGCAATAAAGAGTCTTCTGGACCTTAGCTTTTCAGCCCAGGTCTAGGAGATCTCTCAGGAGCAAAGACTAAGACTAGTCAGCCATCTTTCGTCTACCGAGGTCAGGTAGCATTGTCTGCCACTGAATACTCGGTATTTACAAAAGAAAATCCCGCATCACGGGTAGCGCATTAATATTTAATAATAAAATTGTTTTGTTTTTGTTGTTCGGATACCACGTAGCCATTGACTACCTGCCACCGTATTTTTGTTGTTTTCTTTTTTAAATTAATTACCATACGGGTAGCACACAACCACCGGCTCCCTGCCACCGTACTTTTGTTAACATTACTTACTCATCAAACATATAACAGTTATTACTTTAATACATTTACACATTAAATTAATTGTTCTTAAAAATAATATTGAGATAAAATACAGACGGATAAACAGTTAAAAGTTGTTTGAATAAATGTTAGTCTACACATTTGATACCTACAACTGAGTGTCATCCACCATGAAGCATAGGACCCGCGCCTTGGCCACCATGGCCGCGGATTTCCTACGGACGTGGTCTTACGCTCTTACATGACTTTGCCCGAGGCCACTCCTCCCTCTCCCGCCGGCACCCCGGCAGGCGTCACCACTGTTGAACAGGAGCACACCATCCTCACCGTGCTCTACGCTTCGACCGCCGCCGCAGCAGTTTCACACTACCTCACGCAGTTCTGGGCCGCCTTCAATCCTGGAAGACCCGGAGCCATCGCCCACCCTCCAGGAGGTTCAGCAGCTGCTTCTAGAGGTTCGACTCAGAACTGCCCCCTGGGAAGAAGACTGGGACCCCCTTCCAGCTCAAGATCGCCCACCGTCTCGGACGGCCCCGACTCCGCTTCCAGCATCCCGCCCCGTCCACGCCCTGATCGTTGCAAGCCGAAGACGCCCCCTCGGGAACCCCCCTACGCGCCAGGATTACCCCGGGACTAGTCCACCTCTTAGAGCCCCAACTCCATCGCATCGACCCGGACGCCGAGTACGGGGACCCTGAAGGAGTTCCCCTGCAACGAGTTCGATCACAGAGTCTGGGACCGTCCGTATCTTCAAGAGATAACGTCTACGGGGACCAACCTCCCTCGCCCACATGGAGCACCACCGACCTTCATCACCATCAGGCCCTCTCGGCTTATGGACCGAGTCATTGCGAAGTGGAAGGAAGCTGGACTACTCATCCCGAACCGACAGCTGAGGTATGCCATGCCCATGTTCCTAGTGCCCAAGGTGGACGGAGGTGTGCGACCCATCATAGACTCACCTGGACTGTGTTCATCCGAGCTACAAAATTTCCCTTCCTGTCCGCCGGGACCACGTTCCGACAGATCTTCCCAAGAGCCTGGATGGTGAATAGATTTGAAATCTGGCTTCCACCAGCTGCCACTGAGTGCCCGTTCACTGGACCACAGGAGTCTACTACAGAGGAGAAAAGCTGAGCCTAAATTTGAAAGATTACAAGAAATCAGGTTTAAAATTCCACATTTCACATAGGGTACAATAAATTTTTAATGGCAAATTGTTCTTCAAAATACTTTATGAGATTATGTTTTAGGGTTGTGATGTTTCTCTCAGAGGATTTTCCAGAAAACGACTCATTCAAAAATAATTGTATGTGAAATTTGGCTTTTAGCCCAGATTTCTTGTAATCTTTAAATAACAACAACAAAAACAAGTCAAGACAAAAGATTTTCTATTTTTTCGTTGAATTTGTGTTTAATTTCTCTTTCTTTTTAGATGTCACAAGGGGGTTTGTATTTTTCCCCAGCTTTTAGGGGGAGATGGGTGACGCAAAATACGTCAAAACAAACTTTAGGATCCTATAAAAACATTCCCTAAAGGGTGTTTAAAATATTTCCTTTTCAAAAGTTATGGTGGGGGGATTAAAAACTCATCTTGTACATAAATCTATACTACTCGTAATTTATAAAAATGAGATGGTGTGTGTCTGTCTGTTCCTCAATCACGCAAATACCACTGGGCCAATTTTAATGCAATTTTACAGGAATGTTTGTAGCTTTTATAAAATATCAGAGATGGGAAAGAAAACCCAATTGTCATGGTTATTGACTTATTGCGCACTTTATCGTGGCCACCCGGTATACACTCATCACTGAATTTGTAAATAAAGATGTTAATAGTATTCTATTGTAGTTTCAGATAGATCAGTCAGTCGCGTATCTTCGTTATCTGTCGTACATACTGATTGTAGCCTCATAACACTACAGTATATTATACCTCTACGAGTATATTATATAGAGGCGTATATTATTCTGAGATCTTGACATCTGATTCACTACGAAGGCGTGTTACTTAGTGTCTCTACTTAATTGTAGTCAAATAGCGAAGGAATACACAGTTTCTTTATTTCAATTTTGAAGTTGCACTATACGTAGTATGGTATGGGTTGGCTTCTATACGATCTATCTCATAAACAATAAGACCGTATTTACTTTGTCTTGCATAGTGTTTCAGGACATTTTCAGGTTCATGTTGGTCACTTAATTTCATGTTGGTCATTGGTCCAATTTGGTTGATTTTATTCTGCATATGAACAGTCTCACTTGTGGTGTTACATTTTACAGCTCTGCCTAGGTGACCTTGAGCGTTTGCCCGTGCGTTATTCAGGGCCTGTCTAAACGAGCACGAGACACCTCTGACTGTCTGTGTCGGCGACCATTTGGTGTCCACGAAGACATCAGCGACAGCATGGTTAGAGAACTTATTGGTGATGTTGGTGAAAAACAAGTTGTTGTGGATGGCTCTGCTCATTACGCATATTTGAAAGAAAATCTCTGCTTATATGGACACCATAGCTGAGTTTGAAAATTTTTAAACTGTATTGGGCTTGAAATGTAGGCCTATGTAAAGTGTCTTACCCACAAGGGTAAACTAATTTAAACTTAATAGGCAACTGTACTACCTCTTCCACTGACTTCCAGTGTCTATCATTCATCAGTGGGTTGTGATAATTACCATTCTGCAAATTCCACAAACTCAGATGCTTTGCGCCTCAGAAATTATTAATTCGGTCGACATATCACAAACACTGTTCTCTGTACAAGAGTCGAGGGTGATCTGATGGTCACGTCGGCCGTACGACAGATTCGACAGTCTTGTCGCGTCGGTCGGTCAGCAAGGGCACGCTCGTTTGATTCAACGTATTTGTGATTTTTTCGTCGCTGGTGTCGCGTCGCTCAGCTAGGACGGGGCCTAAAAGGTGTGCACTCGAGCCTTTTGGAGGGACATACAATCTGCCAACATTAGCAAAAAATAAATTTGGCTAATCTTTATTAATTTATTTAAAATTTTAAATGTTGGGCAGAAATATTTTAACAAGAAGGTACTTTGTCTCAAAACTATTATAGTTTAATTACGAGGTAAAACCGAACATCTACCCCCAATGAGTTCTGAAACACAGTAGTCTGATGCCCAATGGTCCAAGGCTCCAAGCTTAGTAGAGCAGTCTTCTGCCCGTGTGGCGGGATGTGAGAAGGGTTGTTTGTAACTCATCTCTCTGCCTTCTTCCTCAGAACTACTCATCCTTCTTCTATTGCCTTTTCTAAAGAATATGAACATATATTTTATCTACTAGTCCAAATGTTAGGTATTATAGTCCTACCTGAGTGACTATAAAACGCCTAATCATAACCCCACTATGGAATTCTTACATTCAAAGCGTAATGTAAGTATTTTGGTTTAAGGACACAAATTTCCCCTAAATTGCCTTAAACTCACGATTTTGAATAAAATATTTACCTAATTTGCAGAGCTCTTTAAGGCTCGAACAACAGAACACTACTACTGGGATCAGTGTATTAAATTTTTTAATTTTAGAACATAATATAAATGTCCTCCAAAAACGCCTCAAAACTAACAATTTAGCATAAGAATTTACCAAACTTTCCGGGGCCTCCTACAACTGAACTACTGATCGGATTATTTAAATATTTTGATTTTAAGAACAAACTGTCACCAAAAACGCCTCAAAATCTATCAAATTTTAAAGGGGAGGACCCCCCTACCCTCCTTTTTGCTGAGGAGTACTAGGTACCCCCAAGCCCCTGGTAGGGCCATAAAGTGTCGATTTTGCCCACTGGCAATTTTCACCTTAGGCCGGGCCTGCACTTCATTTTGCGTTGCCTTCTAACGTGTATTGCTCTGGTTTACACCCATACTTTTTCTTGATTTTTTTATCCGATTTTATTGGGATTTGTTTTATAATCTCAAACCAATATTGTTATTTGCTGATTAAAACGTAAAATCATTAGGTCAGGTTTTTACTAAGAGTCAAAACCTTATAAAATCGTCACTTTTCAAATCAATACAAAAGTTATGTATAATGAACAATAATTATTCTATGTATTTGTTTAACAAAACACATTATAAACTGTGCTACCTTTCAAATAACACTAATTTTAACAATGTTCATTATTTAATAAAAAAAATTGGTTTTATTAATTTACATTGATCTTACGCAGAACTTAGTCGTGAATACAGAGTAACAAGAGCTTTAAGGGCAGCTTGGCTATCTGTCATCATTGTATGTAATATTTCTGGCTTTGAAAGTTGTTTGCAAAGCCTAAATTGGCTGAGGCTAATATTCCGATGATTGCATATTGGGACATGCACAAAACTTACCTAGACTTGAGCTAAGAGCGGTTCTAGGTGACGAGTTATACTTACACTACCCTAAACCTAGATTTACCTTTCAAGAGCCATACGAGTATATCTACCGGATGAGCTGCCTTTGGCTGCATGAAAATTCTTCCAGCTGCCCACTCCTCTCTAGGGTGGAGAGTTTGGGAAAATAATAAATAAATGTAAAATATTTTATGGTAGCAGTAGCATCACTATAAATGAAAACGAGATAGTTAAAGACGTTTACCTGCTCTATGTCTGACATCTTCAGTTTAATTTAAAAAATTATTAAAGAATAAAAAAAAACTGTATGAAGAGGTAAATAGGTATGAAAAGGTAAAAAAAAATAAAAGGTAAATATGTGTTAACCTCTTAATTCAATTATTTTTATGCGTTCTTTAATTCTAAAATATTTCACATATTTTATAATATCTCACCGACTAAGCCTTCCAGCCTCAATGATAGTAATTTTATTTATCATAAACAAAACCAAAAATAAATGAGACAAACTTTGTTATTCTTAACAGTGCTAGAAAAATACCAATTGGAAAGCATTGCAGCATAATTCTTCAATATCAGCACATTTTATAGCAGTTATTAGACATGCTGGCATTTGCAGACCTTTACATGGGACCTTTTCTCTGATTCTTTTAAGGAATTTTTGTTTACAAATCTCTAGGTTTGGTTGGGCAAATTCCTATCAGCGTTGAATGGGATAGGGAATTTAACATGAAACAATTGCAAACTGGTGTTTTATTGGAGTTAATGAACTAAAATGTGAAAGTTTTTTTCTCTGGAAGCATAGTCATTAATGCTGCTGCATATAAAAGAAAAAAGTGAGTTTAGTTATAAGTTAAATTTTAATGACTGGATTTCAAAGGTTATGTTCTTATGGAAAATCCAGTTTTTAGTTCAAAGTACAAATAAATTTCCATGCTTCAATAGATCCATTCATTGATGCATTTAATAGATCCATGCTTCCAGAGAAAAGATTTTCGCATTAAATGTCTAAAAATGCATTAAGCGTCAAAGTAAATTAACTTGCCTAAAACGTAGTTTGCAGTTTTATCCCATGTACTCCTAGTTGGACCTGTGGCCGTCCTATCCGGCCGACTCTTAAGTTCATTGAATTCAAAATAGATAAATGAAAACTTTATTCTCTGTCTTATTGGAAATTCGCCAAGATCCACAGTAGCGCTTGTGGCTACATGTCAGATATGTTTTTATATTAACATAGCTTTTGTCAGAGAAAGCATCCCCATGGGAAATAATAATGTAATTTATACCCCAAAATTAGTAAATTTATTCATTAATATTTTGTTTTTGTGAAATTTAAATATTTATTTGAATTAGTTTTTATACCTAATTCTTCAGCATTCACAGTAGCTGTGGCTATGCTTTATTTGGCTATTGTTTTAAAAAGAAACAAAATAAAGGAGAATAGTAACTGACAAATAGGAAAGTGTTATTTTTTTAAGTCTACTTTACTTTCACTTTTGTTCTTGACGAGATTAGTGTTGTGAAATAAGGAAAACAATTAATAGTCAATTAGAATGTTCTTTATTATTACAGTAATATGGTGTATACAAAATTAATACATGTATATTTAATACATGACTATAATTATTAACAACAATATTTTATTACATTTAAAGTTACGTTTTGAACTTAATAGGAACATTTTTAAGCTCAACAAAAGGTAAACAATGGTGCTAAAATGGCTATGCCCAACAAGTTTATTTTAACTACAGAAAATGTAACAAATATTTTAGTCCTACAATAGTTGGGTCTTTGGTGTACTAACATGCTAAATCTTATTTTACAGCAGAAAACATTAAATAATAACATTTGAAACCAGTAGCCTGGCAAGGTACAGTTACAATTAATTGCCTCATTTATTGTGGAAAATTCTTTCTACTTTCCTCTTGTTCAGAAATTTCTTTGGCTTATCATAACTCATAGAATGGATGTAGAAGGGTAAAATATCCCATAACAAATTGAAAGAGTTTAGGGCAAAGGACTCTAATTGGTTTGAAGGGAGGTAGGAGGAACAGATCACCAGTGAGATAGTAAAGTCTAATATCACAAAGAACACTCACATAAAAAAAAACTTAGTATTATTCAGTAAAACTTGGACCTACCTAAAAATATATATATGTATGGTTGGTTTCCCTTTTATGTGGGGTAAATAATGGCTGCAACCAGAATTTTTAAGCGTCAAATGAGATTCCACAACCGTTGTGAGTATATTTCAGTGTTAATACAAACTATTTAGAAGTTCTAGGTCCATCTGCTTGATTTTGTCTAACTCGGTACAAGAATATACTTGGGCTCATATGTATGATAGTGGGAAATGTGTTTTTATATTTTAAACTGTGTCAGTCATGGAGAGTCATAGTCAATTATTTTCAACATATACATCAGAGCCAGTGATTGTGATTTTGTCAAGTTTCAAACTAGAATTAAAATTTTACATACAAACATTAAGCGATAAAGGAAAACAATAATTTTAGGATTTAAAGAAACAGCTAGGAGAAAATATATGTCAAAATACATATTATTGTAACAAACAAAAATAAATTTTCTTTTTTTTTGCTAAAAAAAAAAAGTGAAAGAGTTTATTAAACTTTGAGTATTTATGTGGACTATGCGATGTTATTTGGAACACTCAGACACTATAAATAGTGATCAAGAAGAAAATTGAAGATACTTTTTTGAAATATTTACAGTACGTTACAAGCTTTCAGATTGGTTTGTTAGTTTATTAAAGATTTGTGAAAATTACCATGGTGTTTTGAAAGGTTGATGCGACAACCAGGATTGCATAGATTGGAGTTTCAGGTAAAATGTTGATGTGTGGAACTTACCAGAATCAAAACTTTTCTTGTTATTAGCGCAAGCAAAGGAAGGCATTAAATATATAGATAATTTAGGTAACATTTCTAACTATTGAAAAGAACTCTACAGGGCTCCCTGAATGAGTGATTTATCAAGGAATATTTGTTCTTTTGCATTTGAAAGACTGTAAGCTTCAGATAGGGTTTGTCAAAAAAATTATACCATACGAGATTTGCGACTGAAATAGATAAGCAAAATAAACCTCCGTGGGTAATGACAGACTACGTGGAAATCTTTGTCATCATAGCATAAAAAAGCTCCTACCAGGTTTTAGAAGTAATTTGTTTTATGTAGGTTGCCAAGTTAGACTTGAGTGATCTACACCAAGAAATCTCTTAAAGAAAACGGAGTTAGGTTATCTGGCAAATAGAAAGTGTTATTTTTTTAAGTCTACTTTTATAACATTTCACTTTTGTTCTTGACGAGTTAGTGTTGTGAAATATAAGGAAAGGCAATTAATAGTCAATTGTAATGTTGCGTATTTTTATTACAGTAATATGGTGTATACAAAAATTAATACATGTATATTTAATACATTGACTATAATTATTAACAACAATATTTATTATTACATTTAAAAGTTACGTTTTGAACTTAATAGGAACATTTTAAGCTCAAAACAAAAGGTAAAACAATGGTGCTAAAATGGCTATGCCCAACAAGTTTATTTTAACTACAGAAAATGTAACAAATATTTTTAGTCCTACAATAGTTGGGTCTTTGGTGGTACTAACATGCTAAAATCTTATTATACAGCAGAAAACATTAAATAATAACATCTTGAGGCAAACCAGTAGCCTGGGCAGGTACAGTTACAATTAATTGCCTCATTTATTGTGGAAAATTCTTTCTACTTTCCTCTTGTTCAGAAATTTCTTTGGCTTATCATAACTCATAGAATGGATGTAGAAGGGTAAAATATCCTATAACAAATTGAAAGTTTAGGGCAAAGGACCTAATTGGTTTGAAGGGAGGATAGGAGGAACAGATCACCAGTGAGATAAGTAAGTCTAATAATCACAAAGAACACTCACATAAAAAAAACTTAGTATTATTCAGTAAAACTTGGACCTACCTAAAAATATATATATGTATGGTTGGTTTCCCTTTGTGTGGGGGTAAATAATGGCTGCAACCAAGAATTTTTAAACGTCAAATGAGATTCCACAACCGTTGTAGTATATTTCAGTGTTAATACAAACTATTTAGAAGTTCTAGGTCCATCTGCGATTTTTGTCTAACTCGTGGTACAAGAATATACTTGGGCTCATATGTAAATTGATAGTGGGAAATGTGTTTTTATATTTTAAACTGTTGTAATAGCCAGTCAAACTCTAGAGGAGTCCAACAAATGAAATCAAAGAAACCTAAACCTAGAAGAACTTTTGCAAACAAGGTGAGAACGTGACAGTCATCCAGACCTCATTTGGTAAATCAAATATTCGGATAATTTGAGTTTTCACAAAAACACAGGAAATGTAGCAGAAAAAAATCTTTTCACAATTTAGTATTATCGACTTTAATTCAAAAAGTTCAATACTCTACATATTTACTTTTGAACGTTATTGTCTTTTGAACATATATGTTAGTGTAACTTGTTTTGCTGTCCTGACACGTTTTCGAGTCAAGAACAGTCACTTATATCGTAGTTTGAAGAAACGAAGTAGCGAGAGGCTTTTAATCATCCTTCTCACTACGTTACAAAACTTCATGTAATTTTTTTCTCTAAAAGCAATTTGGATGATTGGAGTTTGGATAATTAGAGTTCTACTGTACCACAAATTCAAAATTTGTAGATTAATTTGTGAATTTTCCCAAAATAAAATGCCATGCTTGTGGAAGACTAGTTCCATAGCTATTCATTGTTTTCCATAATTCAAAATTGAAGAATTAAATATAAAGCAATCTTTTTTATAAACAACATTTTAAGGATTGATACTTAGAGCAGTCTGTCATTTAGAGCAGACGATCAAGCAACATTGTCGATAATTTAGATAATTATTGACAATATACATATTGCACTTAAATTGGAATTTTGTCAATCAAGTTTAGCCCTCTCTATCGGTGGCCTCAACCCCAGATGTTTTTCAAGCACTGGTAAATAGAGAAATATTAAAATGACCAACTGTCAAAAAATACAAGTAGCGCTCTTACGCATTAAGTCCGAACTTTGTGTGAAAAATTACAGTTAGCTGCAAACAGATTTCATCACACAATTGTTACTCTATAAGTTTTCATTGGTTGGATTCAGTGTGGACTGTGGTTAGAAACATCAGTGCCAGAATTTTCCCTGAATTCCTAGGTTTTCACTACCTGGAATAATTCTAGCAAAGTTATCACTTTTTTCGCAATCTAGCCTCAGTCAGACACCCTGTATGTGTTAAAATTTTACTTGATAAAGAAAAGTAAAACTGTGTACAAAATGTCTGTATTGGTCCAGTAAAACTACAATATTGCAAATCCAAGCACTTTGAAATTGTCATCCCCTAGAGTCTAAAGCATCTTTTAGTTTATTGAACCAACTCAACACAGTTTAACTAATATGAGGTATCAACTAAGTTGTGAGGAAGAACTGATTAAATCAACCTCGTATTGCAGCTAGTGTTGGAAAATGCATTATATTTATAGCTTGATCTTTCGTCAGAAATCATTAAACAAAGTGGTATTAAGGAGAATATGGAAATGTCAAGTAATATCAAAAATTCTACTGTAATTACAGTTTAAAATATTTTTCTTTACCTCAGTAGAAAGTACTAAATATAGACAATTTAGAAATATTATTAGCGACACGGCTTGATAGAAAATAAAAATAAAATTAGCATAATTTAGACTTTGCAGTATTTTACAAGTAGATAAAACATAATTAATACTATTTTCTGAATGGTAAATTATCCAAACAATTATAACAATCTTTTAATTTTAAAATTAGTTCAAGACACTAGTACATACAACCCTGGATTTTCTTTAAAATGTCTATCAGTTTTATTACTTTAAGGCACGTTGACCAACTTTCAACACATCATACTACAATGTATGAAGTTGTCATAAATTCAATTGAAGCACAATGAAGTAAATTCAAATGGTTAACAAAGAAACCTTACCCTCAGATAAATGGTTATTGTATCATTTCCAAATTATTTCAACAGCTTTTAATATTTACCTGTAAGTCCTTGTAAAAAATAACAGAGGGCAGGCTTAATTTAAAATAACTGCTGTATTATAGGAGGTTACTAGGTGAGAGAAAAGCTTGATCAGTGTCATACAGATTACAAATTAATTTTAACAATCTAAGATTTTAAAGCTAAAATAATTAAAGTGTGAACCACGTTGCTGAGTCTAAATCAATATGAGTGAATGCTTGACAATTAAATATAAAACTGGGTGATGAATGCAAGAAATCCACTGAAGATGATAACTTTTAACAGTTTACTATTTTAACTCAAACATTTATTGTCTGTTAACAAAACCAATTTGAGACAAGATGAATAAGGTAGTTAAACAAAGGAGTGTAAAAAGAATCCTAAAACTGTATCAAAGGACTGAATAACTACAAACACTCTGACATACAGCAGCCATCTTGAACAAAACAGGTTGAAACTAGAAATCAATCTGAAATTCTGAATAAAAATAAGGTGGTGCTACCATTCCTTCCTCTTGTAATTACAAAAATTACAATATTAAGCTTTGAACTGGAGCAAAAGTAAATCCATTTTAAGAGTGGTTTAGAACTTTTATAAGACACAGTTGTCGATTTGGTTTTGAATAGTATTAACTAAACTAAAACTTTAATACATGTATAATGGTGACAACTTGAATATTAAAAATTAACTATATAAAATAATGAGCACACATATGATAGAGAAACAAGTTGAGAATGGAAAACCAAAGCACACTTTTTAAGTAAGAGTGGTGTATCACTCTGGTAACTGGTCTAAGGGGAAGGAGTAGGTAAAAGGCAAGGGCTATCTGATGACAGAGGTCTTACGACGAGACTGCCAAACTTCAAACTTGTTGTATGCTGCCGTGAGCAGCTGATTGATGTGACTAGTCAGCTGTTGACTCAGGGGTGAGAACTCCAACATCACTCGGTCCTATACAGATCAGCCACATGTCAAGCTATGTCATTATATGACTTTTAAGTTATTCGACAAGTAAATTAGGAGAACTAGTAAAAATGCTACAAGCATTAGTTATTATTTAGGGTTTAACCAGTTTTCCTAATTAAATTCCTAACCCCAGATTCTTGGATACTTTTTACAGATTTTCTAGATTTAGCTACCTTAATAGAGTCATAGTTACTCCCATTTTGTTATTTTTGTTGAAACCACGACTTTTTCTATTGCCCGCAACAAAATAACGACTTTAGTTACCGTTTACAACGATCTCTCGACTCTTGCTAGCGTCTATGACGAAATAGCGACTATGATACCGTTCGTGGCGATCTCCTGACTCCCGCTAGCGCCTGCGTCAAAATCACAACTTTAGTTTTCGTTAACTACAATCTCCCGACTCCCGGGACAAAAACACAACTTTCATTATCGACAATCACTTGACCATGGTGCCCAGCATTCAGGAAAAACAAAATTCACGAATAACTCCCGGATATATACCGCTGATTAACCGGATTTAGCTACCTCAATAAAGTCATAGTTACTCCCACCCATTTTATTATTTTTTTACGAAACCACGACATTTTCTACCACCATGACAAAAACGATTTCTCGACTCCCGCTAGCGCCTACGGCAAAATAATGACTACGATAACGTTCGCGGCAATCTTCTGACTCCCGGTAGCGCCTGCTTCGAAATTACAACTTCCGTTACCTTTAACGACCATACCTCGACTTCCAATAGCACCTGCGGCGAAATTACGACTACGATACCGTTTGTGGCGATAGCTAGACTCGTCCATGACATAATCACCACTTTCACAGTCTCTTTCACAAAATTCCCGTATATCAAAAATTCCTGTATATTCCCAGTTTTCCGTATGCTGGACACCCTGCAGAGATAATTACAAAAGGAATATTTCATGAAAATTGAACAAAAAATGACCTGGGTCTTATTATATGAACGGCATGAGTATCTCATTTTTCCAAAGGAAATTTGATAATTACCTCCAAATCATTTGCACTGGCCAGTCCTGTTCGTGCCTAACAAACCATCTCGGTGGTCATGGACGAAAACTAAAATCAAGAGGCTGTCACTAATAGGATTATACCAGTTGTTGCGGGTGAAAGAAAAAGTTGATTGGTAGTCTTGGGATGTAAAGAAGGGCACACTTGAAGACACAATAGCAGGACCTATCATTTTTCTCACAATAATTCCTAAAGTTAAAAAAATTCCAGATCAGTAGAGAATTTGTTAATCTGACAGAAAAAACTTTAATATACTCAACTTTGACAAAGGTTGAAGAAGTTTCAAGCTAGACTGGATACAGTTTACTTACTTCAAAGGGTTTCAGCTTTGCAGAATGAAAGCGGTGTAGAGCTTCATGCATTTTCTCAGCCTTCTCTTGCAGCTGAAGAGTAGTGGGAGGAAAACACAGCCAAAAGTGACGTAGAAGTTCACAACCAGACATGTATAAATTTCTCAAATCTTTTTCTAAAGGCGGAGGAACCAATTCTGCAAAAATTTACAATTATCAGACACTGATAACAACAGTTTTCCATTTTATTGATTATACAAATCCCTACACAGCAATGTAGACCTAAGCCTATATACTTAGTAGAAACTGGATAGTTCAACTATTTGTCGACTGAAGGGGTGTCAAACTATCGAGTATATACATCATTTTATTACAGCGAGTTTTGGAATACCACTAAAAATACTGTTTATCCAATGAGTAATAATAATAAATGATTTATTTCCAATTGATATTTACATTACAAATTTTTAAAATAGTCTTATAAATTAAAATAGCCTAATAACATTGATATAAATTTATATCACTAAATCACTATTTGAGATGCCGACTACCCTGATGAGGGTATTTTAAGGCAATGGGGTGAGAGATGAGTGTGATGAGTGGTAGTAATGAGTTATGAAGTGTAGTCTTGTTACAAACTAAGGTCAATTTTCCAGAATGGGTCATTAATTAATAGCTCAATGACCAATGGAACTACAAGGACCAACGGCTTAACGTGACTCACAAACCACACAGGTTATGGTCTGATATGTCTAAACGATGGTGGGAGTTGATGCGGGTATCATCAGATGATCTCTGAAACTATCTGAGCCACTTTAGACCTACATCATCCTCAAAACCTGACCTCCATGAAGCTGGATTACAGGACCACACCTCGAGTCCCAGTCAATTATAGAATTATAATTATGGAAATAGTTAGTCCCTCATGGGTAAAATTACCTGTGTGAGGGAGGTTTGTCAATCTGTATTAAAATGTAATTATGTAATTTGGATTATGCAATTATTTGAAAAGGTTTCTAACTAAAATTAATAATAATGGTATAATTTATGTAAATTTTGGATTTAACATAAATTGTAAGTGTTACAAAGAAAGACAAATTAATTTTACTTTATAACATAGTGGGCATACATCATTATTACATTTCAACAAAATTTGAAACCTGCCCTGGTCTGTCATTTTTGTTATTTTCAAATCACTACGGATGGTGTCAAAATATCAAGTTTCTAACTATGGCGCTTCTACTGTAACGTTGAATTTATCATATTATCCAGTCCCTATGTAAGAATATTTTAATCGTAAACAGTAGAAAAAAGGCTTCATTATGGCTTCTCACACTCAGAGATTGGTCCTCACTTACGTGCTAATGACTCATCATGGTAACATTTCATGAGGGCGCCACCAGGAGTGAGCTCGCCCAGTGCTGAGACAGCTGCTTGGGGAGCGACAAGTTGTGGAGCTGAGCTGCGTGTCCACACTGCCATATCTTGCTGCAACCTGGCCCAGGAACAGCTGACTGCCTCACTGCTCACAACAGAGTCCTCAGACTCTCCCTGCTGCCGTCAAATACTCTCCACCAACCAATTAACTTTCTTTAGTCTGGGCTTTTTCTAAAAAGAAGATCACATCGCAAACCTCCCCAGACCAGTTAGGAAACTAAATCTAACTGTTTAAACAGTACAAGTTTTTCAAATAAGTCTAACATTTTAAACAGCAAATCCTTTGTAATTTTTTGCTAAGTAAGATAAAGAGACAACTAATTAATTAATAAAATACATTGAGTTTATACATTTTCACAAATTTATAATACAAATACATTGAGTTTATACATTTTCACCGATTAATAATACATATACATCGAGTTCATATATTTTACCGATTGAATGTCAAAACATAACATTATTTGAGTGAATTAATGTAAGTGAATAATGGGAAATCTATTTTGACTTTAAACTGTGTTTGTGTGTTGATGAAAATACATCAGTAAACTACTTGGAGGAAGTACCGTATATACTAGTCTGTTTACGCTAATAAAAGACGCACCCATAAATTTCCCCTGAATATACAGTAAAAAACTCTACACCCTCGTATAAGACGCACCCCTTTTTTATAATGTCAACAGTTAGAGGACTATGATTTGTCAGGCCCCTGACCCCTCCTTAGCAACCAGTGACGTAATTGCCAGCTGCAGCTGTCAAGAGGTAAAAGCAGAACAAAGAATGCATCACGATTGCCTTCCCTCTCCCAAGGAAGGCATGTAGAGAGATAAAGAACCACCTGGGGTCTGGCGAGGGACTATTTTTTGTAGTCAGTTAGTTCATGTTTTTGCCACTGGTGATTTACCCATATTTTCAAGCGCTAGTGTTTGATTTGCAATAGATGCGCATCACCCTCTTCTATGCTACTGCATCCCTTCTCTTCTTTCACCCCCACCAACCTGCAGACAAGGGGGGCTGGAGAGAAGGAAAGAGAACACAAATGCAATAAGAAGCAATTCCGAGTACCCTCTAGTCACTTTCTCTGTTTGTCAACTATTCTTCCATTCCACTCTTCAAAACAGGCAACGCAATACGCAACTCTGTTGTGGTTCCTGTGTTTCCTACCTGAATGTTTTTGTCGATGTTTTGAGTCTTTTTGCAACTCTTCAAATTAATCCAATATTTTCATCTTATTGTGCGAGTCTAAGGCGCACCCGCATATAAGACACACCCTTATTTTAGAGCCTAAAATATGGTAAATAAAGAGCGCCTTAGATTTGAGTATATACGGTAGGTATTTTCTCAAGGGGGCACAAGAGCCTGGATTTCCTGCTCCTATACATATTTTTGATAACTCCCCTTTGGTTTTAGCATTGTCCCGAAACGTTTCTTGGCCCATGATAAGGTTTACCAGAATTCTTCACAACAAGAAAAAGGCAACTAAGTAGCATCATCTTTGAAATGATAAATAAAATACAAGTTCCAAACCCTACAAGTTTTCCGGATAGGTTAGACGTGAGCGAGAGTGACACACCAAAAAACGGTTCACAACAAAATCAAAATAAGAAATGGATAACAAAATATGAAATAACACCTTTAAGTTTTAGCACAAAAGCAACAACTATATTTTTAGTTTAACACAAAGCGAGAAATCCAGGTATAGCGGATCCGTCTGGATTTGGTATCACAAACGACTCTGGAGCACATCACTCTGGTGGCACATCACTCTGGAGCACATCACTCTGGTTGCACGGGGTTCGATCCCCTACTATTACAATTCTTGCTACTATTCTTTACATGAGTTGTTTGATAAGTTTTAACTATTTCAAGCTATTAGACATTGTAAACTCTTCCACTGCACTGTGAATTAAATTATTTGTTTCTAACACAGTTTTTCTTTTTGCATCTATGTATATAAACATGTATTCAACAGAGATTTAAGATTGTCTTATTGACATATCCTGCTTATCTAACATAGGAAAATTGTATTAAACTGAGCTACTCTTCCTAGAACAACTAAAAAACATTCTTACTTAACACTGGAGCATTTTAAATGTTTAACTTTGAACAGCACAACTCACATAAATCTAAAATACATTTTTAAAACCTGTTACTTTTGTAACCTTTAACTAATGGTAAGGTGTAAAAGATCTCGAATTTCTAGATCGAGACGAAATTTTTTCTCAACGCAGAATTTTTATTCCCTCAAAAGTTTGAGACGAGAAAAAAAAAATGTAGGATGAGTTCGCTCTCGGTTCCACCGGGTTCTCTGGACAGAACCGGAACCGAACCGGATTGATACCGGTTCCGAACCGCCCCATAGCTTAAATAACACATAGGGTTAGGTGTGCGAAAGTACTCGCATGTATTGAGTCCGAAGCTTGAGTGTTTACCGCTACTGAACTCGCTCGACCTGATCGTAAAGCTCAAATTTGGTCGAGTAATTTGCCGTGAACGTATCGTCGCGGATTCCACCGCTGACGCATGGGAGTCAAGAGATAGTCAGCTAACGGTATCGGCGCCGTGATTTTCACCGCTGGCGCATGGAGTCAAGAGATCGCCGCGAACGCATATCGGCCGGAATTCATCAGCTGGCAAGCATGGAGTCGGAGTCAGCCGCTAACGCTATCGGGTCGTGGATTTCACCGCTGGCGCAATATGGAGTCAAGAGATCGCCAAGAACGGAATCAAGTCGTTATTTTCACCGCTGGCGCAATAGCGGGAGTCAATAGATCGCCGTACGAACGGAACCGAACCTATTGGTGAACCAATTTTTTCAGAACCAGAACCGGTAAAATTTTTGGAACCCACCCATCCTAAAAAATGAAACAGAAAAATAAACCGCTTAGAACTCTGTGATTGTTAGCAAAGTTAGGTAAATAGTAGGCGGGCTTAACTGAAACTTGATGTGATAGGATGGAAAGGGGAACAATAATTACCTGAAATAATCTTTATGTCATAACCATAATATTTTAGTTTAATATTTTCTGGTAGGTATATAGGTTAGTTAAATTTTTAATTTGACTTGTAATGTTTTAGGTTTTGTTGTTGCTTTGGTTGGTCAGGTTAGCCTAGCTTAGGCCTACAGCTTTTGACATTATATTTTTCACCGCTTCAATGTAAACAATGATAAAAATAATTATTATTGGTAATCAAAACTGGACAAACATTTTGTTTATTTGTACAGTACAAGCTATTAGAGCACCCAGGGAAAACAAAACACATTAGACTTTTAATATTACACACAATTGTATGGCAACTAAGCAAACTACTTAATAATAGCAAAACAAACAAATGTACGAAAAATTATCAAAATTAAAATTTCTGCCTCGATTCGATTCTGTTTTATTGATTCTCGCCGATCCGCTCTCGAATTTTAAAACTCAAGCTCTCGCACACCCCAATACTAATGGTAAACTGTTTAAAAAATGTCCTGTAGACATCTAAATGGTTATCTTGGTTATTATTTTAACTAATATGTACAAAATATTACCTTTGAAAGGTTCAGGTGAGAAACCGTTGAAGTTTTAAACGTTTCTCCATCAAGATCTTCATAGATTATTTTTTCTTGAATTCTCATCTAAAATAAAACATATATTCTTAATGTAGCCTCCAACAACATATAAATAAGAAAAAATTAAATTAATAAATATATTAAAAATAATTTTAGTGATAGTCAAAATATGTTAATAATTTTCATACTATTCATAAGTTATTAGCAAATTTCCTTATAGCTATTTAAATAGCTTTTTATTACTACCGCCATACAGAACGAAACATAGAACAAATCAGAACACAGTTTTGCTTTCCGACATATGGAGCCAAATGGAAAAACTTTAAAGCATATTTCATGTATTGTAACCACTCCATAACAATTTTTGTCAGATTTTCACAAAATTTGAAGACAAAAATGTGATACAAATTTCCTTTTGTAAATCTCTAGTTATGCTGTAAGAACTGTGTTTATAATATAATTGCTATGAAATTCTAAATAAACATTTATGGTAGCCAGATTAAGATGGTGACAGAAAATCGGTTCTTTGGTGCCATCTTGGTATGGCTGATCGGTTTTTTTTTAGTTTTGGTACGCTTATTGGTTACAGCAACATAAAGGTAGGCCAGGTAGAGGTCTGCAGTTCTCATATTTTTCAGGTCGGGACAAATGGAAAGCCCATTATAAGGACAAGCCAATAGTGATGTCGGGCCAACATCGGGTCATGTGGTCTAGTGGCTATGGCACTAGCCTCCAGAGCTTGAGGTTAAAGGGTTCAACTCTTGCGACAAGCGTGCGTTTTGACTTTGCACCACAAGTGTACTCTCACAGTCCACTCAGCTGTGTGACATTGTCAGAAGTGTCAAAAACATTGTCCAGAAGTGTGGTATTAGTCACACGTTATTTTCTTTGTCCCTATATACATATACAACTTTGGAAATATGGGCAAAGTTGTAATAGTGACTAAAAAGTTCACTTTTATATCCTCTAAAGATGTCCTGAGTTTCATTTTTTATCAATTTAAAATTTAACAGGGTGTATCCATATTGTAACTCACACTGTATAAAGTTTTGCCACTTGACTCAGGTGTTAGAAAGCTCAAAACTGCAAACCGTTTGGTTCTTCTAAGACGGCTCCTTCTCTATGGCAATAGCAAGAAATAACCCTATTTCCAACAAAAACTCACTAATAATATATATTGATTAAAGATAAATTATGGCCAGCCAAAAGCAGTCTTAATTTGTAAGCATTTAACATGGGGCCGTCGGTTGGTTGCATGGAGGTATCTAAGTACCTTTTTTGCCTGAGATTGCAGATGAGAGTCACTGCTGGTACTGGGGACCTCCCCGTTGACGTGAGGAGTTCCGTTAGACTCAGACACATTGTTAGCCACTGGCTGCGGTTGGCATGCTTTCAGAACCATTATTGAATGTTGGTTGAACCTGTCACAAATAAAAACTATACAACTACCATCAAAGTAAATTTTGAAAAACCTAACCAAAACCCCTCAATTAACATTTATTTATTGGCACCTTACAGTTTTGAACAACCAAGCTTAAAATTAAAAGGTTCTTAATGTTCAAGATAATTCAGGGATTTTTACAAACTGATGGTTTATTTTGACAGTTACGAGGGTCATCCAGAAAGTAAAGAACGTTTTGGCATGGTCAAATAAAAAATAAATATATCAACACAAAACTTTATTTACAAATGCATAGAACATTCCTCTACTTTTCTACGCAGTCGCCATGGATTTCAAGACACTGGTTTTAACGTGGGACCAGTTTTTCCATACCCATGTTCTACTCATTTGCCGCCAAAACATGAGCCAGGGTTTCTTAGCTTCTTTGAGTTCCTTATCTAGCAAACTGTTTTACCCAACAAATCCTTAAGCTTCGAATAAGTGATAATCACTGGCACCAAGCCAGGGTTGTAGTCGCTTTCTTGGCATAAATTCAACATGGATTAAGCCCTTTCGATCCCAAAAACAGTTGCCATGACTTTTCGAAAGTGTTTAAATTTCACACTTTACATTTAGCGGGTTTTCAATTGTCGATGCCATTATTAATCACTGTGGACACGGTGACGCAATCACACAGCAACGAATCTACACTCAAACTGAAAAGGAAGAATGTAGCTAGCAGCTGCACGCGTCAGTAGTGGTGAGGTTGTGCGGGCACATGATGCTAATCGTTTACTTTCTGGATGACCTCAGATTTGTCATTGTCATTTATTTTGTAATTGAGGCATTTAGTTCTAATTCAAACTCAAATCCTTATTAAAAAATCTTAATTTTGTAAAAATTTTAATTCTTGTTCTTTAAAATGAAGTAAGCAATAGATAATATTTCAAAGCCTGGTTTAGGTATCTTGAGCCATAACGAAACCCTACCTTAGGGATTAAGTCCTTAAATAATACACACTAATAAACCTTCCAAAATTTTCTCCCAGTTTTATCTCAGACTTCAAAAATCACTAAAAATTTATTTAAACTTTTTAGGAAATTAAATTTATTTTCACCCTCAAAAGCAAAGTCTGTACAAAAACCTTGTTTAAATTACAACTTAAGTATTGGAGCTGAATTAGTGGTCAAACAAGGATAACATTATAAAGTTTACCTTTTGATCATATTTTGATGCACAATATTTTGAGTTTGTGGAGGTTTTTCTAAGACTTCTTCAGTGCTCTTGTCATCAAATGATGTTACATCTAGTAGAGGATCGTTAACGCCAGATGACATAACCTTCTTCATTTCTAAAAATTGAAAAACATAAAGTTAATTTGCCGACTCTAACTGATAAGTTACTTAGTCTACATAAGCTTATTTCTAAAAATGTTCACAAGTTATACTTTTTCTAGCAATAATAGCTAAATAGCTTTTGTTTTTAACACATTTAGCCACTACTTCAAAGAAAATGGTGTTCTCTTGAACTCTAGTCTTAGCATATAAATTAATAGAATAATCAACAATTGTTTTATTAGGCTGGAGCTTAAATGTTCAAGAAGTGATCACCTGCAAAAAAATCTTTTAAAACCAGGTGTTGTGGCCTGCAGCACACTTTTACTATTTCTTGTGCATGATTTACTACCAAACAATTTCATTGTTCCAAACATTCAAAGAAGGTTCTCTTTTAAGCTAAAAAAGATCAACGTATATTTCTAATTTGTTATAAATTATAATAGGTTTTACCTTCAACCAACTGTTTTTTTAATTTGTATGTAAACAATATACTTTAAAAATATATGTTAATGAAGTTGGTGAATATCTATTATACTTGCTAGTTAGTTCAAATGTACATGACGGTAAGTGTTAAGTTAACCATGTACAAAGCGAGCACTGCACAGTCAGAAGCTCAGGAGTACAGATTGTCACTATATTGTAAGATCGAGTTTGAGGCTCACTGAGCATTGGGGTGACAATGGGGCTGTGTGGGAGCAGTGCCTTCAGCGTGGACTTTGCTTCGGCGTGGAGAAACAGGCTCAAGACTTTATGACCAGCAGGATTCACCGCCGAACACAAACCGACATTACACGAACATTTCCGATCTTCCACCATTGCACGCTCCAACTTGGCACTTCCACGAGTTACATCTCATTACGCAGTGTGTCTAGCTATATTTTATACCCATACAACATCCACAAAAGTAAATAGTGATGGACCAAAGTGGGCACTGAACACGTTCTTGAGTCATATTGGACCGCTTATAACATAAAATCGGCTGAAGCTATGGTAGTGAAACTTTGTTTAAGGGTTTAGCCCATTACACAGTGTGTCTTTAGCTATATTTTGTATTTGAAAAAGTCACAAACCGACATTACACGAACATTTCTGATCTTCCACCGACATATTGGACCGCTTATAACAGAAAATCGGCTGAAGCTATGGTAGTGAAACTTCGTTTAAGGGTTTAACCCACTACGCAGTGTGTCTTTAGCTATATTTTGTATTTAAAACAACATCCACAAAATAAATGGCAAGGGACCAAAGCGGACTCTGAAAATGTGTTTAGGCATTTTGGACCGCTTATAAGTCAAAATTGGCTGAAACTATGGTGGTGAAACTTTGTTAAGAGTTAAGCTAATCTTGCAGTGTGTCTTAAGTTACATTGGATGTCCATACAACATCCTCAAAATAAATTGGAACAAATCAAAGCGGGCTCTATAAACGGCCGGAATGGCGGAAGTAACTATGACTCTTACAAGGTAGCCAACATTTATAAGGAGAAGATGGTGAACTAACAGGCAAACTAAATAGTTTTTCTAAGGATATAAAGGAAACTATACACAAAGCTATGTAAAGAAAGCCCCGAGGCGAAGCGCGGGTACTCAGTCCATAATATATACAACCCTCTGTGTAACTCACTCACTGATGTATATACATTTTTCGAAAAAACATCTAGGTATACATTTCTTTAAGTTTTCTTATTATTTTAAAAGTTCAGTTCAGTCACAATGGCCTTATGCAGCCTCTGCGGTAACCTCAGCTATGAATTGACTACCAACCAACAGGACACAAACATGCGCATTACAGATGCGATAGATCGCGAGCTCCCAACTCGCCCACCTCTCTGCCTATTTATTTGGTCAGCAGTTAGTATAACTTATATTAAAATACAACAATAGAAGATAAACCAACCTTGGTCATCCAGTTTAGCACATTCAGTAAACAGATCTTTAGAACTTGTAGTCATTCTGTCTCGATGAAAGTAATGAGATTGAAAGAACTTGGTCCAAAAATCTGATTCAGACATTTTGCTTGGCACATACTCTATGTGCTTTTTACGTACAGCTGGGTAGGTCTTAAATATACAATCAATTACATCTGCAGTGAGATTATACTTTAAACCATTGCAGCCATCTGTTTGTGGTTTTATGTCAGCCTAAAACAGAGAAGAAAATAAAATGTCAGTATAATTAGAACTCTAATTATTAGTAAACGCGGATCAGATCTTATCCGAATAAATAATGTCATAAATTAAATAAATAAAAATATTTTTGGATGGAAAACCACTGAAAATGTTTTAGTTATTTAACCTTCCAAAATGGATTTTAAACTAGGTCAACCCAGGTTACTTCAAGGTAAATTAAACTTGGTGAAATGGCAAAACATTGTTGTTCTTCAATATGCATTTGTATCATCGCTTTTTAGAATTAAATCAATTGTGAAATAAACCTGGAAACTATAAAATCCAAAAAGAATGTACGATGATTCACCAGCAGTGTGATTAATGGAGGTTAACTCCAACCATTCGTGAACGCTAAGCAGGGCAATCATGGAAGTTACCTCCAGGCTCTAATATAAACAGTTAAAAAACTAACTAAATCGTTCGTGGTATAAATTATATTTTATCCCTTCTAAAAGAAAGTCGAAGGTACAATTTGATTCACAGGTTTTTGGCTCTTTCCTGTATGCATTTGATTAAAGAAAACAGATACACCCTTGGAGAACTCCGTGATGAATTTTGAAGTTAAACATAAAATGATTTGTGTAAACTAAAGAAGGATAAACAAACCATGTTTATTTCAAATTAAATAGTATATTTCATCACTGTTCCAAAGTGACACTTTTTGACACAAGGTCAAGTTAACGTGCTCGAGGCTGAATTTCTTTTGTCATGATGCAAATAATAATAAGAAATAAATATTTTAAGTATAATATAAAGAATTAATTAAAAGAAACATTGTTTTGAACTCTGCAGTCTGAATTATAATGTATTGAGCAAACAATCGCTGTTTGATTACTTATAAAATATAAATAATCAATTCATTTTAAAACCATACATTTTTGACACATTCAGACAAAACAGAATGAGCACTTAAAACAAAACCCAACAGTACTTGTAAGGTATAATGCTAGCAGTACACCCTTGCCAAAGACCTCTCAAACTCTTTTAATACCACTGACAATGTTGATGAAATAGGCTCTGTCATGTTTAATTTGTCTATATTTCTTAGAGATGTCACAATTTACAATACATTTCTTCTATCAATTAATACATCAAATTAAATTAGGTATAACGCGTTAAGTAAAAACATCAACCATACTTTTTAATAACTCAATAAATAAATATTTCTCGATAAATATACGTTTTATTTATTTCATATTTAGAGGTCTGCAGGCTGTTTGGCTTTCAAGATGAAGATAAGATGTTTTTCTCACCAACTTGGAAACATTGCTACCTTGAGCGAGTCATAGTTACTCATGCTGGTCCGGTGCCTTTGGCATTTGCAACTTTTATTTTTATCTTTATATTTGTCATTTGAGGTTATTTTTTGCTGACATGGTGCTAACTACTGCAGAGAAAGCTTTTATCATAGCGCATTATTTTCGCTCATAAGGAGTTGGACGAGTGGATGGACCAAGTTGTCATACACTGCATTACTTTTTCAATAGAATCTTCATAAAAACTCGCCTAATAATGCTTACTGGTTGTATCTTCATAATGTTTCTTGGGTTGATAACCAAGATTAACATTAAAAGGATGAAACAATCCATCTTCACTAAAATTTTAAGAAACCTTCAAGCACGGTAAGAGTCTTGTTCAAACTGAGCGGAAGTCACATTGCCCCCAAAATTGATTAACTCCTTGCCTAAAATTATATGTTGGTTACTCATTTAACATTAAATATCAGGGTGTCTACTGGTTTTCCAATAAAAAATAAATTCATTTATTTTGTCTGAAATATCAAAAGGATTTTAAACATTTGCTTGTAAAAGGGCTAGATAGTTTGCAAACTAAAGCAAACTGACAAAGGAAAATGTTAACTTCATTTTACTGTTAAGAAACATTATTTTTTAATGGAAGAAAAATGGTTTAAAGGAATTTTACACTGTGTGGACATATTTGTGCTGGAGGCATCAGGTAACTCCTAATATCGTTACAAGCTCACAAAATTATTATTTTCTGTTTTTCTGATGGTAGACTCACTCTCTCAATAGAAAAGGAAAGACAAAATTACCTGTTCTTTTCTTCCAGCTCCTTGTTGACTTTTTTCTTGAACCTAGGTAAGAGCTGAACCAGTAAATCTTTGACTTGGTCTCTCTCTTTAGTAGCCACTGCTGGACCTTGACGGTTGACGAATTGAAAAGTGGATGTAGTCTGGTTATCATGGAGAACAACTTGAAGTTGAATTTTGGCTTTGCCTTCTGGAGAGATCTTTTGCACTGAAAAAGATACATAACAAAGTCAAAATATTTATTTTCACAGAACGTTTAAAATCCCAGCAGGGCTGGATTAACAGTGTCTAGAAATCTAGTTAACTCAGATTTAACTTAATTTTTATTTGTAGGCCTATAAATTATTCTAAATTTAGTAATGTTTTTGATTAAGCTATCACAGCCTATAGGATATAAATCACTCCTATATATGTAAGAAATTAACTTTATTTTGTTAAAAAGGTAAATATCTGGTTTATGTAACAATAATGTTCGAAAGGACCTCAAAAGTATTTTTGTCGACCTTGCCTGCTACAGCGTTCGGGACTTCTTGGCAAACTAGCATACCAGCACATGAATGTATAAATGTAAATAGACTAGAAATATAAATAGATGATCAATGATTTGTCAAGGAATTGTTAAAATTGTTACTTTACTCAAAGAAGGAAATAGTTTTTGTTAAGAAAATTGTTATGTATGACTTTGCCAATGCATGTAAATTGTTAATCTGGCTCAATAAAGACTTTGAATGTAATTTTGACACTACACTAGAGTCCCGCTAATCCGAACTGATTGGGCCCGCACCCTGTTCGGATTAGTGAAAATTCGGATTGAGCGGAATTTTGGCATATATTGGTGTGATGTGTTTATTATATATTGAAGTTCATATATTGACTTTGAGCTACAAATATTTTTTATGTTTAAATGTAATAAATTGTGTATTTTAATCCTGTAGTACACTGCAGTAATAAACAGTGTGGAAGTAACGTGCGCAGATATGACGGGCAGTACATAAATGGATGTGGAAATAGGGCCTGTTACAGAGTTTGTTCGCATATCTGCGTGTACAGTGCGTCATTGTGAGTGCTGGTTAGTTATTAAACACATGACATAACTTGGAAAACTAGTTATTTTACCACTTGTTATTACTATTTATTTCACCAACTCTAAAACTTTCCCCACAACAGTGTTGGATTAGGCGGATTTTCTGATAAGCGGGACTCTAGTGTATTCACATGTTACTATGTAACTTGTATGAATCAAGAATATTTGACTTTGACTAACATACTGTACAAATATTAAATCATTGCACATCTTAGCCTCTTTCCTAGCACTGGAAGTGTTAATACATTTTTATACAGTTTTTATTCTTAACCATATTGCCACTATTTTGCTTTAAACATTTTGCTGGGAAGCATGATTTGAAATTAACTTTGTAATTATATAAAAAAAACTGTCAAAGTATTCCTGTACACCTCTGTGAAAGGACATAATCCACGAGTATTCACTTAAGATTGTACAACAAAATTACATTATTTTTTGACAAAATTATCTTTTGAAATGAGATTTTGTTAGTTGTATCATTTTTAATATAAGGTGTCTCGTTTAATTTTATAAATAGCGCTCTATAGTCTGATATTTCCACATGAATGTTTGCAAAAATGGGACTTTTTTCTTTTTATTAAATATAATATTGTCAATGCATGTTGATGAAGTTTTGAGACAGGATAATTCTGGTAGTTTTGAGAATATATAGAAACCCCTAAGATACTTAAACCCTAAAAAAACATCTACATTGAAATCTGAAACAATATAGACTAACTTTGTCTTAAAATCCCTAAGTATATTAACAACTGTTCTAGCTTATTCAAAACATGTTAAAAAGTATCAAATCGAGTCAGGGATAGGATACATTTTTATTGTTTTGACCAAAGAATATGTCTACAAAGTATGTCCAGAGAGTTCACCGACACCCTGTAGAGTACATATCTTGGATGTTAAGGGTTCATGCAATACAACGTGCTAAAATTATTGCATCAGATTTAATTTAAACTATAATGGACATGTATTCGTAACTCAATATTTTAATTATTCGTCAATTTCAATATTAAAAGACTCCATAACATTACATACTCGTACTAATTGTATTTTACATTCAATTCGTTTGGCTAAAACTCCGGTACGAGCGTTTCAAATTCATGACGAGAACAAAAATCAATACAGAAATACACGCCATGGAACATCAACATTATTTTCAATTCCTACTCATGGAGCAAATGTTTACAATAAATCGTTCACTGTAAGTTCTTGTCGGTTGTGGAATAACCCCAATGATTCTATTAGAACAATCGAAAATCGTTCTCGGTTTGGAAATGACTATAAAACTTCTATATATACACGGGATCATAGGGACTGGGGAGTGATATCCTTGGGGCTGTATATTTTTGTGCTTGATGTAGACTATCACTGTTGCAGAAAAGTTACATGTTTTTGTGCAGCTAGAAACTACAATTTGTAGCCTATTTGAGTGTACAATCATAGTCAATTGTCGTACCAAATTATTTTCAAATTTAAAGTATTTTAATTATTAGCTTGAGCGAAACTATCAAAAACAAAGCGGCGGTCGTATGGCTCCCCTGAACAATGAAGCGCGTTAGGCATCACCCTCGAGGGTGAGGACCGGCGCAAATATGTAGTCCCTTTAGCTTCCCTATTGTCTATCCACTGGCAATGACCACACCCCTTTAAATATATAGATAATGTAGTGTAATGATTTCTTAAAATAATTGATAGAATTAAAAGTATTGCATAGCTTACTTTTTATGTCCGCGTAGCGATGACTGACTGCTACTACATCTTTGTGATCAGCCATCCACGCAAGCCGTTCACTCATGACGTAAAGGGTTCCATCCCCTTTTTTATATCGAACCTGTCCCACTTGAAGTAGGATCTCTTCTGATGAAGTGGTCATCCTGGAGCTAAAACACGAAAAACATCTTTTGTAACCAAGCTTTGCAACTAGGATGAATAGAGTAGGCAGGCTTAGCCCAATTGATAGGACAATTAACATTTGTTATTACTAATTTCCATGAGGGATTTTCCCTGCCGCTTTGTTGAGATTTATTATTTTCAGCATCTTCTCACCAATGGTTAAAAGACCTGCCTCCTGTAAGCCTTGGTGATATTTTCATTTTGATTGGTGTGATCCTTCAGTCACTATCATGGATTCAAACTATGGGTTTGCATTATACCTTTAATCAAGCTGCTCATAGCTTGAGACAGTTGCTTGAGATAAAGTAGAGACATTTTATAGGGCGGTGCCCAATTTATCAACTTTTGAGGTCCCATATAAAGACAAAAACATGTTTTTATATACCTTAAAAGCAGTAAATATTGTCTTGTTAGCTCAAAAAATAAATTATACTGCGACAAAGGGTTTATAATTTGATACCTCTTGCAATCCTGATGTGTATTGAACTTAGTTATTTCTAATGGGGGAGGACATAATACAATAAAAATGTGGTTTTTAAAACACTATCAAGTTGGTAATATATTTCTATTTACAACTTAAGAATGCTTTTTATTAACCTTAATATAGGAGTTGTAAGGTTTGAAAGCCAAGCTAATTTATTACTAAAGAAATTTGAATACAAAAAAAAGTTTAGTTAAACCAGGACTTGAACCCGGGTCTCTCGCTTACCGGCGATTATGCTCTACTACACCATCCGGCCCAACTAACATGCCTTCAAATTTAGAGAAGCATTTAAATCTGAATGTTTATCAGAAACATGTGACTTTCAAATAGTGACTTTAAATCAACAAGCTGGACATATTACAAACTGAATTTAAATACTATGGCAAATGATTTATTATAGATCTTAATTTGTATAAGTGCTAAATAGATAATTTATTATTAAAGAAATTTGAAGACAAAAATATCTGGACCCTTGCCGGGTCTTGATCGAGTCCAGCTTGGTGGTTATGCTCATCACTACACCATCCGGCCCAACTATTTCTGGCTTCAAATTTAGAGAAGCACAGTATCCATAATAATAAAATAAGCACAGAACAACTACTTGACCTACGCAAAAGATTTCTCCAAAAATAACTTAGTATCCACGCTATGTTTACAGCGCAACACCTATAAAACCTCCTAACAAATCAATAGGCCCCTGTTGGGTAACTTTAGTTACAGACTACAAATAAATAAGAATAGGTATTGGAGTGCCGTTTTCAAATCCATAATAATCATTATTGAGTTTTTATATAAGAACCAGGTAAACTTTAAATATTAACTTCAAATTGGTTGTAATTTATGAAATCGTGTAGCCTAGTCTATAACGGCTCTGGATTTTTCTGACTAAAACTCCCAGTCATGTACCCCAACTTAAGGATTAAAAGAGTTTTATTAGGTTAGTTTAACCGACTTATTAACTAACAGACTTTATACCTGCTTCTGTGTGGAGAAATAACTTAAAAGATGGAACTCAGTGGGAGGATGACCCCAAAAATCAGTTAGGTAGACCATAATTCAGAGAGGGTGGGTAACCTTCCAGAGGTCGCATCACGGAGGTTGCCTCCGGATGAATCTGTTCATTAATCAAATCGCCTACACATGAGCCAAAAACCTATGAATCCATGAATTGTGTGCTCTTCTTTCGTAGAACACGATAAAATATAATTTGGCCATTTACAGCCTCGATGTAGTTAGATTAAATTAAGCAGGGCTGGTAGTGAACCAGTTGTATGTACGTCAACCAAAGGTTTATTGTACTGCCCCGGTTATCTTAGCCTGGGAGACCCCCGTCCCTATGGGATCACAAAGCCTCAAGATGACTCCCCCAAGCTCAGACAAGTGAACTTCGTCCCAATCACGCCCCTTCTCCTAATCTCCAGAGAGGGACAGTCTAACAGGATGTGCCTAGCAGTTTCTACTGCTTGCTCACAGTCTACATAGAGTAGGCTATTACCATTATGCAACCCCAATTTCTGTACATGATGCCTGAAGTGTCCATGTCCACTGTTTTAAATATAATATTAAAAATCTGATATCAGAGCGTTTTAATTTTAAAAGGCTACTGGAGAGCGATGTAGATAGTTTTTATTAGAGTTAGTTAGTAGTAACTGTTTATATTAGAGCCCGGAGGTAACTTCCGTGAGGTGCCTCCTTGCGTTACGGGGCAGCCCGGAGTTAACCTCTGTGTGTGACCTGCTTAAAGCAGATGGATTCATTGTACCATTTTTGTAGTTCTATAGTTTATTGTGTTTCTCTTCACCTATTCACTTTATTCTGTTAAAATTTCATACTGTAAGAAAAACTATGTTTTACCATTTACACTAAAGTTTTTAACTAGGTACCGGAAATTACCTCTGGGTGCCCCTTCAGACGTTTTGAAAACCCATGGAAGGTCTCTATGGAAGGTTAAACAATCCAAGTGTCATAGTCAGGGGTAAACCAGACCCCTTTCATCCCTATGACTCTCATAAAAAATTCCACAAAAGAAAATGTTTAATGTGCTTAAAGTATGCCTACGAGAACAGCCTAAATACTCATCTGCCGGTTTAAAACTCATTATGATTCTATTGGACGAGCCTACGCCGAAAACATAATATAACTATGACTTGATTCACTGATTTAGAGCTCTAGCCTACAAAATTACTACAAATGAATACCTATATGCAAATGATTTAAAATTCTTCATTTGAATATTGTAAAATTACTCACTTCCGAGTATACAAACGTATAATTAAAGCTTAACGCAAAATAATAAAACTACAGTGATCATCGGACTACTGCGCAGCCATTACATCAAACGAATATTGCATGACATCAATTTGGTCTTTACATCACATCAAAAAACTGCAGAAAACTCAACTATTTGTAAAAAAAATGTCTTGATTTAACAAAAAAGCGATTAAAGTCTTACTAATCAAGTGTTTAAATCAATTTGAAGGTCTTACCGAGTAAAAATTCGCCTATTCCAGAGAAGAAACGAGGAGACGTCCGTCCACGACCGGAGCCATGTGTGACACACAATACACGGCCCAACAACATCCCTGCAACACAGCGGCTCTCACCGAAATACGGAGAATCAGCGGCCCAAAGGTAGTGAACTGAGTTGATTCCAATTCCCGCTATGCAGTGTTGCAAAGCTTCTAGTTCAATAACGCTCAAAATAGACATTGATTTAGGCTGTAAAGCCTAAAATAAAATATTGTTGTTAATACGTTTACTACGATTAGAGTTTGAATAGAAAAAAGTGAATATTAGAACTATTTTACAGAACAATCCAGCTATGCCATGTCTATGTGAAAGATGTGTGGTGGCATATCTGTTGAGATTATATCTTTTTTGGAGTAAGGGGCCGTCCACGTAGTTTTATATCCTAACACATTTTAGCATTTTATCAAAACGAATCCCTTGTCTTGATTGACTCTTTACGTCGCTCTAGGACTAGTTCAATTTGAACGACTCTTTATCGTGTCTTTATCTCCCCCTTGTTGACTATTTATCTTTCCCTTGCTTGATAAGCGGTTAGATTACTGATTAGTCGAATTTCAAGTCCCGCAGGACGAAGTTGCGGGACTGGCCATAAGACTGCACCAATGTCACCGTGCAACGTCATTATTTGTACAAATAATGTTGTCTTTTTCATTATTGGCTTTTGCCTTTAAGAGAATAAATAAATAAAAAGAACCTCCTCAAAAAAGCAAAAGCCAATAATAATAATTATTAAAGAACCTCCGCCTTATAGAACGTACAGTAACGTTAAGCCGAACACCTGCCCTCAACTGACGAGGGCAGCCTCTTACTTCCGATACGAATATTATTTCGGCATTCAATGCATAATAACAGAAGGCTGGTAAATAGAATTAGAGTATCATGAGGAGCAAAGGATCAAGGTCTGCTTAAAAGCCAATAGAAATCGCGGGGTCTCCCCCTCTAAAAACTCTAATATTCGTATTTGTTCGGCGTTGGCTTTTGTAGAAAAAGGCCGTTTTAAATTTATTGATGACGCTTTTAAAACAGAATAAGGAACACATTTTTTAAATCCTGACCTCTTTGTTCTTCCTAATAACCAAACCAATAGTTTTAGGCAGTGTGAAAACGGCTATTGACTAATAAAATTATTATTAGCAAACGACATGCCTTCCATCTTCCTCTATGACAATTCGGTCCCGGTTACTTTTCTTTGTTTAGTTGATAAGTATTTTATTAAAAAATCGAAGTAATGGTTGTTCGTGTTTATTTTGGTTAAAAATATTTAACAATAGAAAATTAGGGCAGTAATCCTCAAATCTAGTACAATAAATAAGTGATAGCGGAAGTTTTCATAACGCAAGGTATTTCTACTGTATAACAAGTATTAGTGTAATATTTCCGAGTTTTCAGTATGAATTAGCCTAAACGTTAGTATGCTACAACAGTCTTTTATTTTAAGGGTAAGGATAGATTTAGCCTAACAGTTTTAGATTATGTACTAGGTTATGTACATCATTTCCTATCCGCATTAGGCTTATGCATTTGACCTGTTTGGTAATGAAAGCTCACACAAGAGTGCTTGTATTATAGTAGCCTAGTTGGCCAAGGTTACCTACCTAGACATTGCATGTGTCTACTATCTTCTATGCCTTTGATTACATTTGCTTCACAAGTCTAATCTGGCCGATATCGTATACAACATTGAAACGGAAAAAGTGCTTATATCTATTAGATATACATGAACCTAATTATGGTAGGCTACTTCTCTAGAGTGTTGATATTCAAAAAGCTGGCAATTTATTTAACAATAACAACTTATTTAACTTTTTTAAATGACAGAAGAAAGAGGGGAAAGAGCAAGTCTACTAAATGACTTCATATATTTCATATCATAGCCCTAACATATTAGAACAAACACTTTTCAAAAGCTAATGTTTACTTATCATTTGTTTACCTTTCAATACTTTTTTGTTGACAAATAACAACAATATTTACTTGCAGTTAAAAAACACTTTAGACACTGATAACAATTAATTAGGCAGCAACTTTAATTCTAAATCTTTGGTACAAAAATACAAATATTTATTTTGGTCCATGATCTTGCTTTTGCTTACACTGTAAAAGGAGTTAGTCACCAAGTATTTTTAATGTTGAATTGAAACGTTTTAGATCTTAAAACTAATTAATATATTTAGGTAGGGCATGGAATAGTTTTATTCCTGAATATAATGTCGATCTTTCATACAGGCAGAGTGCGTGGGAAGTCAACTTAAAATCATTTGTACACCATGTGTCTAAGCCATCTATGTATATCTACCATGTTGTAGTACACATTTACTAATGCAGAACATTATAGTGTCATAAATGTACAAACAAGGCAGAGTTTGTTGTTTAAATACATCACGACACATGCCCATAAAATTCAGTTTAATTAATTCTTATGACATTTTGTTGTAAAATAAATACCTTGAGAAGCTGTTCAGCACATGACCTCCATATTCTAACACCATATGACAAAACAGGTTATATTAATCTGTAAAGCCAGATGCCAGGACACTGGGCTTGCAATGCCAAGACCAAATTGCAACAGAAAAATGCCTTAAGATATTTTGTGGCAGACATTATCAAATGTTCAAAAGTCTGTCCATTCAAGATGCACTAGCTGAGTTTTACTTAATTGTTTGTATCTTTAACTTATCAGAAAAAACTAGCTCTTACGATTTTGATTGCTTGCATGTGGTAAAATAATTAATCAATTCACTTGGATAGAATTTTTCTAATCTGATTAAACTTTCCTCACTGTTCAACAATTTTGGATGTTTTAATTTTTTATATGAGGGTACAGTGTTCCCAACACTGTAAACTTGCCATGCGAGATGCTAGATGAAATTTTGCAACACGGTTGTGTGCAGTAGTTCCCCACTCCAGATCCCCAGCTTAACAGAAATCTCTGGTATGTTAGTGCCGTCTAGCAGACTTCTTAAAATTATTTCTTATCTTCCTCTCTGCTGAAACATCCAATAAAGAAAAATAGCATTAAAAAACTGAATTAATTACGATGTTACACCATTCACCAAAACTAAGTCTGAATTCAAACTAAGGCAATGTTTGCTATTACAATAACGCTCATGGGCCTAACCCGATAATTTATTACAACATATAAAACTATAATGTAGTCCAGCAAACTTACGTCTAATTCATCAACAATCAGCAAGTGAAAGATTCCATAAAACAAAGTTATAATTTCATATAATCTGGAAACAGGTAGAGGGGAGTGAAAATCTGTATTAATAAGAATACAAATAAAACCAAAACCATCTGTTTTTATTCATAGTAGAAGTTGGAATAATTCCTGCTCAAAGGTAGCGCGAACAAAGCAGGTTGAAAATCACCAGTAGTACACAGAACTACCGTTAGAATGAAGTAGATCCCAGTATTTCAGCAAAGGTTGTTGTAGGAGCAGCTCTTTGCATCAGAATATCTCCCAACATGCGTCTTACGTTCAGTTAAGTGGTGAATTGTGTTTTTTTCTTTGAAATATGTGAAATAAGTGAGCAAAATTTTAGCTAAATCAGTATTGGTTTTGTTCTAATTGGCACTTGTATTTTTCAGGCATGTGTTAACAAGACATTGTATAGCTGCCATAGGAAGAATATTTTATCAAAGATTTATAATGAAAGGCATTAGTTATGTGGTAAAGTAAATTGTATCAATATTGATGGATCCAGTTGGACCTTGGACAGCTGCGTATGCTGCTAGCTACAACAGGCTGACTGGAGCAGCTGGTGGATTTCAACCCACGCCTGGGACAGCAGAGTTCCCCCACTCTTCTAGTAATGTGCCTCCGTCAACCACGTCTCAGCTACTACTCCAAGCTGCTCACACTCCCGGACCAGCACCCTCGTTCAACCATGGAGGATTCCTGTCACCACCTCCAGTTGCTTATGATGCTGTATTTTCCCCTTTCTTGCATCATGCTAATCAAAAAGCCCATTTTACGCAAGCTCTTAATGCTGCACAACATAGACAAGCTATAGCCAATAGCAAACAAGGGTCTATTGAATCCTCCACATCACGAGAAAACTACAATCCGTTACATCCCCAACCTCTTGCACCCAGCTCTGCTTTTTTTGAACAAACCTCTTCTACTATGCCACCATCAACAATCGCTTGGACCCATCAAAATAATTCTCAACTCCCTAGCCCTTTTGGAATCTTGCCTCATGAAAGTGTTGTAGGAGAGAGATCTGGAGGACCAACTAAATTAACTTATGAAAATTTAAATGCAGCACATTTTGCCGCTGCTCAAACTTTGAATCATATAAATTCTCAGTTGGTTGCTGCCAGTTATTCTGATGCAACTAAAAAAATGCTTTCATCTCCTACACAATCTCCTCCTCCTAAGACTAATACCTCTGTAACTTCAAGTACAAGTTACTACCAACAACCATCTCCAGGTAGCTATTCACATCCTGAGAGTCAATATCCTTCTCTAAAAAACCTACCAATAGGCCTGACTTTGAAAAGTGAATACAGGCGAGAAAACGATATGTACTCTAATAATAGTGTTGCAGTTCAACAGAGCCAAAATAATATGGCCTCTAAAGACTGTAGTCAAGGCAGGACTGGAGTAGGAGTTTTTCCCGCAAGATTCCAAGAAAAGCAAACAGTAACATCTACATCTGGATTCCAACCTCCATCTTCTAAAACATCTCTTCCCAATTCTGACTTATCTGGGAAATTGAAAACACAACCTGAACGTAGAAACAGTACTCATGAATCTAGTCAATTGTCTCCAATTAGCTATGCTATGATAGATTCAGCTCACCAAAGGACAGTACCGACAAAGATAGCAGCACCAACTAGAGGAGGAGTTACAAACAATCTACAGCAACCTCAATTGCAGCAACAGCTTCAAAAGCAAATTCCATATCGCGCTTACTCAGCAAGCTCTACTTCTGAATCAGAATATGTTCAAGCTCGTAATATATCTTCTTCTGATGGAGGCTATTCATCCAGTTCCAGTATTAGTCAAAGCGGAGGGGAATGTAATACTTTACAGAGGAGTCCTTTAAATCACTCCCAGCCTAGTCCTCATGGCCATGTTACTAGTCCCGCAGCGTATCCTGCTTATCACAGTCCAGCCATGACTTCTATGTCTTCACCGTCACCTGGACATCATTCAGATCCAAATATAGGTTACAAACAACACCCATCTCCTCAAGTAGCTCCTCCGTCACCATTAGATGCATCTATGCCCAAGCCTTCTCCTGTTGGTTACTCTTCAGTGATAACCAGAACCGATCAAGGCTACCCAGGTGATAGAAGCCTTGAGTATTCTCAAAAACCATGCTGGAAAGAGGAAGAAAATCAAGCTATTAGGAACCATTCAATGAAGTATACAGGTGTTTCTGTGGAGAATTTGCAACACGTAAATAATTTACAACACCAGCAAAGAACCATGCTAGGTTTAACCCAGAGACAACAAGCATACTTTGATTCTACTCCTAATCACAATTTAACTGTCAATCGAGGAGATCCCATGAGTTTAGTCAAAAACTTACAAAGCCAGTCACAAATACTTCCTTCTTCGGAAGGAAAAGCTGTTATGGATGATACAAAACCAAATTCAACCACAAAAAAGGAAAAAGCAGGAGAAAATAAAAAATCTTCAAATTCAAGTACAAGAGTTCCTCCTCCTGCTCATGCGAACATTAACCTTCAACAACAAAGTGTTGAATTCAGTAGACCTAACTATCTTTCGCCTCATAATGTAGATCCTGGCAATTCTGCAGTGATAGGGGCACAAAATTCTCTTTGCCACTCAGAAAGCTATTTACATACAGGAACAGTACCTTTTTCTCATCAAAATACTTCTGAAAATAACGTTCCTTGTTATCAATCGAGTCCTAAACAGGAAACTGCAATTAAACCTGATGTAACCAAAAGTGAAATAAAGCAAAACTATGAGGAGCAACCTATTGCTCAAGTAATAGTACCTGATGTTGTAGATGAATTAAATTTTCTATCTGAAATTCCTAAAAAAAATACAACTCTTAGCAATAAAAAATACAAAAAGGATACTATTCCTAATGTAAAACCTGTCATACCAACTCCAAATGCTAACTCTACATTTATGACTAGTTATTTAAAGTTTTTACAAGGTGTGAAAGATGACTCTTCTCTCCCACAGACCCCAATTAAAAAACCTGCCTACATAGCAACTTTGAAGTTTGAAACAAAACCTAGGAAACCAGTGAAGTTGAAATGTACATCTCCCTTACCACCTAACGACACTGAGGATGATCCTAGATATTTTCCTCTACCTAAGGATTCCTCCAATAGAAAACTGGATTCTTCATGTGATTCCGACTCTAATCAAGAAGAGAATATATCAAATGACGACAAATCACAAGTCTCCATCTGTCCAAACATCAAGAGTACCAAGAATAAGCAACAAACTTCCAAGAAAAGGAAACCAACAGTTACCAAGAGTAAAAGCCCCAAAACTAACACAAGAAAGTCAAGAAAAAGGAGACATTCATCGTCAGGTGAGTTGGTAAATCATAAGACCAAAGATCATTATTGTAATTGATCATTGTTAATGAAATAGGCATGGTCAATATACAAGGTGATAAACTAACATCTGGAAGGGCTTTACATGTTTAACGTCAACTATTCTAAAACAAACTACTTAACCTTCCAGAGGTCACATACATCCTAATGCATCTCTGTTCCTTAATCAAATGGCCTACACACAAGCCTAAAGCCCTTTAGTACGTGTACCTTCCGTCCTTTATTCTTAGAACACGATAAAATATATTTTAGCCACTTACAGCTTAGATATTAGTTTTTAACTGTTAATGTTAGAGCCTGGAGGCGCTTTCTCTCGTTACGGGGCAACCCGGAGTTATCCTCCGTGTGCCACCCTGCTAAGAGCAAGTGAATTCATTGTACCACTTTTTTTAGTTCTATAGTTTTCGTGTTTCTCTTCACCAATTGAATTTTATGCTGGTAAAATGATGATACAAATGCCATCCTGTAAGAATAACGATGTTTTGCCATTTTCACTAAGGTTTTAACCTACCTGGAAGTAACCTACAGGTGCGCCCTCTTAAGTTTGGAAAAACCTATGAATTCGCACTCTGGAAGGTTAAGATTGACATAGAAACTTGAAATTTTGTTTAAAATTAGTCCTTCTTAGTCTAATCTAAAATCAATTCAAACTACCTAATTCTTTTCACTGTAACCTTTTCAAAACCATGGAACAAAATTGCACCTGCAGAGTAAACGAGTGTTAAATTTATATGCAGTAACTGATTGGAATTTTAGATTATTCTATCATGAAAATGAGCGGTTGTATCTTGAATCTGATGAGTTTGTGTGCAATGGGCTAACCTACATTTTTATTGAATTTCCTTTGGAAAACTGAGATATTCATGCTGGCAGCATGGTAAGACTCAGACCCGGGACCGTGAAATGAGCACCGATCCTGACCCCCAGAACAAAAAAAAACACAAATATTTTATTGAATTGACATGTTTACAAGCATGTATCTCAATCGTCCATTATTTGATCTAAAATTTTGCATTAATCCACATCTAGATCCCTATCAAACATACATAACTTACATTTATACTATTCCCATTTACTCAAATTTTCCCAGTTTACCCCTGTTAGTCTGGTTCTCCAACATCCCAATTGTGTGCCAAAAACTTGTTTGAACTGTAAAATGCTTCTGCGACCAAAACTAATTTTGGACGAGCTTTGAAAGCCTTTGGCTCTGGGGCACTTTTGATCGAATTTGGAAGTCTGTTGACGAACTGAACTCCTGCCTGCGCAGGCAAACGTTCATGAACCATTGTTCTGTGTCTCCCAGTTCGATAGTTCTCCCTGTCTCTGGTTTCGTAAGAGTGTACATTCCTCTTACAAGGTCGCATTTACATTTGAAGAAAAGACAGGTTTCTAAAATGTAGGGACAGAGTCAACAACTGAATCAAAGTCTACTCTCAAGTACTCTGTGACTTTAGAAATGCCTTTGACTGTGCCAATCACTCTGATCTTATTGTTATTGTTATCTTAAAATTAAATAAATACAGGTTGCAGGGCCAGGAACTTAAGCTTTTCAATCTAGGAAATCTTGTAGAATTCTTGCTAAATATTTTATTTTCTACCACGTTTTTAATTATGATTTAGGTGAAAAGTAATAACTAATTTTAGTAAAATAGTTGCTAATATTTGTAGTTATTTTTGTTCTAGAAGAAGAAATAATGCCAAGAAGAACAAGAGCAAAGAGAAAGGCAAAAGAAAAAATAATATCGTTTGACGATGGTAGTGACAATGCACTTTTCAGTGGAGACTCAGACTTAGATCCAGCTTGGTCTCCTGAAGAACCCAGGGTAAGTGAGCATCTCTTCTTCTAGAGATGATGACCCTTTTATTTCTCAATGCAGGGTTTTCACCTGTTTTGTAAATTGGAAAAATAAAAATTTTCTTCCACCAGGAAAAGTTCTAGAACTTCTTTGCCAGCCGTCAGGAATGTTATGGGAGGTAGAAATATTGGTGGCTCTGATTCTTGTTAGGTACAATTTCAAGCAATCTTACAATTAAATGACTTTCTACTTTCTGATTTGTATTTTACAATGTTTAGATTTTCATTATATTTAAATCTGTATTTCCTTCCCATTACCCTGGATAACATTTTTTTTAAAGCTGCCCTTTCAGCAAGACATAACCCAATGATCTACCCTCTTCAATCATAAATTACTCCTCTGCAAAAAAACTCCCGTTTTAGAAAATTCCCTGTCAATGTTCGATCTTACTGGCTATTTATTCTAGGTGTCAGATGATGACAGAGTACGAAGAAGGAGGAGAACCTCGGTGCACCAGAACCTTGGTACTGAAAAGGATGGCTCACCGATGACTCCTCCAAGGTCGCGTTTCCTTGAGTCATCAGATGAAGAAACAAATAGTGTGTCACATAAGAAAGCTCTAGGTAAGATTTTGGTAAAGTAGGCAATTTTTTGCCATCAGGCCTGCCTCTTCGACAGCCAAACATTTGATCTAAAGCAACGTATGTTTTCCTACAACATCAGATCAGAAACATACAGATTGTATATTCATCACGGGCTGTGAGGATGACAATTAGCAGAACTACTGGTCTATTCAATTAACATATCTTACAAATGAAAGTGATTACAAAATCACGATGGATGTTCCTCTCCAGGTCCTCTAACTCATTAAAGGTTTAACCCTTTGCGGTCTCATTTTATTTTTAAATTTTTGTTAAAAGCATCCTGTATGGGTTGCAAAAATCCCCTGTCCCTGTAAGCAAAATTTCAGCAAAACCGCTCTCTGGTACGGTGCATTTCCAGTCATAGAACCTCTCCTCTAAGCGGGGATTTAGTGCCTCCCTAAGCTCAAAAAGTGCCACTTGCCGCCTCACTGGATTTGATGATCCATTTTCTCTTCAGTGATACTCAGCACTCCTATTCCCAAGTACAAATTGGCCCCTGCACCAGAATAATCCAATGACCAGCATTGCACCGCACCAGAGAGCACCCGGGTGGGATTCGAATCCTCGCTGTGACAGACAGGGGCCAACTGTCCGTCACTATAACCACTAAACCACCGGGCTGTTTGTCGTGGGCTGTCAAACTCACACGTGAGTGGGCTTCGGGGAGGAGGGAGTGGTAGTTTCGTTGTTCTCTGCTAGGTGCCGTTATTGTAGTGTAGTCCTTGCATATCAGAGACTGTTTCAACCGCAACCTATACTGGCAGGGTGGCCACAGACCGGGAATTCTGTGAATTATAACGTATCGAGAAATATGCGTGAATTTTTCGTGTTACTGGGAAAATATTGTTGTTAAAAAATAATTGTTGTTGATGTTATATTGTGTTGCAAGCATAACAAGGTCCTCGGAGCGCACCGCGGGTATGAAACGACCGTCAAAACGTATTACGACCGCGAAATGGCAATCGGAACGTAGCACAGGGATAAAAGCGATCGGGACGTATCGCGGGCCTGAAATGGCGATCGGAAAGTATCGTGGGTAATAAACAGCTCATGGAATGTATCGGGGAGTTTTAAAAGGTGATTGGAACGTATCGCGGGCATAAAATGGCGATCGGAACGTATCACAGACGTATAAAGGCGGTCAGAAAGTGTCGTGGGTAATAAAAGACTCTCGAGTGTGTCATGGGGTTTAAAAAGGTGATCAGAACGTATCACAGGCATAAACTGGCTATCGGAATGTATCGCGGGCGTTCAAAGGTGATCGGACTGTCGCGTATAATAAAAGCCTCTCGGAATGTATCATGGGGTTTAAAACTGCTCTCGGTCTCAAAACGTATCGTGGGCAAAAACGACTGGGAAGGGTCGCGGACTTTAAACGAGGCTTGGTACAAACTGCGGGTGTAAAACGGTCTTCTGAAACAGTGGAAGTGCACCGGGTAAGTGTGTATATTCCCGGGAAATATGCGTGAATTTTACCAAGCTACTTCTGTGGCCACCCTGACTGGACATCTAAGTGTTAAAAGGAAATAGCGTTTGTCGACCTATACTCGACACGCAACCTCATAGGGTTAATACCCCTTTCTTAATCCGAACTGGAAATTAGTAAAAAAGCTATTTGAAGAAATCACTCCCTTGCTCATGCATAATAGTCTCAAATAACTTCCCTACTATTGTAATTGTAGTATTTTATAATACTTTAAGAACTTTAAGAAACACGACTCAAGAGAAGTCACCTTACTTGACGAGTTACAGAAGTCAAGTGACGCATCCTGTGGCCCTGTTCAGTTCCTTGTCCGTTCAAGATGTCAAAGCTTTTGGAGCGCTGCATTATTTATGTGTGGTTGTGCACTATATTTAATGTTCATATGTATATACAACAGTAACGTAACGATGGACATGTACTACTATTTTAAGATTATAACAATTTTGTAACTTTCATGTAAATGTTCAAATTATTGAATTGCATCAATATAAATGCTGACCAATCATCAATGATCAAGTGCAGACCAATATAAATTGATTAAATGAATATTTATTTTTTTCCAGATGAGTTGAATAAAAAAAGTCATGCCATAAAACTACATAACAAACCATTTTCTATTTGTAATTACTGCTCTATTTTAGTACAGACTTGTTTATTTTATTTTATTCTTCCAATGGTCAAACGACCAATACATACATCAAGTGATACATAATACATAAATAGTAATGTTAAATAATAAATAAGAAATAAGATTGAGTTTAACAATGTTCAAAGATAGAGCTATTAAGGGATGAAACAAGTAATACTTATGAGTAAATTAACAATAAGTAATACATAAATAGTGAATAAATTACGCTAATAGCTAATATGTTTTAAATGATAACAGGTTACAAATAGACGATTAACATTAAATAAATATACAACCAACAAGAATATCATATAAAAATAAATAAATATAATTGTGAATTGAATAAATAGGTACGATATATTACTTCTATGAACAATAAATAATATATAAATAGTGAATAAATTAAGCTAATAGTTTAATGATGTAGAGTTTGCCAGTTTTAACCTTATTTATATTTTCTTCTCAAATTTCAGGAGCTTGTAATATTTGCAAGACTTCATGTGAAGATTCTACAGAATCAATCAAGTGCAGCAGTTGTAAAAATAGTTACCATATGGAGTGCTGCAGTCTTGCAACTGCACAAAAAATCAAAAAACTTGGCTCAAGGCGTAATACCTGGAAGTGTGATGATTGTAAAGCAAAACCAAGTAAGTTTTATAGTTAGGCTTTTCTTTTTCTCTAAGAATAGTCTTAAACTACAAAGCAGCACAACAGTTTTATGAAGAGTCCATGTCCTTTAAGAATAAAATCGAACATATTAGCTGAGTCGTCACTTGTATTTAATAGTAGGTTAAAAATCACCCTCCAGGTTGATTGGTAAATTGAATCTAGCTAATTTAGACACTTGTCAAGTGCCTCAAAGAAAGTATCTTAAGTTACCATTTGGTGAGCAATACACAGACACTATTAGTAATGATCAAAAAGACTCCTGTCGGTTCAATATTTAGTTCAGAGCAGAACTTGTCTAAGTTAATAGGCCTGTTATCAAGCAAAGAGTTGACAAAAATCATAACTCCACTGTTCTTGTGGTTCGATCGGCAATAGTCATAGGTTAAGCGTTTAATATTATTGTAGTTGTAGATTTCATCTTGTACCAGCCAATGTTCATTCAAGCCATTTTATGTATGCCATGAAACTTAAGTTTTCTTTAATTTTTACGTATGTTAATTTGTTTACGTATCTCATAAAAGTATAATTTTAGCTGCCTGATCTGTCGTTAATATCGTATCGAGTCTAATACACATTTTATTATACAAATTGTATACTTGTTCTACAAATTTAGTTCAATAATTCTATTAAACTTTCTACATTCTCAAGAAGCGATGCTAATGGTAGTTCTCTGTAATTCACATAAGCTACTGGTCAAATGTTATTTGATCTATTAAGCAACTGTGTGTTCTTAATGTTTTCTGGGTATAAGTTTCTTATTGGTTACAGATAAAGCTAAAAGAAATGTTCGAAACAAAAGAGGAAGAGTGAGGTCATCCTTGCTGGACAAAAATTCCGAGGACAGTTTGGAATCTCTTGGTACTGAGGACTATTTTCCTTTCAAGGTAAAGAATTTTATACTTCCTTTTCAACCTGTTATAGCCTAGGGTGTCCATATGGACACCATATTCATGACACACTCTGAGCTTGTATCTGACATCACTCATATCAAGTATCTGGGCTGATATGGGTTAAGAATGTGTACTTCATTAGTAATTTTCTAAAAAAAAACTTAAAAAACAAATGAATGAACTATTTAGTGCAATCAATCCTTGAATCAAATACTTGGGTCAGAGAAGTTATCAGAAGTTGGTTCCTCGGTTGTTGTTCCAATCCAGAGAAAAAACAGTACACACATATTTTTAATGACAGACAATTCAGTGGCGGCTCCAGGGCATGTTCTCAGCATTGGTACAGCCCACGAGTGACGTACGGGGATTTTGGGGGGTATGGCATATGAGTTTTAAAGGCATTTAAGCCTAATTTTCATGGTTGCCTTCATTTAAATTTTTTTGCTTTTAGTGTTTGTACACATTTGAAAATGTAAGAAAAATAAAATAGCAATACCAAATCACTCCTTAAAGTTTTTATGGAAATCGCCTAAATCTGCAAGTATAAAATTTCACAATAAAATTCCGCAAAGTATTAAAGATATTAAAAGTTTAAAATTGTTTAAAAGAAAATTGAAAAACTATTTAGACCACATAATCCGAAACCCGTTAATCCGAATTTCTGGTTAATCCAAACTAGCATTTGGAGAAAAAAAGTTTGAATTTTTGAGACATTTTTTGTTGTCAAAAGGAAGAAATGAAACAAGACACTAACTTTTAGAAAACATTTTAATGGGACAATTTGAATACAAAAAGAGTACAGATAGTTAAATTGTCAATGAAGCACTGCAACAGTTTGGAGAGTGACAATGTTGGCGGTGGTTGTGGAGGTAGGTGAGGGAGGGCTTTCATGCACAGTAAGCGACACAGACGCCGCAACGCGACAGTGCTGTGTACTGTAATACCTGACCTTGAACCGGCACCCCAGTCAGTCGCTGTGAAAAGAAAAGCTAGGTTCAACTCAATCCTCTTCTCAGCTAACACAATCCAATTTAACTTTCAACTAGATATGCAGCACCCCTACCTCCTCTCAACCCAAAGCATTGAGCACCTGCCTTTGTAGACACTTGATACTGAGATTGCTAGTTCATCCAATTACCATTGTAGGATTCATTTAAAAGCAATGGCAGAATTGATTTTGATCAGCATCCTGTTTATATTGTACAATTTTAAGTTATAGTAATGTAGATGGTAAAACAGTGTGAGTACAGTAGTAAGTACAGTATATAAAATCATTTGTTAATGTGAAAGAAATACCAAGCTCAAATGACAAAAAATCTAATCATCATTAATAAAGATTTAATGTAAATGTCAAGTTTGCTGTTTCATAACATGTTTAAACAATACAACTAAGCTAAACAGCTTTTTTTGTTTAGCTTACTTACTCTTTTAAGTCATCCCCTTTTTTTCTTGACAAAAGTCCTAGTAGGGCTGAAAATTTGACAGTCTATGTTCTTCTATGTGTTTCTAGTTTATCCAGGTGAGCCTGCTCTCCTCTCTATTACTTGTTGATATCATATCCTGGCCTAGTGCCCTATTTCCTATTTATTTTATTTGAGTCTTACAAGTAAAAATAGCCCTTTACATTTCCATATCAAAATTAATGCCTGTTTATGACTGTAACGTACTTGACAATAAAAACCTTTAATCTTAATGCGTAGGCTTGAGTTGCCAGAGTCATCGTTGCTTTCTAGGCTTTCGGTGTCAAATTGCGTTTAAAACCTGTTTAAGATTAATTTTTAAATTGGTAGTGGTATGGGATGAATAAATTGAATGGACACTCCAAAAGAAATAATTTTCAACTGATTATGTGTTAATAAAGAACTTTGCTCTGGCCTGACAACTGCTAACTGCTTCAAACAGTTGTTGCCAACATATAGCCCAAACATACGTTTTTAGTCACATTGAGTAATGTTTAATGTACCTTATTTCACCTGTAGAACGTTTGTATTATCATTTAACGTTTATAATGTAAAAAATACTTTATACAATTTTAGTCAACTTTTGTTGTTGTTCATTTTAGTTGGTATCTCACTTTGATTATCAAGTCTAAATTTATACGGATAACTGGTGTTCTACTGTATCCTCAAATCATTTATCTTTGTTTAGTCTGGAGAGTTCATTGTTGTAAAATCTGAACTGAGTGAAGAATATCCACCGATATGGAGAGTTGATGGCAGAACCTTGCTTCAGAAATATGAACCGTTTGACCAAAATGGAGAAAAGTTGTACAGGAACATATCAACAGTAAGTGTAGCAAGCACTATTTTGTTCTCGATGATTGTGTAATATATTAATCATCAGCAACTTACTACAATCTAATAATAAAGCTTGTACGATATCTGTTTTGTAGTTCATTACTGGTACATTGCTAGTAGCACCAAACTTCATTCATCACAACACACCAGTAACCAGTTTATTTTCATTTTAAGCGAATTTGCTTTGGAAAATAGGATATTCATGCAAACAGGTAGGTAAGACCCAGACCCAAGACCATAAAATGAGCACTAGTCCCAACTTCCAGAAGATGTTTTTAGCATTTTTCAAAATTATATACATATGTCACCTACATAGAGATAGGGTGTGTACTCTGTACAGTTTGTATGTCGTGTCAGATTTTCATGCAATTTGGTACACAGTTTTCATTTGTAAATATCTAGGTCAAGTTTGTTAGCCAGTAAAATCGGACTACCAGAAGTACTTTTTTGGAGGGAGTTTACACAAATAAAGCAGTTTTAATGATCTAAATCAGTAAATTTCATTCGATTATGATGAAGTTTTAAAATAAATATGTACAGTAGACTCTTGTAAGATCAGCCACCTTGGTACTGGACCCTACGCCAAACTTAAATGTGGCCAAATTAAGTGATGCATATCTATAAAATGCCCATTAAATGTTTTTAAAGATCCAAAGCGGATTAAAAATATCACTAACTGTAGCCTCTTATAGGACTGAGCACCAGACGACTGCACAGTACGAATACTTGACTTGTACAGATGAACTAAACAAAGAATACAATAAACAAGTTGAGACTTGCTGCCTGCTCGCGTTTGACATGTGCGTGACTAATGCTCAGAGAGCCAGCCGTACTAAGTGAAAACCAAACTAACCAAGGCCAAACTTTGGACGTTAACTGTATTTTAATGTTCCCCATCAATAAACTAAAAATAAAATGAGTTGCTTGAAAATTACCGTCAAAAGAGTTATTTTTCCCTAAAACAATTGAATAAATAGTTCGATTTGAATTAAATTTGAAATGCGGTTTCCTTTCATGGGTTGTTAATGTAGTAAAATTTGCAGTAAAAGACCACATAAGTCTGAGGCTGGAGGCCAAAGCGATGCTGTGAGCATAGCAAACTTAAGTTACAATTAGCGAATTAGATTAACAAATTGCAAAGGAAATTTGCTTCAGCCATGCCAGTGGCGCTTTACCGCTTAGCTATGTGTTAGCCTGTTTATTATCTTTTGGTGAAATAAAAATGAAGATAAACTAATGTTGTCCCGTGATAAACAAGTTTACTGCTACTGGCAGTGTGCCTGCTAATGCAGTGAACTCCCAAACAGCTGTTGTAAAAGCTTATTTTTGCATTTTTCAGCACTCTCGCTTGATTGGACTAACGTGGCAGAAGGGTATTCTGGATTTTAAACAATCAGGATGAGTGTGAATTTTAATGAAAATTGGAGCTCTACTGGAAACAATAAAATAGACTCAAGATATCAAAATTGAAGTTTCTAAATTGTTATTTACGCATTCGAATTCATATTCTTTGCAGTAATTATTCTACTTACTATAATATAGGATGCACTTGTTAGCACTGCAATGCTTTAAAATACAACTATGTATTGCTGTGTGGGAAGGGTTGGGGAGCCAACCTGTCCAGTAGGCTTGTAAAGTGCACGTACAGTAGAGTTACAATTTGTAGTTGTGGATTACATTCTAGTTCAGTGCAGTATGTACTAAGGATTTAAACTCTGGATGATAAATTCACTGTATTGTACATCCATGCTTTTAAGCACGTGCAGCAAAGCATAGACAACTTGTTATTTATTAAAGATATCAATATAAAAAATTTGTAACTTTCTGAGTTGTTCCATTTTTTGTGTTCAAATTAGCTCATATCCTGACATTTCAATCCACTTTGGCGAGAGTTTACTGTAATTGACAGTAAGAAACTTATAAATTAATATTACTGTTAATTCTGTTAAATCTAGCATGGAGTGAAGTATATTCAAGTAAAGTCCGTTTCAACAGCGTGGGTGCTTATTATCTATATAAATAAAATAAGACTTTGTCTATTACAAAAGAATCTATCTGTTTTTGGTTATTTGTGTTTATATACTTTATAGACGAAACTGGCGTAAAAAAATCCTGTCTGTCTGTCGTTCTGTCTGTCTGTCAACGTTCTGTCTGTCTGTAAGCGTTTTTAAGGCATCTTAGGTTGCAGCTTATAACTCAATATCAACTGAAGCTATGTGGAGAAACTTCGTTTAAAGGCTAGCCCATTCGCATGTGATAACTAGCTATATTTTATACCACAACATCCACAAATATAAATGGCGGGGCAGTGGGCACTTTGATTTTAAAATTTTTTAGACGCTTATAATCTAAATGCTGAAGCTATGGCGGTGAAACTTTGTTTGAGGTTGCGGTGTGTCTTTAGCTAAACTTTATGTCCATAGCATCTCAATAAAACGGGGTAACTATGACTCACAAGTTAACGTATCTATATAAATAAAATAAGACTTTTGTCTGTACATTGCAAAGAATCCATGGTTTTTGTTTATTTGGTGCTTATATAACCTTGGATAGACCAAAACTGGTGCAAAAAATACCTGTCTGTCTGTCTGTAACGTTTTTTAAGGCATAATGGGCTGCTTATAACTCAAATTGGGTGAATCTATGGCGAATCTTCCTTTAAGTTTAGCTCAATACGCATGGTATTTCGATGTATTTCATCATCCAAAAATAAATGCATTCGAACCGTTTTTAAAGCGTTGACCATAAGTCAAAATTGGCTGAAACTATGGCTGCCAAACTATGTTCTGAGGTTAAAGGCAGTTTATCTATAACTATATTTCATACCATACAACATCCACAAGGTGAACTAACAGATTTAAATTGTTTTCTAAGGATATATAAAACTCTTTTTGTCTATTTTAAATTTGCAATTTTCTTAAAATATACACACAGCTATGTTAATAAAGCCCAGTAGAAGTACTCTCAACTAGTTTTTTATATAATCAGAGAATTTTCTTTAAATTGTAAATTGGGTTTGTTGTATGTATCACAAGAAACAGAAGCTGGCTGCAGCATTGACCTTCCTTGAATATTACGAGAAAAACTGCAATTAAGTTATTAAATTTATTAATACTGAGGATGAAACTTGTCAAATGCGAAAAATCAGTCTATGCTGTGGGGACACACACATTCTCCTGTCATACCAAAAATGGGAGAATGTATGCATTTTTACTGCATAAATGGCTTTTTCTTTTCGCAATTGACATGCTTTGCCCATGTTTTATCCCCAGTCACAATACAGATAATAAATTTAGTATTTACACACAGGCCTCATCCTACGACAGCTAGATGCACCTGTGTACTGCGATGCTATGGTACGTCTGCTTTTATTCTGAACAGCCCTTGTAGTTAAAGTAAAAGATGTTCCAAATACACTTTTCATGAAGTAATAAGTTTATTTTTTTGAACATGGACGATTCACGACTAAACTTCTTGTTCCCTCCTATAAACCGTTATAGAATTAGAAATAAATGTTCTTTGTTTGAAGTTTGTTGTTGACGATGGGAGAATTTCACTCTTCTTGCTCACTAACGATGGAAAATGTCCGCAATAATAGTTTAAACTCATAAATAAATGTATCTGTATGTTTATGTTAACTTTGTTTTAAGCTTTCTTGTGCCTTTCTAAGCAAATTTGTGTAACTTTTTAGTATTCCGGTTGGACACCACAACATAAAAACATCTACGAGAAAATTCCTGTGCAGTTCATTGTTCAGGGCCGACAAGAAACCATCGTTAAGTTTCTTCGGTCTGAGATGGTAGACCCAGCTGAAGAACAGTAAGTGAAAAAAAATGTAACTTATCGCGAAATTTCTTACCAAAACACTTCTAGTAGAAGGTAAAGGTAAAGTTTGTCTTGTTTAAAACTCTTCAGCGTCTTAAACCGTTATAGTAACGAACAGCAAGTGTGCCTACATAGGACCGTGTCAGTTACAGTAACACGCCAGGTCCGCCCAATAGATGCTGCTGCTAAAATTATTCTACATTTAATTATATATGTATTTTGTTATGTATTGGTTTGAAAATGGTGAATCCAAAATATTCCAAAATTAGAATATTTGCAACTGTGAGTTACTGTAAAAGCGGGTTAGGCCTTGAAATTTAAGAACAAATATTACTGGGCCCGCAAGCTAAAAAGGTTGGGAACCGCTGTCATGGAACATTGTTATTATCAATTCGTCCTCACTCCTCATAGAGCAAATGTTTATAATAAATCGTTCACTGTAACTTCTTGTCAGTTGTAGAATAACCTCAGTGATACTATTTATTTGACCATTTCTAGTTTAAATCTTATAAATCTAATAAAATTGACAAATTTCAATGAGTTGAGAGGTGTATTGTTTCCAGTTTCTAGCAGGGCTTTAAATTATCAGCTTGAGCAAACCTACTCAGAACAAAGTGGTGGTCGAATACCTGCCAAAAAAAGCACAAAGAAAAAACAAAAAAAGCGTGTTAGGCCATCACCGAGAATCTATGCTTCCCTCCACGGCACAATTTGACCACACCCCATCAAATATCATTACAAATCAAAACTTGTACCCACAAGTCTTACAGCAAGATACACGTTGTTTCAGAGCTTACCTGGAGGAATCCTTGGTCGAAACTGCCAAGTATCAGGATAACTTTGAAGTGTACATTCAGACTCTCATTTCTCAAGCACTGGATTCAAACTTTTTAGCTGAAATATTTGCTGAAAAGGGTAAGTACTAAAAAGCACATATTTTCTGTTAGAAGGCAAGAAATCTTTGTCGGGCTATTTAATTAAATATTTGTGGGTACTGCATCGATGGCTCAAGATGTTGACTTGGGTTTGTGGTGTGTTGCAGACGAGAACTTCCTGCAGAATGTGGAGGTGATCGACGGGTTGACTGACGAGAGGCGGATCAGGCTGGTGTCGGCGGTGGACTGGCCGACACAGAGTGCCATCCAGAGCAGTGTGACAGTGTGGCCCTGCTACAATGTGTTGGCTGAGCTGCGTCCACCTAACATGCGCCTCTGTGACGCCTGTGTACACAATAAGGTGCATGCTCGTATCATCCTCTACGGACAGCCTTACAACGCAACCACGCTTGACGCTCTGGCCCCTGACTGCCAACCTAAGGACCAGAAGGTATGTCCTAATCCATTGATAGATTTTAATCACTCCTAGTAATTTTGATTTCCAAAAGATATTGGAGACATCAGACATGGTGTCTTCTTATGTACATTTCTATTGTATTACCATTTTTAACAAGTATTTACAAGTTATTTGGATGGCAACATGCAAATGAAGAACTGCTGGTGTTGTTCAAACTTAGAAGTTTTGTAAATTCAACCTTGTAGTTATTAAGAAAGTAGAAACTAAAATTGTCAAGAATATGTATACATGACATGAAACCGATATCAACTGATACTCAGATAGCGTTAAGCTAGGTTGGTAAAGGTTGGTAGTTTTTAATGAGTTGTTGGACTCAATACCTTTACGTTAATGCTACAGAGAACTCAGGCCCTGCCCTCCTGATATTTCACAGTAAATTCAAGTCTATCCATCCTTTCCTAATGCGGCAATAGCATCCATGATATTCCTACCAAAAACAAGGTGTGTTCAGCACACAGGAAAACCGGGAATTATACGGGAATTTTCTATATACGGGAAAATTAGGAATTATGGGGGAATTTTGTCCCGAAACTGGGAAATTTTGCAAAAGGGATTGCAAAAGTGGTGATTATGTCACAGACGAGTCTAGATACCGTTACGAACAGTATCAAAGTTGTGATTTTGTCGCGGGTGGTAGAGGAATGAAGACATCATCGTGAACTGTAACAAAAATTGTGATTTCGCCGCAAGCGCTAGCGGGAGTCAAGACATCTAAATGATGGGTAACGAAAGTCGTGATTTCGCAGCGAAAACTAGCGTGAGTCAGGCAAATGCCTTAAACGGTATCAAAGTCGTTAGTTTTGCTGCAGGCGCTAGCGCAAATCAAGACGTCGTCGTGAACGGTAACCAAAGTCGTGATTTCGTAGCGGGAGTCGGAAGATCGTCGCCAACGGTATCGAAGTCGTTATTTTGCCGCAGGCGCTAGCGGGAGTCAAGATGATAACGTAAGATGTGTTTTCTCTAGAAAAAGTTGTGGTTTCGACAAAATAGCCGAAAAAGGGGCAGGAGTAACTATGACTATATTTAGGTAGCTAATTACGAGAAATCAGCAACGTTTTTTTGGGAATAGACGGGAACTAAACCGGAATTTTGTTTTTCCTGAATGCTGGACACACTGAAAAAATCCACAAAACATTTGGAAAGATTTAGAAAAAAGGACACTAGGCCAAAATATGCTATTAAAAAAAAGAATAGAAAAGAAAGCAGGGTCACCTGGATAAAGTAGAAACAGAAGAACACAGACCGTCAAATTTTACATTGTGAGCAGAGACGTACGTTTGAAAAGGTTTTTGGTTTTTCGGTCATTTCTGTGGGCATTCATATGTCCTGGGAGGGGGCTGGGCAGATATTGCATTGAAGTTGGTAAATTACAAGGGTTGTGGCGAGAGATGTTGTACTCTAGAAGGGTGGTGGAACTTTCAAAGGAAGTCATAGGTAAGTGTATGACACAGGTTTTGCAAGATTTTTGGTTGCAATGGTAGGGACCAGATGGTGGGTTTAGAGGTTTCTCAAAGTTGGGGTCAGGGAGTTTAGGGTGGACCAGGAGTTTTTCTAAGGAGTTGGCAAGAACCACTTCCAATGTTCTGGGCAAAACTACCTCCAAATCAAAGGCATTGTGCCATGGGAACCCTAACTTCCTGACCCCAACCTTGAGAATCCTCTGAGCCCACCATCTAAATCCTACCCTTGCATTAAAATATCTTGCAAATCTGTGTCATTCTCTTACCTACGACTTCCTTTAAAAGTTCCAACACCTTTCTCAAGAACAACATCTCTGGCCACCACACTTGCAACTCCAAAAATGCAATTTACCAACTCCAATTCAACATCTGCCCAGCCCAATACATCGGGCAAACTACCCAAACCCTCAGTGGACATATGAACGGCCACAGAAACGACTGCAAAAACCTTTTCAAACATGTCTCTTCTCCCACTGTTTCCCATAATACAAATTTTAAAGACGGTTTCACAACCAAAGGGTTACGTTCCCTACCCCCCGCAGGAACTAGCCCATTGATGGGCACCCAACCTCAACCTTAGATAGCCTACATGCTTTCTCCATGCATTGTTTGTAGTTTTTATTACCATATATAATTTTTTAAATTTTTGACTTCATTGTTGGCAACATTGCTTCTACCTTTCTTTGCTTTAGAGGTGTGCCAGATCTCGCGATTTCGAGATCGAGACGAGAATTTTTTTTTCTCAACGAGAATTCTTATTCTTGAAAAGTTCGAGACGAGAAAAAAAATGAAACCCGACAAAATTTGTAATACTATAAAATTGACTAGAAGTTATTTGAAACACGATTTGCACTGTAAACTAGAAGATTATTTCCGAATATTAAGTGCCAGCAGTTTGAACAACGTACTAGGTAACATCGATGTCCAGTAGCGATGAGATAAGAGGATGATGCAATATTTATATTACGAAGTAAACAAGCTTGTCAAGATGGCCGACGCCACAAAATGGCCTCCAGCCGGAAAATAACAGCTAGCATACACACAACTAGTCAGTTAAATCGATAGTTACAATAGTCGCAAGTGTCGATGGTTGCAATATTTATTATTGTTTTCTATCCGCAGTAATCGGAACAACAGTTAAGTTCGAACGTTTCAACCTTCGATCTATCGCAACATTACTAACTGATCACGCTGCTATTATTGGCGTCTGTTAGTACTTCGCTTCGCGGACTTGTCGTGTTACAAAAGCATCAAACATGATGTGATTTATTAAGGTTTTAGTATTGCAATAAAGAAAATGGTCATAAAAAAAGTTTAAGATAGTAACCAATCCAATTTTTGATTACAAAAACGGGAGATCGCTCATTTGTCAGTATGTTCAGAACCTAACCTCACGACATATTTTGGGAAAAGACGTAAGCTCAGCTTGTTGATTTACTCATTTTTTAGTTATACAAGTTGTTTTTTCAAACACTTGAAACATACCTAACGCATATTTTACTGCACTATTAATTTTTATTTTTAAAGTTTATTTTAATGTTTTATAGTGTTACAGCCTAGCAAACTCAAATTAGAACTCTGTGATTGTCAGTACAAGTTAGGGTATTAGTGGGCCGGCTTAAGTGAAACTTGATGTGATAGGATGGAATAGGGAACAATAATTAACAATTACCTGAATATCAATAATCTTTATGTCATAACCATAATATTTTAGTTTAATATTTTCTGATTAGTTAAATTTTTAATTTTACTTGTAATGTTTTAGGTTTTATAGCTGTTTGTGTGGTCTAGCTTGGGCCTAGCTAGCTACAGCTTGACATTATATTTTTTCACTCATTTCAATGTAAAATAATGATAAAAAATAATTATTATAGGTAATAAAAAACTGGACTAACATTTTATTTATGTAAAATACTTAAACTATTAGAGCACTCAGGAAAAATAAAACTCATTACACTTTTAATATTACAATAATACCATATTCTATAAAAACTAAGCAAACTACTTAATAATAGCAAAAACAAACAAATGGGGTGGACAAATTATCAAAATTAAAATTTCTCGTCTCGATCTCGATTCTCGAAGTTTTTATTGATTCGCCGATCTCGTCTCGACCTTAAAAAACCTGCTCTCGCACACCTCTACCTTGCTTGGTTTTATTGGTAAGCTTACTTTATTCTTTTATCGATCACTTTTTGTGTTGACAAAGGCCCTTGTAGGGCTGAGAATTTTACAGTCTGCGTTCTCCTATGTGTTTCTACTTTATCCTGGTGAGCCTGCTCTCATTTCTATTCCTTTTTGATACAAAATTTGGATAGTAATATCAGAGTTTATTTGGTGATTCACTGGAGTGTACTTATACGAAGGTCGTCCACAAAGTAACCGCTGATCAGGCATGCCACGAGAAGTAGTGGGGGTAGCGCCGTCAATTTTGCATCGGTGTGTGCAGCCGCTCAGTACGCTTCTAGCCTTGCAAGAGGGGGTATCGTACGATCTCACGTTCTCTTGTCACAACCTAAAAACATGAGTGCCGCGATAGAAAATCCCGCCAAATGTGAAGTGCGAGGCTTAATAAGATTTCTGTGTACGAAGAACTACTCAGAAGGTGAAATTTACCGTGCATTGTGTACAGTGTACAGCCCAAACATTATGAGTGAAGGTGTAGTCCGACAGTGGGTTAGTTTGTTTTAAAATGGAAAAACGAATGTTCACGATGAAGAAAGGAGCGGTAGGCCATTCCTTGACAGTGATGATTTGATGAACAAAGTGAACGAGAAAATTTGTGAAATCCAGCACTCCACACTCAGTACTTTCTGATCATTTTTCTGAAATTTCTCGGAGTCTTGTACATGAGATTGTGACAGAAAAACTAGGCTACCATAAGTTTTGTGCTTGTGAGATTCCAAAAGTGCTCACTGATGACCACAAAATGAAAATGATTAGTTCAGAGTTAGACTTTCTTTCTTGGTATCAAGTTGAAGGGGAAGAGTTTTTGAACAGGGTTGTTACTACAGGACGTTTTTGACCATTCCCCTTACAGCCTAGACTTGGCTCCAAGTGATTTCCATCTGTTCCCGTACATGAAGCGGGGGCTTGCATTTCAGCGGTTCGCAAGTGACGAGGAACTTCAAAACGCCGTGACTTTTTAGCTACGATCTAAGCGGCAGATTTTTTTGCAGATGATGTTTCAAAACATGTTACAAGATATGATAAATGCTTGAAATAGTTTGGTGAATATGTAGAAAAGCTGTAGTTTTAAGATGTATATGAAAAATGTTGTATCTGAACTGGTTTAGTTGTTATTTCATTACGGAGGTTACTTTGTGGACGACCCTCGAAATTAGCAAAATTCGTAAGGCTCTATCTAGAGTTAGAATGAACTTGCTCATTACACTTATAATGAGCAAATGAGTTCATTAGATTTGCTTAATATTAGAATGAATTGTTAAAATACATTTTTACTATAATAAAAAACTAATTTTTTAGGATTTCATGATCTGTTTGGACTGCATTAAGTGGGTTCAGCTGTACAACAAGTTGGTGCATCAAAAGTACATTATGTATATCGAATGTGCAAAGAGAGTCTCGGAAAAGAGATCCTCTGATATCAACAAGGAAACCACCGTCATTCTGAATGAACTGTTAGCTGATGAAGACTGGCTCAACCAGGTAAAACATTTGAAAAAAGCAACATACTTTAAAAGTCACCAAAATCATTGTTAGCACACTAATAAATAATGCCTCAATTTTCCAAACAAAATTTTAAACCCTGTGAATTGGCAAATAAAGTACGGCTCTAACAATGGAATCCTTCAAGGGTCCATTCCTGGTTCTGCGTGATTTGTTTTAAAGGTTGATAAATACAAAGAAATAGACACAGCCAATATTGTAAAAAATTGTACAAAATGTTGATGGCACAACTCTTAGCTTAAATGCACTTTTTCCTTTTTTTCAATTGGCTTGGCCACGTTGGCCTCCAGCCAAGGAAAAGTTTATCTGGGCAAACACAGCCTTGGGCCTAGTGTGCTAGCCAACGGAGTGAGACGGATATGGATTAAGGTAAGGGAGGAATGGGTCTGCTAGCATCAGGCTTGGGTAACTGATTTGGCCTTCAACCAGTATGAATGCATTGGTTTTTTATCCTTATTCACCCACAACAGTTGTATCCAAACTACTTCACAGAGGTCTTCTAGATCCAAACTGAAAGTAGCCAATAATATTTACTCTCTCTTTAGTGACTCTTTCTGCCAATCGACTCTCAAGAGTGAACCTTCTTTAGCACACCTCCAATTAGTCCCTCTCTTGACCCATAGAAAGGAAATGTTGTACTGAGTAACCACCCAACACCTACCCAGCTTTAGACATGTTCTCTCTTTGCTGTGCCCAGTATCAGGTTATCTGCACTGGTAATAATACCAGTCAAATTCCGACTGGGGGGTTAGAATTAGCTTAAAGAGCTTGCTAGGAAAAACAACAGTTGAGTAAAATATTTCACCATTCTTAGACAATATTATTTATTCACATATTCATGGAGAACAGTACTTCCGTCAAAATGATTTTAAGAAAAAATATGTTATACAATGCAATATATGTATTCGTCATGTGTTGCTGTTCAGGAGTGGTAGAGTTTTGTTGGTAAGGAAGTCTTTCTCTGAGTAGAAGGGTCTCTCCTGGAGCCACAAAGTCAGCTGTCTCTTGAGATTTGGTGGGTCTTGGGCTTTCAAGTATTCAGGAAGGTGGTTGAAGAAGAGAGCTCCTTTGTAAGATGGCTTCATTTTGAAGAGGCTCAGGTGATGAGGTGGCAAGGAGAAGTCTGTAGCGTGTCTAGTGTTGTGTTGGTGTTATAAATAAATAAATATTTTATTGTTGTAAGACTTGTACATCAAGCATTAACAAATTCAGCATTTACAGTCAGAGACATAGTCAGAAAAATAGTACAAAATTGACATATTTTAAGCAGACAATATAGATAGAAAAATGAAAATACAATGAAGCAGCACAATAGAAACTAATTAAATACTAAAAACAATATTTGACATATTTAGAAACTCATTTAAATTGTAAAAAGGATTTTTTAACAGCCAATTATAGAACTTAATTTTAAAAGTGTTTACATTATACTTACTAATTAACTCAATTAACTTGTTATAAACTTTTAACGATACAATAATGTAGCTATTTGCAGTTGTTGAATGTGGTGTCTTGGTTGCTGGTTGCTGACTGCATGCATGATGGTTTCCTGGATATACAGTGAGCATTTTGAAGTGTTTTTCGCAGCTGTCAAGGCGTGGTATATTTGCTAAGCATCAAATGGCTCTCTTCTGTTGGATGAGGACTTTTTCCAAGTTAGTCTCTGCTCCCCCTCCCCAGGTGGCTATGCCATACCTGAGGTGGGACTCAAACAGTGCAAAATAAGCAGTTTTGGCTGTGTCCATACCACTTATGTGGTTGATTCTGATGACATGGATGCTTGATGATAGTCTTTGCACAGATGTTGTATGTGCGGATCCAGGACAGTTTCAGTCAATTGTGATGCCAAGGTATTTTGTTGTAGTGGTTGATTCTAAGCCTGGAAGGGGGTGTATTTCTTGATTTTTATTCTTTGTAGTGAAACCTAGTTGAACAGACAAGGTGACCTCGTTTAAGACAACGTTGTTTTGAAAGTAGTATTGTTTGGTTCTGTTTAATTGTAGGGTTGTGCTGTTTTGTAGTGTGTCTGGGTTTCTGTCTGAAAGTGTAATGACTGTATCGTCTGTATACATTACTGTGTGGCATGTGTCTTGCAGCCAGCTCGGTAGGTCGTTTGTAAGAAGAAGGAAAAGCACTGGCCCGAGTACGGACCCTTGCGGTACTCCCCTCCGTATACAAGCTACCTCAGAGCATATTTTCTGTTTGATACTGTCTCCGGAATGGTTTATTTCCACAAGCTGTATCCTTTCCTTTAAGTAGCTCCGAAACCATTTTGCTTCTTAATCTTCAATTCCTAGGTGTCCAAGTTTTTGTAGTAGCTGGTCATGATTCAGGCAGTCAAATGCTTTGCTAAAGTCTAAAAACAGACTGTTCACAATGCATCCATCTCTATTCTTGATTTGAATAACAATTTTTCTAGAACAATATACATTAACTTTGGTTTAATATTAGTGTATTTGCTAGACAATAATATTCATAATCGAACTATCAACAACTATTGTGGCTGACCATGTTAAATTCTTAAGTACTTTCATTGATATCAAGATATTGTCTGTAGAAAAGTGTCCTAAGGTCTATTTTTTATTTTTTATTAAGAACACTTTCACTCCATTGTAGCCAAGATGTGTTTATGTTGGCTTGTTACGGAATCATTCATCCCCATTTACCTTGCAGATTACGCTTTTTGAGTAAATTAAAGTTTTGAGAAACTAGCGACTTGCTGTCTGCTATTCCATTGGTGACAAGCTGTTAACCGTCGGTTGTTCTCATTAGCTGTGACACTATTGAAAGGAGTTCTTCAGGACTGGTTGTCAGCTTCTGCCAGTTTAATGCTGTCTTCATTGTTGAAATTATTATTATTTTTAATGATTTCAATGGTTTCTCAGATGACTCTCTGGTCAGGTTTCAAATAAACATGTAATACTTTGGCTTGATTAAATAATCAACTTCTACTGTCTATTTCGTGTTGTTCCTAAATGCTTCTTGATATTAATCTTTAAGTTTTGCTAATATACAACAAACTACAACTACAAGGAGTTTTGCAGACAGCTTGCTTAATGGTATAAGGTCCTTTACAGGCCTCAAAATGTTTTTCAATTTTTTAGCTAGCTTGAGAACAGTCTTTACGTTATGCTGTATAAAATCCTGCCTACTTTGCTGTGTTCCGACAAACCTCTTCTGGATTTAAGTCTCACCGTTTCTTAAAGTGTTCCATGTAAATATTTGCTGCTAACAGTGACAACAGCGATCCCATTGCTGCCCCATCCGTCTGATTCTAGTATTTCTATTTTTTAAGAAATAGGTTGAAGTTATTGTATAGGTATAAAATTGCATAACAAACATTTAACTGTTTAAAAACATTCAAAAATTCATACAATGGAAACCAATTATTCAACTGGCAACAAATCTTACAGTGAACCAAAAATTATGCAGACAAATATATCATAAAACTACTTTGAAGTTTGAACCTAAACGAACCGATAGGACTAAAAAACTTATCCGAAACCAAACCTAAACAATGAATAAATTGACCCATCCCTAATTTATTTTGTTTGAATCCACTTTTTAATCACACCTGTAAAATACATTTGGGAAGTCAGTAATAATCATTGTGCACTTTTACTTTCAGGATTGTGTGTACAAGGTGATTTGAAACAAAATAAATAGTATCTTTCATAAATTATAATTTGACTGAAAAGTGATATTTTCATAATATTTTGTGCTTTGCAGCTATTTCGTCAAGTAAGAGTAACATGGGCCGATGTAGAGAAAGCTGAAAGAGAAAAGAATAGAAGACTCGGGATTCCTATTACAAAATGTGAAAAGCCTGTTGTGGTGAAAAATGATCCAGATATGAGTATCGAAGTGAATGGTAAGAATTACAGTTCAGTTGTGGCTAAAACTCCTGAACAATCTGAGGAAGCTGGAGATTCAGAGCATGCAGATATCGATAACACAGAAGTGGAACAAAGTGTAGAGTGTCCCCCCAAGCAAGACTCAGAAGTGGAACAAAGTTTAGAGTGTCCACCCAAGCAAGACTCAGAAGTGGAACAAAGTTTAGAGTGTCCACCCAAGCAAAACTCAGAAGTGGAAGAAAGTGTAGAGTGTCCACCCAAGCAAAACTCAGAAGTGGAACAAAGTGTAGAGTGTCCACCCAAGCAAAACTCAGAAGTGGAACAAAGTGTAGAGTGTCCACCCAAGCAAGACTCAGATGTGGAACAAAGTGTAGAGTGTCCACCCAAGCAAGACTCAGATGTGGGACAAAGTGTAGAGTGTCCACCCAAGCAAGAGAACACAGACTCTGTTGGTGCAGTTGCAGTTAGTGAAACCACAAATATTGATTTGGTTCATCCTCAGGTAGAGTTTAGTGAGCTAAAATAAGTGTTTGTATAAAATTGATTATATTTTGAATCAAATCAAGTAAATACTAAATACCAATATACACTTTTACTTTCAGGAGTGTTTCAACTGTCACACAGATTCATAAGTTCAAATCAAAATATCTTTATTCATAAATAGTTTACAATTGCAATACAATTATTAAATGGCGTCAAATACTTATTATTTATTTACCAAAAAAATTATACAGGGTTTATTTTTGTACATATAAAATCAGGCAAATTAAAATGCAAAACTAAAACATACAGTAACAAGGGAGAAAAAAACAATTTAAACCAATCTAATATTAATCACATTATTCAATATAAGCTAATTAACAATACTCAAATGTTCCTCAAAATAGTAGGGAGCCTTGTTTCTTAAGTACCTTTTTAACTGATCTTTAAATAAATTTAGTTTACTTGTCGTTCTAACTATTTGTAGGACTTTACCACAAAACTATAATCTTATTTTTATCTTCGGTTATTATTTTTTGATTAGTCGCCCATCTTTCAACTGAGTAGTTTGAACCTCAGAAGCAATGGGGATAGCTGAAACTGTTTCATGTTTGTTGATATTTTAAGTTTTTAACACTATCATTTTACATACACTACATTGTAAGTACAATTTATTATTTTGGTTTCTTATCCCTGATGCGTAATTCACAAGGGGTGAGTGGTTGACTTTAAGAAAAACCTATTGAAATGGGATGTGTCAAGTTACAAAGCTCTGTAAGTAGAATTTTGTTCCACAAATTTTAGTTTCAAAGGCTGATACAGAACAAAAAGGAGACAGTTTAAAATACTTAACCTTTAAATGCTCCGACATGTTGGATAGAGTGATCCTCATTGATGCCAGATGTACAGGTTTAATCTGCTTCTAAATGAGACCTTATATTTAAATTATTTAATAATAATTAATAGTTCGAGAACTTGATAGTTCGACCCCTTCCTTGGTAAATTTTAAAATATTTTGTACTGCAGTAATGATGTATGCAAGCTATGATCCATAGTAAAATGGGGATTTTTGACTTTGTAACACTTGCTCATCGAATCAACCATATTTGGTGGTATTTTAAGACCTCTTTGTAATAAAATTCAATATATACTGGAAGTTCAACATTTTGATTGTACAAACTTAATACTGCTTTAGTCAAACTATTGAGTTTCTTTTGTAGGACAAAATTGCTACATTTGCAGTATTTTTTAACACAAATTTGACATTAAGCAGCACTATTGACATTAATTATTGTTATTGTAAATGTATTTTTTTACCTTAAAGGCTTAAACAATATTAACCTAATGAATAGTTATTTCATAAAACTAATAGTTTTGTAAAACTATTAGTTTAGAAATGTCTAAATTTTAAGGGATAAAAGATTGTGCAATTACAACAAAATATAGAACGTTGTAATTTTTCCTTTTTTATTCAATTATTGCATGTAAATATTGTTTACTGAAATGCCTTTGAAGGCGTTTTAAAATAGAATCAAACGTGTACCTATTCCTCTTCATCAAGCACAAACAACCTTTGCTTAGCTTTTGTCCCTAGAGATCCTTATGTATAAAAACTAAAACCTACATTTTCTATTATTTGTGACGATGCATACTACCATCAAAATTAAACACCTCTATATTTTACCTTGTAGTATATTTATGTATATCAAATATAAATTATACATGTTTATTAAAAAAGTTGTATATAGTTAAAATTAGAACAGAATTTTACTTCTTTAGAAAATAATGATCCCAGGTAAATTAGTGCAAAAGAGCTTTAGCGGCAAAAATAATATAGTGGTGGATTTCTTTTATTTGGCTTTGGGCATTCTAAATAAGGTGTATTTGAGTTTGCAAACTTATTCTGACCTAAGCTAAACTTGTTATGGTCTAAATTGTAAAAAAATGTATGTTCAGTTTCTAGTTTGATCCGTATAACTTTGAGAGTGGACACAGTTTTTAGTTTCATTGTTATATCAGGGAAGTAATCAACCGATTCTATAAAATATATGGCAGTATTGGACAGAAAAATATACTCTGCTAGTTTTACCCCTGAACTATTTATTTTAGAGCAGAGGTTTTAAATTTTAAACAGCCAGGGCGGCGTTTTAATGAAATAGGGATTTCAACATAAGAAACTTTTGCAAACAATGTTTTTAGTAGGTTAATGTACTTAAAATGAGAAAAATTTTTCTCTGGAAGCATAGACACAGTAATCCTGCAGCTAAAAGAATGTTCTTGTAAAAAAATCAAGTTAAAAATGACAAAATAAAAATTTGTTGTTTGAAACAAGTACAAGTTTTGAGCTTATACAGCAGCTTCAATAAATCTTTGCTTCCACAGAAATTATTCCATGTTTTAGTACATTAACCAGCTTAGAACATTGTTCTAAGCTTTTACTACCTGTTATAAGCGGTGCCCAGAGTTGTCCCCACGGCCACTCTATCCAGCCGCCACTTAACCATTTAACTGATGTTTAACGTTTTTGAATCTTTTGATGTATTTCTTGACATAGGGTGGTTTAATTTTTAAACATTTATTTATTTTACAACGTTATATCACAGGCAAAATGCCCAATTATAATGTGACATTAAATTTGTACTAAATTGACATGTAAATAGTACAGTCCAAAGTTCATGCCAAATCACTCACTTGTTTTGTATATTGATAAATATTCTATACATCTAAATAACAATATAACTTGTTAAAAACAAATATTATTTGAAATTTGCAACCAAATTTTGACTATGAGAAAAAAACTAAAAAGAAACAACACAACTAAAATTATATGACTAAAAGTTTATTAAAAACATATATTTCATAATCTTTTTTCCAATTCATACAACCAACATTTTATAAGTATGCCTAACCTAAAATAATTATAATTCCAGCTTTAAAGCTATGGTTTCCGAGGAAGCGGTGACCACTGTTTCCACAGTGGATGACCACAGAGGTTTTACCTCTGTATAATGACGGTGAACTTTTATTCTCAATGTAAACATACGGAAGTGTTTTCCTAGAGAACGGTGGCCGCTTTCATATAAAATTATGAATGCATTTAATCAAAAGTCGGTTGTTAAAGAAAACCATAAAATCACTACTTTCCAAGAAACCATAGCTTAATATATAATTTTTTTGTAAGAAACCGGTTTAATTTCCCCAACTGAGCAAGAACTCAAAGCTGCGCAAAGTTTTAGGTTCAGTTGATTTTCAATTGTATGATAGAGTGAATTTTACAACCGATGAGTATATTTTACGATATATAACTTACAGTACGATTTCACTAATCCAGCCCTATATCGGGATCGAAAGCGCCAGATTAGCGAAAATGCCTGATTAGTGGAAGTTCACTAAAAAGACTCAATTTGCCAGGAAAAATCTTTCTTACATTGGAAAATTATTCAATTTCATTTATTTTTCTTCCATATGTCTGTGAGTTTATGATCTGCCGATGTTGAATTCCTTGGATGGAGTAGCTAACTTATCATCACTTTCTAATCTTTTTAAAATCATTTACTTTTTATCTATTGTCAAAGTAACATGTACATCGGTCCGTACTGAAAGGAAGCACAGATTAGCAATAAACAACGCTTCCTTACTCAGGCTGTTTGCAGTGAACTGAAGTATGTAATCAATACAGACGACATACGTCACATGCTTTACAGACAAGTAGAAACTTGAAAACAGGTGGATAGTTGACGCGATCACAGCGCCGGATTACTGGACGTGTTGGAGTGGCTGTACTGTACTTATAATTATAGGGACTGTACTGTACTTCAGAAACAGAATAACTACTTTCCCAATCTGGGTTTGCTAAGAATCAAATAATGTGAAAACAATAACAATAGTATATTAATTTAGAGTTCATTCTTGTTGTATTCATAATTTCTGAGGATGGTTGAAGAATATTTTTAGGGCTTTGTTGTAATTTCCTCAATTTTCAACTTAGAATTCTGAATTTGGTAAATATTTTGGTAATGTTCCTCTCCCCACCAATCAACTAAATGACCTTTGCCAAAGGACTGTGGCTAAATCACTGAGCCAATTTTTATGATTTTGGTATCATTTGACGTAAAATTTTATTACATCTGTCAGTTTGACATAACAAAATATTTGTTACCTTTACGTTAAGTTATACTACAAACTAAAAAAACCATAACAAGTATTGCACAGTTCAGAATTTGTTGCAAACTCAAATAAACCTTCTTTAGAATGCCTAAAGCAAAATTAAAAAAATCCAGCATTTTATTTTTAATTTTATTTTTTTAGAAATTGTCTATTGCCGCTATAGGTCTGGTTTGCTGCCTGGCCTAAAAATTCTTGACTTTGTACAAATGTTATAGACTTTTAAGTTTTATTTGTATATTTTTGTAAACATTTACCGATATATTCAGAATTGTTAGGCTTTGAGTAAATTTATAATTTTAATTGTTATGTTTAATATTATTTTATTTTATACCATTTTTGTAAATAGCATCAGAAGTGTTTTACTACTTCCATTGAATATTGAACCATAATCCATTAAAATTTATTGTTTTGGCAGCTCTTTGAGTACTGATTGACTAATGACTATAAATAATTTCAATAAAATTATGTCTAATTTTTGGATGCATGTGTATTGTATTGTTAAACCCTTTATGGCCTAGCTAAAAATGGAAGTACCAGAAGAATTGGCATTACTATTTGAATTAAAAAGCTATTGGACAAATTTTAGAACCCTCAATTAGATTCAAAACTGATCAAAACCAACCATTCAAAATTACTGACAAAAAAGTCAAAATTTATGGTTATGTTTTTAAACTCAAACTTAATAAAAAAACTTTTAACACAAAAATTGAGCTGACTGAAAACTCCTACACAGTAAAATGATCTAAAAGGTTTGAGTTACAGTATTTTGTTTTACATATAATTTGTTTTTAGCTTTTACTATCACTAACTTAGAAAAGTAGGAGATATTACCTACTATAATGTTAGACAATATTTTAAAACTACCGTCTCCAATTAAATTTGGGATGCCAAAAATATTTTTCTAGTCATCAGAACCAAGTTATTGAAATCATTGGTGAGCATTTGATTTATTTTTTAACGTTGACCAATTGAGAACCTATCTTGAAAAAAAGCACAAATTAAGGCCAGAGTGTTTTCAACCAGGTTGTTAATATGTTTTCCGCAACTATCGGCCAGGATAATAATTTAACCATTGTTGGTTAATTGGGGATATTTGTTGTTGGGATTTGCTTTTAGACCAGTCTTTACTTGTCAATGCTTGTATGCCCTTCATGGTGTAATTTTTGTATGTTTTAGTCTGCTCCCATGACAGTGCTCCTTGAAATTCTTCAGTCATCAATTGTATCAGTATGATGAAAGCAGAATTAAAGTGTTGTCATGTAAAATGTTATGACCTGCAACTTATGAAAAATTACCTCTTGATTTTGGTTGGTCTTATCTACAAATTCTTCTTCTTTCTTTTGGTTAAGAGGGGGAAAACAACAAATACAGTTAAGTTTATTGGATTCTAGATCTAATATTTATTTTTTCATTGTTATTTTTTTATGGAACACTTGGAGCACTGGTTTCACTTGTGTTAATTCTTTAGAAAAAAATCTTGTAATGTAATAATGTAAAAACTGTCAAGTAATAAAACTAATTACTCATTACTGTAAAAGTAACAGTGGTTTGACGTTTTTAGCTTTTAGAAAACGAATGACACTTCTCTCTTCACATTTAGTGGGGTTTTCAATTATTGTCGACGCCATTATTAATCACTGTGAAAACGAGACACGTGACCACACAGCAACGAACCTAAACTCAAACTGAATAGGAAGGATGGAGCTAGCAGCTCCACGTGCACTCGTAGTGGAGAAGGTTCTGCGCGTGCGTGATGCGCAATCGTTCCTTACTCTGGATGACCCTCGTAGATTGAAGAGAGGAAATAAATCTATACTTAAATATTGTTGCAGGGCACTGAGGAGAAAGAAGATAAGTTTAACCAGATTGAAGAGAGGAAATAAATCTATACTTAAATAATGTTAGACTAGCTTTTTGTTTTAAGATTATTTTACTTAAGAAGTGGCAACACAGGTACAACGGACCTTGTACACACAACCAGAAGTATAAACCGCAGAACAATTTTTTAGAGATGTCAAAGTACAGTACACAAATCTTCCTTTAAACAATCTGTTATCTCCAATGGTCCGAAAATATTCAATCACTTGCCTTTTAAAATAAAAGCTTTAAAATGAGTTTAAATTATTTTAACACATTTTTAAAACGAGTAAAAAGTTGGTTACTTTGTTACGACAATGTTTCGTTTCTAAAATAAATAATCGCAAATAATTGTGTAGGTTTGGGATTTGCTATTTGCATTTCCATTCAGCTCGCCTCTCCGGCCCTACGTTATTCATGATCAGTACGAACTGGCGAAAAGGTGGCTGCCTATATTTACATAAAGGCAGCGTCTGTGTTGGCGTCCAGCCCAGAAATGCTTGGGTGCCTTGGTCCGGACGGTGAGCACGGAATTTCCTTGGTGTGTTGAATAGTTTTTCAGTTATTAATGGAGAATAATTGTATATGATTTTTTAGATATAGATGTAAATATAGCTAAGTAACCTTAGATACCTGACATTGTAAAAGTTTGAAGTAAGTAGCTTGTAGTGATAAGCAGACGTCGCAGAGTGTGGCTCAACAGTCAGTACAGTGATAAGACTGGACTCTACAAGTTAAATAGTTTATTTTTGTTTTGTTATCGCTAGCCGCAATACTTGAAAAGCGGTTAGTGTAATTCCAGAGTGTTTTTCATTTATTGTAAAATTGTGTACATATTGCTGGAATAAATCATTTATTCATATTGTTGTAGGACACTGAGGGGAAAGAAGATAGGTTTAACCATGACAAGTTCCAACCTCGTTTTACTACATCAAGTAGGTTTAGGAGAAAGTAAAGTCAACTATACATAATGACTTTATTGAATACAATAATTAAATTATTAATAATACTAAGAGTACTAAAATTTAACATACAATATATTCATATAACCTTACTAAAAAAGAAATCATTTATGACATTGTAAGACAAAAATAGTAGAGTGCACTGAAAATAGACAAGTTGAATAATGTACTGTAAACTCCGCTCCATTAATTTGGACATACCGGTATACCTTTTAACTTAAAGGCATATTAAGGTAAAAAATAATAAATAATATGCATTAAAGCCCAATATGGAAAATAAGATACAAACAAAAAAGTTAATAGTTACTGACCTATTTGTACAATACTAAAATTAAACTACATGGTAGACTTAAGTATTTTTGAGATAAATATCCATAACAGGTTAAAATAATAATGAAGACTTCCATAAAAAATAAAACCTTTATATAAAAAAGAGAAGTGCAAAAAGCAATTAAGTTACAGCACAGATTAACCCCATAAGAAAAGATCTGTGACGCTGAGTCACAAAAGCCTAAATTGGTATTTACAAAAATAGATCAATAGAAAACGTTATATGGCTTACTTATTTTTAACTACGCTATACAGGTTGAGTGAATTCTGCGGGTAACAGAAATGCAAAATGATCTTTTAAATTTGTTAAGACAAAGCCAGTAATAATTAAGAAAGTCAATGTAAATATATTACCCTGATTTTGGCACTGACTAAATAAAGTTACTATAAAACTGAAGCAAGCATACCTTTACTACTTGAAAATATATAAAACATAATTATATTTCTATAACACATTTATTTGCTAAATGTTGAATGGACAAGGCAACAGCGGAACGAGAATGTGATCAGTCGTTTGTAACCAGCATCTTGCTGAACAACAACGGCAACCCAAACGTGAGGTTAGTCCTCGGCTGAAACTCCTATCGGGATGGAGGTGGTGAATGTCGGTGTCTCCAGTTCTTCGTGCTTTTTCATCTTCATACCCTGCTGTCAGACAACATTTGTAATTAGAGATCACAATCAATGATTAAGTAATTGAATACAGAACATTAAATAAATAATAAATGTCATGTTTATAGAGGTGTACGCAAACAGTTCAATCCCCAAGCTTTACTCAAACTTGATCTGTTTCAGCTTGGGCTGTAGAAACTATCTAATTTCCTTTAGAAAATAAGATATTCATGCCGTCCGCATGGTAAGATCCAAACCCGGGACCGTGAAATAAGCATCGATCCTAACTACTAGGACATGTTTTGGGCATTTTTACAAGACTTTATAATTTATATACATAATTATGTATATATGTGTGTGTACTCTCTTCAGGTCACATTGTTTGTCCAATTTTCATGAAATTTGGTACAAATGTTTCTTTTGTAAATATCTAGGTAAATATCTCAAGTTCACTAGCTATTAAAAAATGGGCTACCAGAATACCAAGTACTTCTTCGAGGGGAGTTTTATAAAAAAAGTGTTTTTAATTATCTAAAAACAGTAATCATCCGATTTTGATGAAATTTGAAATTAATGTATATTTTTAAGGTACCCCCCAATGTACCAAAAGGTATGAAAACTCGACAGTGGCAGTGGCAGCTCGTCAGAGGAGGCAACGGAGGCCCGGCCTCCCTAACACCCTCAGCCAAAAAAAGGAAAATATATTAATACAGTAGACGCCACCAACGGACCTCGCCGACCGGATTCAGGATGGTCCGACCACCGGTAAAAAAATTAAAATTTAAATAAACTAAAAAACATATTTTTTGTTACATGCAGTATTTTAACGCCAACGTTAAACGCTAGTAATTTAAACAATATTTAATGACAATATTGGGCACTAAAGTTACTTTGACAATACCGAGCTAATGCAGAGGATCGCGAACTGAGTTCTGAGTTTATGATCGATGCTGGGGTTGTCAGGATACACCGCAAGAGACTGGAGCAGGGAGTGGATCGATAATTTCAGGCCACTCTCTTATCTACTGCGCACCGCCAAGTTACCCCTCCCCGCCCCTGTACTGTCACAAATGTAAACAACAGTGAGTCACCTGCAGCTGATTCGTGATGTGATATCTGTACAGTATTGTGATAACTTGTGTTAGTGTGTCGGGTGATTAAATTGTGTGATTACGATGGCGGACATTTTATTAAATTAGAAACCTTTTTTACTGTAAATATGAATTGTACATAAATTGTGAAAATACAGTATTTTGAACGAAATAAATACATTTTTGAACGTTAAATGTGTTTTTATTTCGTAAGACCTTCAGTGTGAGTACTGCCTATGAGAGGAGTGGTTTTAAGGTGTGTGGCTCAGCCAAACACGTCAGTAACCGATCTGGACCTCAAATTACGTCATCTTGAGTCTATTTTATCCATCCCAATGCACCAGGATATGCTTATCGGTATCCCCGATCGTCCAGATTTTTCAAACCGACCACCCTTCCGCCACATTTGTCCGTTCTATCGAGGGCCTACTGTATAACTTATAGTATTTTTCAGTATTTGGAAAAAACCTTTAATATTTAAGTACTATAATATCCAAGTTTAGTAAGGAAGGCCATGAAATGTCACGTGTAACACATGCACGCCAGGCCATCGCTAATTACGCCGTTAGGGCTATTGATCAGGCCTAAGTGTACCGTAATGTAGGCAAGAGGGATGAGGAGCAGTGACAATGTGAGCGAGTGCAGGGGCCTGCTGCCCACTGTTCCAAAGTGGGTTGGAGGCCCGACCTGCTTTAGCAAACCGGTGGCAATGACCGGTCGAACTAGTTGAGGTTATGTTTGTTGTTGTGCTTCGAGCTGAGCAACTCAAGTTAACTAGTGTTTACCGTGACTAGTGTGTTACTTGTGTGTTATTCCCTTATTACTGATTAATTGTTTATGGATAATGGAGCAACTCAACAGATGCGTGAGTAGTAGCTCTAGCATCAAAATTAGAATCTCTTATATATTATAAAAGTTATATACTACGTTGCACAACGAAGTCATTAAAAATCACACGTACGTATTTCTAGCCTAAACTTCTAAGATTGCTGTTGATTGAATCAAAATTAGATACTCTTATATATTATAAAAGTTATATACTACGTTGCACAACAAAGTCATTAAAAATCACACGTTCGTATTTCTAGCCTAGTAAAACAACACATGTTCACTGATTAACTTCACTATGCAAAATTTAATCATAAAATGATCTTAAAAGTGCTTAAAACCGCGTTTTAAGCTACCCTATTTTATAAATTTTCCATACCCTCAGACCCCCCGGTAGTCACGCACCCTAATCAGGCCTCCTCTATCATAATACCCACGAGCCGCCACTGGACTTTGGATAACGCCTTGTTTGCAGATGACACCACCATCTTCAACCCTTGCCTAGACTGAGAAACTGTTTTGGTAAAACCACACAAAACAATGCACTAACTCATGCACACAACAATAGGACTTTGTTAAAGTTCAAATTTGAATGAAGCACAGTGACAATGTAGAGACTGACCTGCTGCAGCTTGTAGTGGTTGATGATATCCTGGTCAGCCGGACAACTCTGTGTGAAAGCATCCAGCTGGTACATGTGATACATGTAACGCCACAGATACTTCATCTGCGACGGAATCTCAAACTCACTGAAGTATTTGCCTGAAATTCAATCATGCTAGATCAGTTGGTTAGCTTTCAGATGCACTTTATTTACTCTTGAAGGAAACCATGGCGGTTTGGTATCACTCACTACTATAGAACTCATCACTGGCAGCAACAACGGCAGCACAGTCACCACTAACAAATTTTGTCAAGTTAACCCCAGATTAAGGACAAGTCTAGTGACAGACAGTACGTTGTAGTTCTAACTCTGTAGTTGTAACCTGTACCTATGATCAACCAACAATTATTGAATGCCAAAACACATTGTCGAACAACTAGCACTCCCAATAATGTAGAAATTAAAAGCCAGTTTGTTTCAGTTGATTAGTTAGTACTTAGTATATGTGTAACTATGTTACCTGCTACCCTGATGTGCTGCAGCCTGGGCATGAGTTCACAGTCGAAGCAGCACATTGTGTCTCCGTCAGGAACCGAGTGCCTTTCTGTCCGAGGTGCTCATTGATCTTCCTCAAATGAGACATTAGGCTGTTGCTGCTTGTATCATCCTTCTTCAGTAGCATTAATTTTAGTTTCTATAACAAATCACATTTTTCTTGCAAACAACTCTCCAAAGACAATGTAAACGTATTTGACTTATTTGTGTTTTAACTAAAATTACAGGGGACAGAAGGGACCACTAGGGGAGGAATTAAATAACGATGGGGAGAATAACTGACAAAATGTCACAAAACAATAAAAACCTACATATTTTGTGTTCAGAATATATTAGCCTAAAAAGGTATAAAAGACAAAAAAAGGAAAAATTTGAAAGGCATAGAAAAATTTGCTACAAAATTATTCTGTACTACGGTAGTAATAAATGCAAGCTGTAAATTAAATATTAACCTTTGATTACTATCCAACGTTTGTGAAACGTCTCAAAAATTTCAATCTTAACTTTTCCACTTTTGCATCATTGTTTTTAATGAAAAACTTTTTAACGATATGCAACTTGCGGTTTAAAGTTTCAAAAATTGTATTTTGTAAATAAACAAGTCAAAACAGGTGCTGGAAGCATAGGTTTTTGCCAAATGCAAAATGCTACGAAAAGTTGCATATTGTTAAAAATGTGTTTTTTCACCAAACCCAATGACAAGACATTAATAACTTTAAACGGCAATAAGTTTTGATTGAATAACTTCTCAGGTTTGCGGCATTGTTTGGGTTGAAAAAATACCTTTAATGACATTGCATAGGAAAAGGTATTTTTATATTTGGCTATACAGCCATCTGCACAATCCGTTTTACTAACCTCCAGCGGGGCGCACCCCACTGGCGTCATCAGGCCAACAACTATGTAGAAAAGTAGTTTTAGTCCCTAGAAAAGGCCTGTCAAATTTGGTGTGTTTATCCTGCGCCATTCAAAGGTTTCTATTCCGTCTCCATACGTAATGGACACCCTGTATCCTGGATTGTTAAACATTTCAATAGTTTGACATCTCTTTGGTCCACAAATAGATAAACTATCGAGTTTCTACTGAAGTTCTACAACTTTGAAGTTTCTACAAAGTTAGGCTGAAAAATTACATTTGTCTGTAATAGGGCCTAACCTTTTAAGTGTTTTTATTGAAATAATCTATGTGGTTATAGCTAGCTGCTTAGTGCTGTGTAAATAGCTACAAGGGTAATAAATACTGACACATTAATAAACAAGCAGACAGTAATGACAAATAGTAAGAAGGAAACACTACCAAGTTTGTCGATGTCCAAGAGAAGCAAGCAGTCTTGTTGTGTTGGAAAAGTTACATGATTGCAGAGTCAAGAGATGTGCCATATAAAGGAAAGTGCACCGTTGAGTACTTACACTGTACAGGTTCTCAATGAGAGTTGCTACTTCCTTGTCTTGGACAAATAAGTTGTGACCACCGGGCACATTCTTCATGATGTGTCTTTCAATCTTCTCATTCTCCAAAACTGCTAGACCATTGTCAATCAAGATGGGTGGTGGCGTTGCTTCAAAGTTTGTCCTGATAACATGATACACCATAGATGAGCATATTTTAAAATCTCCTTAAACTAAATTAAAGCTACACTTACACATTCACTGTGATAATCATGTTAAAACATGAAAATGGAATTTGATTCTGTGTAATAGTTTTGAGTACCAGTATGTCCGACGCAGCGGATGTGTTAAATGATTATTTTTCTAGGATTGCTATATATCAACAAAATATGGTAATTTACCTCCGTAGTTTAATTGCTATATATCTTTGAGGTGAAATACAAATACTACATATAACAGTGTTGGAAAAAACATAGTACCCTTTTAATAAATTGGTTTTATTGTGCGACCAGTTTCGGATTTTGTCCATTTCCTAGCAGCCTTATAATAATAAATACTATGAATTAAATACTACATAATACAAATATAACAAGTCTCCAAAAAGTTTGACCCCCCTCTTTAACTTTTGAACAAATGAAAATTTTTGCTTTAGCATATTTATTAAGGGTCAACTGAAGTGCCTTTTGGTGTTTTTTGGGGGTTTGAAATATTCATTTTACCTCATCATGTGACCCCTCATTTCTAAGGGTATAAAAACACAAATTCATTGATACCGTTAAAAAAATGTACGATGTCCCTGTTCAAAATGTGATTGATTGTTTGAGCAAATAGTAGGTCAATGTAATTTTTGAAATTTTGTAAAATAAAGAAAGTTACAGATTTAGTTTTGGTCAATCAAAGCTTTAAGATGATTTGCTTCAAGACATTGTTTGAAAACTGCCTCTTTTTTTCAATAATTGTATATTTTCAAAAGTTTGCATTGCATCTTGTAGCATAAAATTCTAAAGCTTTGATTGCTCAAAAAATGAATTTGTAATATTTTGTTCATAATTTCAAAAAGAATAGCGACCGTGTCCATTTTTTTGCTTAAACAATGAATTACATTTTGGGCCACTATTTTGAGCAGGGGCATCGTAAAATTTGTTAGATGGTATCAATGAATTTGTTCTTATACAATTTTTAATGAGGGGTAACAAGATGGGGTGAAATTAATATTTCAAAGGGTACACCCCACTACTCTTATATTGGGGTGGGAGGCAAATCCCAAAATACACCAAAAGGTACCTCAGTTGACCCTTAATACATATGCCAAAGCAAGTTCAAAAATTTCCATTTGTTTAAATTTTAAAAGTTAAGGGGTGGGGGCAGACTTTTTGGACACCTGGTATAAATATATATGTCAAGTTATAAATTTGTATGTATGCTAAATAACTATTTAATTACAAAACAATTTGAAATCAAAATTTGTGTACCGAACCGGAACTTGAACCCTGATCTTTCACTATATAAGTCATTTGACATAGTATTTAAAATCATTATAAAGTATTTTCAGCTTGTTAATTTAATTAAAAAAGGTTATAACTTATAAGCTCAAAATTACAAAGTATAAAATACAATTAAAAAATCAAAGCCAAGATTAAATTACATTTAGGTTGACAAGATCTTTCAAAAGCAAACTTTCTAAGTTTTTAAAATGTCCTAATCCTTCTCCTCTCCTTTTTGTTGAGCTTGAAACAATTTCCAAAGTTTTGCTTCTTCTCATTTTTACTAGTTTTTATACATATTACTAAGTCAAACATAAGAGAGGAGAGGAACAGAGGGATAAATTTGGGTGAAAACTGTTAACCAGACCATCACCTGCGTGGTTCGGAAGTCACGCGTTAGCTGTTGGTCCTTGTATTTCCATTGGTCTATTAATTAATGACCCATTCTAAGGAAGAGTCGGCCTTAGTTTGTAACAAGACTACACCTCATAACTCATTACTACCACTCATCACACTCATCCATCAGGTTTATAAATTATTGTTTTCACCCCAATTTATCCCTCTGTTCCTCTCCTCTCTAAAGTATTTGAAAACGTATTATATACGAAATAATTTAACTTGTTTCCTTTTCTTCCCTTCTATCCTCTAGATCCGTAAGTAAGTCAATAGGCACCTCAAGAATTTGTCTAAGTCAAACATAAGATATCTGGAGATTCTGCTTGCAATCAAATCTTCAAACCTTTACATTTATTTAGCAAAGATTTGAAAGAGTATGAAAGTGCATTTAGTCAAATGACAATATGATGTTACAAATTTGAAATAGGTGTTCTCTCATGATTGATGAGGATTAGCGGCAAGTGTGAGAGGGTTCACCTGAAGTCGGGAGGAGGTTTCTGCATGTCGACTGTTGTCACCTTGAGACTGATGGTCTTGAGTTCTGCCAGCAGGTACAGGTCCATGAAATACTTGACAGAACAGACAAGCTCCTTTCCTGCGTCCATCAATGGTGCTGGCCTGCAACACAACAACACCACTGTATCACAATCAATATAAATATGCTAAAATAAAAGTTGAGATTATGTATTTAGTCATGTTATACTCTGGAAAGACAGGAACTGGCCTTAGACAAATTTCCGTCTGTTGGTAACTTTCAAAAGGTCCTTTTTGTATTACTTTTACTCAGAAACAGCTGCACTGATATGGACGAAACTTTAATAAATAATATTGAACTTATTATTATAACAGATGAACATTGCAGTTTGCACCTTAGGCTACTTTAAATGGTCCTGCAACATTATGGTGGTGGTTCTAGGTTCCAAAAGTTTAAGTAATTAATTACTTTCGAACTAGATTACAACATATTACTAAGCAAAATATCCAACCAACAATTAATTGCCACTTGGCCTAAGAGAATTCTGACTAAATTGTCTGTTTATGTAGATACTTTTCGGTACACTTAGAGTCAAAATTAGATAAAAACTGAGCCATATCAGTGGAGGTGAAGAGGTCACAGTAAAGATTGGTATTTGGTTTGAATGACAAATAGTCAATTAATGTGTATGATTAACATTACATGATTTAACTTGTGTTGTATTTATACATTTCCTGTTTTATTAAGTTTAAAAGTGTCATTTCATTTTTATTATTCATTGAAAAGTCAAATAATTAATCAACCGCCTAAAACCTTCACTATTATTCAGTCACCATGTATTATGATGTTCAATAGGGTTATGAAATAGAACCTAAAATCATAGCTATTTTTCTCATTTATAAGCAAACTGAATGTTAAACACTATTATTACAAGTAGTGTATTGTAATGATAGGATTTGAATATTGTGAATCTTATTGAGTGGCAGAGTGACAGGTGTTATCAGTGGCCAAGGTCGAGTGATAAGGCTGAGCTCAGGCTCACACAGCACCTAGTTTGTTAGTTAAAAACAAGCCACTTAAATAAATGTCTACTATAGTAAACATCTCTCAACTCATACATCTAACCATAGTACATATACTTACTTTACTTACATACTGTTATGTTGAACAAAGTAAGAAATCTTAAAATGAGCAAATACCCAACTCACAGTACAGAAATGAAAAATGAAACCGACCTCAAAAGCTGCACAAACAATCCATGATGAGTAGATATAACTCTACTTACAGTTCAAATTTTAAAATTAAAATTTGACAAAACATAGCCACAAGCGCTACTGTGAATCTTAGCAAATTTCCAATAAAACAGAACAAGTTTTCATTTATCTTTTTAAATTAGACAAAATTTCTTTATTCCCTACCTCCGCAGTCACTACTTACATTTGTAATGTGACTACAATAACGCTAGGTAAAGGTCGAGGTTGAGTGTAGAGAGGACTTGGTAGTCCTAAATTAGCCTTGGACTTGTTAAACGAGACAATACCTTTTACTTTCTATATCCAAAGAAACGTAGGCTAGTAAATTATATAACAGGTTAATTTATGCCCAGAGTTCTGAATGTCAAAGTGCAGAAATTCAAATTAAATGATTGAACAGAAATCAACTCGGCTTCGCTTGGACATTAACTTGACCTTGTGTCAAAAAGTGTCACTTTAGAAATATACTATTAGTAGAATAATTTTACTTTATATGTTTTGTTATTTTCATCTATTAAAATTTGTAAATACTTATATGAAATATTTCTGGTAAAGCCATTAAGTTCTTTGTACCGAACTTATGTTATGTTGTTGACCAACACTTTTTGGAGAGTTGAAATTGTCTTTTCAACAAAGATAGTAGTTTCAGGTGTGAGCATTGTGAAAGCTGTGGAGCCTGGTGTTATCAAAGCTTATCCGCTCTGTGGCCCAGCAAACAACACAATACTCAGATAAGCAAGCTTGTGCCCAACAAACCCCCATATAATGTGCTTAGTCTACAGTGTCATGTGCAGGTTAGCTCTTCCGGTTCATGGTAAACATAGTTAAAGAACCAGGAAACAAATATTTGAACACTGACTTCTCATTGTTCAAAAAGAAATTCAGAGAAGAGAGAAAGTTATCACAGCCGGGAATGGAACTAACTTTATATGTTAGTAATTAAAGGTTAATGTCAATAATGTAGCTTAAATTATACTAATATTCGGTTCTACTGATTTTTTTTACTGAATTTTAGTTTAAGCCAAGATTTATAAATCTTAGTTTGACCATCTAAAGATTGGAAGCAGTATTTTTGAAAGTATAACTTGAGATGTTAATTCTGGTAGTGACTCACTCAGTTCAAGAGAAGTACTAATTGCTAAATACACAGCAGAACATCTTCAGCCGCTAAACCAATAGAACTTGAACCAGTTGAACAGCACTCTCTCTTCCAAACCAGTTGATTGAATGCTACAACCTTTTAATTTTACTTTAATTTATTTTTGGTCGTAGGCTACAATAAATTGACTATATTGTACTAAAACAAATTAAACTACAGTATATAAGCATTATTGTACGTGACAACACCTCTTAGTATAATATTTTACAGGTTTTCAAGAATATTTTTTAATATTCACAGCTTTTTCTGCTAAATACCAACCAACCTCAAACTGTATTTTAATTTTTATATACCATAGGTCATTTATTGTTCTTTTTAAACATATAAAACTGTATTTTAATTTTCATGTTTAATAAACCATAAGTCATTTAGTGTTCTTTTTACACATATAAAAGCCATATGTACCAAAAAGCAGAGCAAGCACATGTATGAGCGGTGATTTGCACGAGGTGGGGATAACAGAGGCTTTGTGTTATCAGTGACGTCACCACCACTCCCTGCCACTCTCACCATTCTCCATTCACCTGGCCCACCTACTCTCTCAACACTGTTCATTGCACTAGTCAAACAAGTAATGTACTTAGATCTGGACATCATGCAAAACATAAAGTGAAATGGAATCACAAAAAAACTAACTTGTGAAACACCTATTGAGTGCAAAATGTCATAATTTGAACGCAAAGTATTTTCAAGAAATATTTCTTGTTATTAATTTTGTAAACGAAAAACTTCAGTCATTGGTAAATGATGTTCAGCCAGAAATCAAACTGAATAACAATGGCCATGGTTTGGATGAATCCTACGTATTTGAAAGGATCTGCTGAGTAAAAATCTCTCTATTTACATAGTTTTTCAAGATATGAAACTATGTCAGTCAAATGCAAAAGTACTAGATTAGAAAACAGAAAGGATACAGCCAATATAACAAGAAGTATCCTGAGTTTTCTACTAGACAAATTTGATCAAAGAGTCAAAAGGGTTCTCATGTAGCCACTTCTTTAGTTGTTTTTATATGCACAGTCAGTTCGAATTATCCTAAGAAACTTAAACACAATTTCCAGATTTCTGAATGTTTACAAATTTTCCAAATAAACTATTTCAATATTTGGTTGGATTAGGAAATGTTGTAAACCTTGCCAGGCAATACACATTATTATTATTAAAACAATGTTATAGTCTAGGAAACAGAGGGTGTATGAGCTATTTCTCTAAATATGAGTTTGGAGGTATTTGTTGATGGTTATACCAAAATCACTAACATAAAGCAAGCGTGAAAGGTAACTTTATTGAATTGCAACATTAGTGAAGTTGTTAAATTTTTGTGCTGAATCGAGCCGCATCAAACAAACCTTAATCATTACGTAACTATTGTATGTACCAAATAAAAGCTCAATAAATTAGTTATAAGGGTGCTGTCAAATTTGTGAAGATATTTTCATGAATACAGTAAAATAATTTTCTAGACACAGTAGTTTAAATAGGCGAGAAAGTTAAAAAAATACAACCAAAATATATAAGCTTTTTAAAATGCATACCCAGATTTATTGAATTTTACTATGTTTGCGATTACTGTACTATAAAACCTAGTACATTTTATCATCTATACGTAACATTTAAAAGATGAAAAAAGTTGACGATCGTGCAACGCCTACGTAACGGCCAGCTGTCTGTCGTCGCTAACACAAGATTTTTCTGAACTCTTCTCTAAATTTCTGTTTGATTCAGAGATTTTTTGTCAGTACGAAAATCTCGCCTGATTTCTGATAAGTAGACTACACATACTCTCTGTACTACACGTGCTCTCTGTAAGAAGAATAACGCCAAACATAGTTGCTGAGAAATGGAAATTAGTCACGAGATGAAGAAAACTTTCACGGTATATCGCATTCCAGACGCCGTCTTCCGTAACCAGTAGCGACTACTGAGTCTACTGGCAGTGAGGTACGTGATACTGTATAATCTGTAACAGCTTGACCTCGAAGCTTTAATTTTGTACATATCAGTACTCCTCTTGTCAAGCTGTTCCGTCCTGAGTCAGAATATAATATACACTACAGATGTTCTTCTCATTGCCTACAGCCTACTGGATCTCAACCTCCTTTATACTGTATTCTGCCGAACCCAAGGAAAAGGTGTGAGCAGGACAATGGGTTGCATACACCATTGCTTTCCTGAGATTAGAACCAAGCTGTTGTGTTTAACTACCCGACTAGTCATAGTTAATATAATATCTGCAACCTAGAAAGAAAAATATTAATAGTTATAGTCCCATTTCCAGTTAAGCCGAGGAAAAGGCAAGAGTTGCAGGACAGCTTTATTAACAGTTTAGACAGACAGAACACTATTGTCACTTATACCCATTTCCTAAGTAGAGGAGAAAGTCAATTGAAGAACAGTTTTCTCGTCATTTCCTAGTTAAAGTAGATAACAGGGTTTCTAAAAAAAGATCACATCAATCAATAAAATCCTCTTGGACAAATGAAAATCTGCTTAACTAATCAATAATCCGTTAGTAATAAACCAACGCAAGGGTGGTGTCGAAGAACTGAAAGCGTTATGTTGAAATACATTGGATATAGAAACATTGTTTTGGTTTGTGTTTGGAATATGCGCATGGCTGATCGTGGGGTGCGCGCAGTGTGATGACCTTGCCGTGCCGGCATATGGCGGCCAACTGCACCGCCTCACCGCTCACATACACACGCACACAGCCAGCATACACATACCAGTACCACGCAACCAGTAGGCCCCGAACCCACGTCACCGTTCGCAAACAGAATCAACAGAACGAAATAAACGTTGTTTTTTATATAAATAAAAATATAATTAGTATATGGCCAGGTCATAAAACCAAAAAAATGTATACACATTTACAATAAAAAAATCGATCAAACAACTCGAAAACAACCAGAGCGACACGCAGATTTTAAAATAATCGCTAAAGCGCCGGTACCATGAGTGCAGCGAATTTCCTCAGCAATTTGTTACAGTAGTTCGCTGCGCTCACTGCCTCGCTTGGCCTTACGCTCTCAGTTTTGCCTCTTGCTCACTGATGTTGAAGAGAAAAGTAGCCCTATTATATACAAGAAAACATAATCAGGGTTTCTTCATTTTATAATACTGTATACATCATGTAAAGGATATCCACACGCGGGTTTGGCCATTCACTGTAACCAACCAGCAGAACTAAACATCCGGAGTTCAAGCTATGTATTTTTCATTGTGAAACATTAATATATACGGTGTAATACTAACACCATGATTCAAAAGACAATACAGTTTGAAACCAATAGAACATTGCACGCACTTTGCTTAAGATTTAAAATGTCAATACTTAAGGATGGCTCATCACAGTTAGTAGGTTACTTTTTAATTTTCAGGGGTACTTTTTCATGAACGCAGTAGGCTACTGCACACGGTTTAGAGAGAGCCTCATGAAATGTCGACTTGTCGCTTACGATAGTGAGCCACGAGATGAGCGCTGGATCACAAACAAAAGAAACTCTCAGTAGGTCTTCCCTCTGAGCTACCTATACACTACCTTGTCCTTACCTAGCCTATACATTTACAAATGAGAAACAACTGTTTTACGTGAAACACGGTACATTGCGTTCCCTTTAACTTCGCCAAAACAAATGTAAGTGTATTATGTCGTCGATAAACCTTATCCTAAACTATACTTAAAACACTGAGCGCGCATGCCCGGTCAGAGCTCATCGTGTACAGTAGTTCAGTAGACTTCTATCAGAGATAAACTAACAAGGAATTTGATAACTATAGGTTTTATGTATCTTTATATACACTATGTATAAATCTTTTAGATTGGAGGTCTATGAATTATAGAGAAGTTTATTAAAAGAGATCATAGTTGTAAGAACAATTTTTTGTGGATAATAGTTGAATATGTAATTTAAAGTGTGTGTTGGATACATTCATGTTAAAGAGTCGAATGCGATAGTTTTATCACACTTTAAATTACATATTCAACTATTATCCCAAAAAATGTTGTTTTGCTATACAACTGTATTTATAATCTGCTTTGAAATAGGGTTTTCATTGTTAAGTGCCTCTCGTGGCACGTGATGATACCAAGTTCTCTTTTGGAGCGATTTAAAGTAATCTTCTGAGTATCTTCCGTTCCATCCTTTTTACTAATCTAAGCACGTTCTGGACTTCTTCAACTAGATCTTTATATTTCCTAGAGTTTCATTTATTTTCTCGTAGACTGGAGTCAAGGATTCAATGGTCATGATGGAATAGGGTTTCCGTTTGCTGACTAGTAACTTTCAAAAGTGAGATAAATCTTTCATGCAGTTGGTATTCGTGTTTAACAGTGAACGAATTAAGTGTGATGCTTCTATGAAAACTGCCTCCCAACATGGAATTGGGATGTTTTACTTTTCAACACAAGAGGTAGACTTAACAGACCAGTGGTCTCACGTTCCCTCTGACAGTGTATGGGGATGGTGAGGCAGTTGGGAGTTCCAAGACTTTCAGTTATCACCATTTCGTATGAGAGGAATGTAGCTCCCCAATCAGTAAGGATGTAAATGAAGAAAATCCCAATAAGTGAAACTGTACTCTAAAACAACGGTTGACAGTCGCAAAGATCAGGGTTTTGCAGGGTAAGGCAAATTGAAACCTAGAATATTCGTCGATTACTGACAAAATGTATCTGTTTCTTGTACTCGAATAAAGTTATACTTTAAAATCTATATTCAAGCGTTCCATTGGAGCTGTAGCTTTGTTGATAAGGTGGCTTTCATAAGTCAAAGTATCTTCAAATCGTTTATCATCGAGACAAGTAGTGTCACAAAAGTATAAACGTCTTAAAACTAAACAATGCATTGTCATGTACAGTTATATCATTCGTTCGGGAGTATAAAGGCTGATCTTCTAGTCATACCTTCTTCTGTCGTCCCAACAGTCGCTTTTCTGTTGACTTCAATTCCTACTTGAGCAAGAGCAGCATTACAAATTTCAAGTTGGTCACGATGTGAGTAGTTTGACCTCAAGTTGTTTTGGAACTGAAAACTTACTTTGTGTGGCTGTGTTCTTTTAGTCTAAAATCTCCGAAAAAATCTCTTCGAGCTTGGAAAAGAATAATGTAGATGCCACTAATACTTCTCCAGCTTCAAAATAGAGTTTGAGTCTGTTAAATTCAAGAATTAAATAGCTGCTTGAAATTTCAATATTAATTGAACACGTGGCAGTTGTTCACGTACTCCTTGCAAGAAAAGGCTTTGAGCGAAGTGCGCACATTAAGTGTCGGTAATTATAACTGGCTCATTATATATAGGCAACTAGAAGCAGTTAGTTGCATACTGAACTGCATGCATATAATAAACTATCTACAATCCTACATCATTACTGTGCAGTACTCGGCTTGAATATTTAAAAGACAAAGCTGCCAGGTCTCGCAAACACTCGAGAAGAATGCATACGTTAATTATAAAACAAAACAAAAATACATAACGAATATAAGAAACAAATATTAAAAGAAAACCTAAACCATGAGATGATATACAGAGTGAGTTAAAAGTGTGGATACACCCTGTAAAGTTGTACAAGGATAACGATAGAAACGTGAAACTCAGGATACTTTTAAAGAAAATAAAACTGAACATTTTAGTCACTATTACAACGTTGTCCATTTGCCCAAAATGGGATTTTGGGGGGCAGCTGAAAATTTTAAATGGAAAACCCATTAAGTAACATATTGTTTTAAAGATATTGATTAAAGATAAAGATCAGTGGAAACTAGAGCGTTATATGACTTCTAACTTAAAATAGTAAAAATGGCAGAATTTTCAGAACCTGGTTTTCAGCTGCCAGATAGAACATTTTGAGCTCCCTCCCCAAATACCTATTTTGGGGAAATGGGCAAAGTTGTAATTATGGCTAAAGATTTCACTTTTAGTTCATACAAAGGCGTCCTGAGTGATTTGTCTATATTTATATATTTAAAATTTAACAGACAGTATCCATGCTTTTAACTCAACTGCAGCAAAGAAAATGAAACAACTTGTATGAACCCAATTTTGGATTGCGTAAAACGAAACTCTGCAGATAATATGGGTTGTATAACTGACCACGTGACCAGTCACTATTGGTGAGATATACTAAAACCGCAGAGCAAGTGAAAACTGAGTAGACTGGAGGAAGGGATTGGATCGGAGGTCCAGTGACCATGAGACAGTTGACTGACCTACAGCTGCCGAGCTCTGAGCTACACAGTATACTCAGTATATACTACTCGACATTCCCTGCTTTCACTCAGTCAACTGTTGCTACAGTACACAGTGATCGACTCCCTCGACTCGAATCTTCACTCATATCTCTGTGATTGAGGCCGCGGCGGTATAGCGCGAGCTTCCTTCCAGTGTTCCTCCTAACCTTCTGGGACCAAAGCGTGTCCGTATGTTCTTCTTTTAGCTAGGTACTTCTTGTCACATATCTCACAGTCAAGGCAAGCCAATGGACATCAAGATTTTCAGCTAAATTACTATATCGGTAATCCTATTTACCGTTGAAAACATTAATTGAACGTTTCGGATTTATACAAACTTACCGTAGTGAATAAAGCAGGATTTTTGACTCTGGCATTCAATTCAATGCTATAAGTGAGTAATAACCCAAGAACTTACAATCTGATTTGTTACAGAAAACACTATTCACGAAACTTATGTTTTTGGAAAACCTCCCTCAACGTAACTTGAGGGTTTGGGAACCAGATAACGGAGATGCCTAAAAAGGGGAAATTTTCATTGGACTATCATTGTACGCTGGAAGTTATAGGTAAGCTAAAGAACCATTGGACGTGGATTAATGATACTGTCATCTATTAAAAGAATTGATGAAAATCTAATGGCAGTCAGTACAACCGTTCTATCATGCCAATTTTCTTCATTTTTTTGAATGAAAGGTATTTATGCATATATTTGTCATCAAACATAAAAAATTGCTTTACTTTCACCCTTCTCAAGTTATACTCAAAAAAGGATTTTTCCTTATGTTTTCTTATCTTTGTCCTGTCATATCTCAGGTTCTAGTTGAGATAAATTGTTCGTTTTGGTCTAAGAACACTCAGTGAATCATGCTCTTTAATTAGAGATATCATTCGACGTATTTAGTTACATCTAAGAGGAGTTATGCGTGGACAAACGATTTTTTGGCACTGTTAAGAATTCAAATTTGCTTGAGATAAAACATATGGGCAAAGTATTAAAAATGCCCAGCTGCTTTCAACTTTCAAGGAAATACTCTAACTAAAAAAGTATAGTCATTAGCGAAGTGAATATACCCAAGCCGAAAGGCCGAAGCAGAACCGTGAGCGTAGCGAACGGAACTGAGGCCGCAGGCCGAGGTGGGGTCCCCCCTGCTGGCCGAAGGCTAGTAGAATACTATAATTAATAATACTTCTCTAAAATTCCCAAATTTTTGTTTAATAGTGAGTTTTGATTAATGTTAACACAACATTGATAACTTTAGGTTAACCATATCCAAATTTAACTAATTCGGTAGAAATATTATGATATAAAATTGGTAGGTACATCTTGGCACTTTCTCAGTTGATTGGTGTCGGTGTGGGAAAAGTGAGGGGAATCAATTAGCGGATTTCACGACATGCGGCGGCGTTGTGCTGTACAGTAACACTGACTGACAGACTGCAGCTTCTGTGTAGCTTTCTCTCTCCTTCTCACAGTCCACAGTATGCTGCAATACTTGCAATCAGACCTGCATTCACTGGCAACTGGCAACAAAGCTAGGCCTAGGTAGGTCCGTACATTCAATGGTTAGGGAAACAATTACAATTTAAATATTACACGTAACTATGTAGTCGTTCTGCAACTAAACGATAGCGGTCGCTAAACGATGAGCAACTATCTATTTTGCAACACGGCGTATTTCGTCTTATTTAATTATGTGTGGTAATTAAATCTCCATTAAAGTGTCAAACTGCTAAACTCAAATATGGTATTATGAGCGTGTATACATTAGTTCTGCATAATTGATTTGAGTTAATTCCAATGGAATATAGAAGCAGTTGTAAATACAGGAATATAAAGTCATCAGTGGCATTGTAGCCTACAGCATAGCCTACTCACTGAGAGGTTATGATGTAGAGTTGTGCAGCTGTTGAGTTGGCAAGGTGTGTCTACCACAATAGTGGGTACCCGGTACTGTACTGTACTGTATTGTCAAGAAAGCTCAACTTCCAGAGAGATAAGGCACAACTCGTACTGGTGCTCACAACACAATAATTCGTTTCGCCATACAAACCTGTAATTCATGACTCACTTGATGTCGACGTTACATTCCTGTTGTAGGTACTCACAGTTGTAGAGTCCGCTTCGCAAGCAGCGCAACCTTGGAGCTTCAAACGGACTTTGGACAGGCTTAATCACTGCAGCAGTTCGTGGCCGTATGATCTGCGGTCGCGGCTTATTAGATGTTCTAATACTTAGCAATACCACATCATTTGTGTACAGCGCGACAATTCCGAGTCTTGAATCTTTCACATCTCTCACGGTTCCTCGAAATCAGTATTCTTACAACAAGGGTAAAAATATAAACCAGCCTGAATCTAAATGTCGCAATTCAGTGAACGTTCAAAAGACGAACTGAGTAATTAAAGCGTGAAAACTATTGGGAATATGACAAAGAACATTTGTACAATGCAATAAAAGCAATTTACAGTTTGGTATATACTGTGTTCTATTGTAAAGCACTCTGACGGAAATGAGTTATCAAAATTCTAGAAGAGTCGTAAAATTGTGAGCGATGACGTAGCAGAAACGAGTTGACCGTCATAAATCATGAGAGACACTGGTAAGTAAGCTAGGTGTGGCAGCCGGCTTCACGGACTGCGAACTCTCGTAGCACAGCAAACTACAATGCTCGACATCAATGATTAGCACACAATAAATGCATAACACTCGTCACTCGAGAACAACATGTTTCTAAAGCTGCATTTAGTACAGAATGTATAGGCATTTGAGAGTATGCTGGTGTCCATGTTCATCTGAAACGTACTTTTCAGTAAGATGTGACTAAAACCAAGTATGGTGTTGATTCGCAAGAAATGCGTACAGTTGTAGAAGGATGTATACAGAAAAGGTCTACTGGTTACTGTAGAAACAATGGGCGAACTATTCTTTCGGCTTAGAATTCCACATACTCATATGAGGAGGAACGAACAAGTACACAATGGAATGACGTCAATTGCAATCTTCTTGCCCAATGTTTCAATCTTTTTGGAAGAAACCTTTTCTGTAGAAGCAGCAGCATCTTTCCTCAAAAGTCAAAGGTGATAACTACAAACAAAACAACAAACAGCTCCTGCAAAAGGTCCGTTTCGCCTGCTCGACATATTTTTCTTTTTACAATGTAAACAATCTTATAGACTGTCAAAACTATAGTTTTTAACCAGAGGGCAATATAAGTTAGAAGAACCGTTTAAATAAAATGTGGAAACGGCGCCCATACAACCGGCGCTGGTAAACTGACAACGGTTTCATCGAAACCTGTTTTAGTTACTTATGCCAAAGATATCCTTTTGGAGTGTCCTTTCTATGTTGAATAAGAAGCTATATGGTTGAAGCATTGCTCCAAAAACTAATACCAACTACGAGAACGCTTATGGTATGGAGTATTTGTTATTTTCGACGGCCACGAACTCTGCAATTTTTCTAAGCGGGGTTATTACAACTTTCCATTGTAACTTGGTTTGGCCCTTGGTATTTCATTTTAAAATGAAACTTTTACCTATTCACGGCCAGTTTGTGGTAAAACCTGGGATAAGCTGCCAAGTTGTCAAAATGTTATTCTTGATATTTTTAATTTGATGTAATAAACAATGTGTTAACGGGTTTTATAACTATTTACTATATACTAAACATTCTGTAAGCATTTTGGCCATACCGTATGTCAGAAGGCAAATCAATACTGATGTGCATTTTAATGGTATTTTGGGACAACAAAGTGGGTACTTTTCAAGCAGCAGTGGTCAACCTGGGTTCTAGATGTATTAGACTACGCCTACTTTCTTGTGATTGGCTTCCTCACTTGCTAGGAGACAACGGTTAGACAATCCCCGCATAGACTTTTTATCTCGTTATAATCTAATAGTCAAATTTTTGTGTACTGTTATCTACCACGTTATATTTATATACATATATATCCATTGTTATCTACTTATACGCATCTATATCTCGGTATTTAATCTTAAGTCAAATTTCATGCATTGTTATTACTATGTTATATTTGTTATATATATACATCTTCTGTCATGTTATCATTTTTTGCTGTCTCGAATACTGAACAAATTATTACCATTAGATTTGTAAGATTTATTGTTCACAAGAAGGGGCTACTTATTGTATTAACAAATAAAGATTAACTTTGAAGTCCATGTTTAATTTTTACACTACTATAGTTTCAGGCATAAGCCATTATCAAGTGTGTATAAGGTGGTAACGTTTAAAACATATAAAATGTTTTTAAACGTTACCTTTCTCCCCGCAATGAGCTTATTACCAAACTATTAGTGTAAGTGAAACTCAAGATATCTTCTTCAATTTATCCCTATTACTATCACATCATTATGTACTAATTTTTCTACACTATTTATTATCACCATCTGTCTAAATCCAACTCTTCAACGTCAAACTGTTTGTTGTAATTTAGTCCCTTATTTATTTACCAACCATCGAACATTAAACTTACGAAATAAAAGATGTACAAAATAAAAATACCACAATATTTGGGGTGGATTGGACAAGAAATAGACCTTTATATCAATAATATAAATACTGAAATTTGTTTATCAAGCATGTAATATTTTCGAAAAGATTGTATACCGTTTATAAATAAATGGTGTATCGAGGAGTTAGCTCCGGTAGAGGTTGGATTGCGCGACTCTGGTGATACACCCCCAGACAAAGCCAACAAAATTAATAAACTCTTGATTTATTTCTGGCATATTTTTTATTTGCTAAATGGAATTCAAAACTATTTTCATCCAAAGACTTTGTATAAAGCGCATTATTATTTATTTATTACAGTATAACAAACAGCTACGGGTTTGTGTTAATTGTAAACGTAAAATACCATACAATGGCAACTTTAATAGTCAATAGTAAGCTAACCTTCAGCCAAGTGGCCAAGCGAGTCTGTCACATTACATTAGTAATAGCAATTCAAAATGAAAGAGCGTGTCCACAACTGGGACGTCTGAAACCTTTTCTTCATAACTTTGAATAATAATGAAAACTGTCCAAAGGCCAGATCTAGTCAATTAGTGCATGCATGAAATCGGATTTCTTCTAAATGACTTTTCCATCGTAAAATAATAACACTACATAATAATTCAACTTCCATTTCCAACTTCCAACTTTTTGTAATAATGTAGTTGAGTATACTACAGTACATCCGTATGAGAACACAGTTGGTGTCTAATCTCTAAAGATGTCAGACTACAACTGTGAGACGCGGCGCTGTCAGTCAAAAAATCTCCAAAGATGCGTTTTTTACACGTGTCTACATTTACCGGTGAGTGATGTGCGTTTGATGAGTCAGCGCTAGGTCACATGACTAGCGCAGGCGCCGACATAGGCGAGTGCAGTGCGCATGCGCCAGTCAGCTCCCAGCTCACAACTTGTGAGTCACAAGTTGCAAACTACGCTGCAACACAACTGCTTGCCTGTCTTTCTAACAAGCCGTCTACCAAAACAGTGTTTTGTATGTTATTGTTTTAAATAGTCAACACAATTTCCATAATTGTTATCTGACTTTGTAAAATAAACTCTTCTTAGCGTAAACTAGCTGGTTACTAAGAATTATCGTGCTATAGTAAAATAAAGAGTACAGTATAAAACTTTATTGCAATGATTTTCTTAGCAAAAATATGTTCAGCGCTCACGGATTGCTGTGCATACCTAAGTTATAAGATATGTAAATACATGTACTTCATAAGCTGTAAATACATCGGTGTGCTCCAAATATAGTATTTGGTTAACTGCCTGGTTGCATCCTCAAACTTGAAAATGGATATTTGTTGGTTCAGGTTCAAAAACTATCATGGTAGACTGGTAGTAATACGTTTAGTTTGAAGGCCAAACCTCCACCATGAGGTGTTGAAATGAAACACTATTATTGCAATCCATTTAGGTGCTTTACTTTTGTGTGCTTTTTAGATGCTTTACGCATGAGTGTATCATACGTACAAGGATGGAAAGTCAATGGTATTATACAGCATCACTGTAAATACCTACCTAATAGTACATACAGTAATAATAAAAATTAACCGACTGCTCGATTAGGGACTAACTATGTAATTACTTATTTAGTACTTTTTTAAGTACAATAGTCAATTATTTCACATAGCCGACATATGCTTACATGTCGCATAAACACCGCACACTATGTAGGACGAAATTACTCGGCAATTTTGGATATCGTTGTGTCGTTGTCGGCTATCCTGAGTGAGGCAATAATTGACATTGAAAGTTGGGAGTCTGGCAATAATATAGAGGCTATGTGGATATTTAAAATAAACCACATTGCAAAATCATGTTTGAATAAGGATAAAGTTCAACAAATAAACTATACAAAACATGAACAAGACACGAGCACAGAGAAGAGCGGGGGCGCAGCACGTCCACGTGACTGCAGATGCTAGTGTCGTGTGTCGACTTTTATCATAAGACATATTTTGGAGAACTTACCAAAAATGCCGTTTTGACGCGATTTCGTCGCAACGTGTCCTGTCGGACTCTGTCGCATTTTTCTCGTTTTAGCGTTCGCGGCACAAAACTATAGGAGGTGAGCTCGGAAAGTATGCACTGGACATTTTTCTAGTGTTATTTAAAGATGATTTAATTGTCTCTTAAGCACTCGTACCCTCCTTTTATGAAGTTCAACGGCCGGCAACATCGTACGGCGCTGACCGAATAGTTACCAGGTTACGGTCGTCGTGCGCTGCGGTGAAATAAAGGCCGATGATAACCACTTATTTTGAACTAAAATTTCAATGCTTCAGTCTGCATGTTGGAGCGGTGTATGTTACGCAATGTTGGGCGGACTGTGGAGTACAATGCCGCCATCTGGTGATCTGCGAGGAAGGACGGTTGCCGGTTCGGAGAAAGTGCGACAGAGGGTGAAAGTGGATTCAGTGTTTGGTCCGTGCCCGTGGTCTGTGTGACCTACAGCGCACTTACTTACGCAACCGATTCAACATCTTGTTTCTTTCTTTCTGTATATTAGCTCAACAATAAAATTATCGATTGTAAGTTTGTGCGTTCAATCGGTTCACAATTGCACTCCTAATTACCTTATAAATCTTCTTAATTAAGATTTAGTGTATTTGATTCTCTTTTTAAAAATTTACAAACTTTGGAAATCTAATGAGAAATAACAAAGTTATTGTAATTTCTGTCTTACCGGCCTACGTCCGCCATGCGTTCCTCCGGTCAGCTAACGCAACAACAATGGAACTGACTACATTATTTTGATTCAGGAGTTTGTTAAATTCGTTTGGACATCTCTACAATCAATAATTAGTCTTTCCGGGTATGCTACCGTGTCGAATGTCGTCATTTTGAACAGCTCTTGCACGAACAAATAAATTACATTTTATGTCCTTTGTTCAGGAAGATAAATGGACAATTTTAAATGTAAATATTGTTTTTATTTATTCAAAACTATTTTAACTATTCAAAATGATGACCTTCGACACGGTAGCATAACCGGAAAGACTAATATCATTGATTGTAGTGATGTCCAAACGAATTTAACAAACTCCTGAATCAAAATAATGTAGTCAGTTCCATTGTTGTTGCATTAGCTGACTGGAGGAACGCATGGCGGACAAAGGCTGATAAGACAGAAATTACAATAACTTTGTTACTTCTCATTACATTTTCAAATTTTATACATTTTAGGAAAGGGAATCAAATACACTAAAAGTATTTGTTCTTATAAGTTTGTTGTAAAAGCCTAATTATTTTAGTGAAAAACACATCCACACAGACAGGGACAACAAAGCACCGGAGACCCCTGTTTATAATTAAATGGTAAAATATAATTTTTTTGTTTCAAGGAACATTTCTACAAAGTATGTCCAGAGAGTTCACCGACACGCTGTACAAAGAAAACTTTATTAAAATTTACTTCTTCCCACTGGTTGCTTAATAACAAAGAATAGGCTACTATTACAAATTATAAATTTAGTTTACATGGTTGTATAAATGGTGTCGTAATATTTGAATTGACAATACCATGTGCAACAATAAATTACTAATTAAAAGGTTTTATGCAAAGTTAAATATTTTAATACAATTCCCAAGTTGGTGAACTGCAATTATTGTATAAAATCATTAATTGAGAAATGTGAACTCTTAGCTATTTTAAAACTGAAATTGCTCAACTAAATATTGATTTGAAAATTGCAGAATTTCGTATTGCCTATTTGACAAAATTCTCAGACTGGAACAAATTCTCAGACACAAAAAAAGACATTAGTATTCAAACAGAATCATTAAAAAGCACAACAGAAGATCCCAACAGAAAAGATACGACCACACCTCACCAACTACAAAACACCAGACAACTTGGCCCCTACCGAACTTCAAACAGTCCAAAAGATCATCTCCTCCGTGTATACTTAGTCCCAGTGAAAAATGGACTTCAAATACTTTCGAGTAGTCAGGAAAAAGATCAAGAACTTCCCGGAAAATCTTTTCAACATACGAATACAAAGGTCTGCATCAAAACTACAATAAAATATCTAGACCCTCACCTAAAAAGAAACAATCACCGAAAAAACCAAGAAGAAACTACTTTTAAATTTAAAACTATAAATGTGATTGGGGATAGTCATGTCCGAGGAGTTACAGAACTATTACAAGCGTTCGTTCCAAGTATTACAGTAAGCTCCTTTTGTAAGCTTGCAGCTAAAATTGAAAGCATAGTCTCAACCCTCATTTCACCCTTGGCTGACAAAGAGCACCCAGTAATTAATGTAGAACAAATTATTTAGCCACTGGTGAAATAAAAAAATTACAATTAGAAATCCACCATCAATAAAATAGTTTCTTCGAGGATCATAGTATCAACAATACCTAAGCGGCACGACCTACCATTCTTTAACTCGATCAACATAGAAACAGCCCGGGCTAACAGTTTTATACGATGTATGTTCAAGAAACAAATAGTTTGTTTATTCGATTTCAATCAAATTGGAAGGAGACTTTTCTCTGGCCATGGCATGCCTCTTACCATGGTATTTGGGAAAAAGACTGCTAGCCAGACTATTGTTAAATAGTATAAGTTATGCCAGTGCATCAGTAAGTAATAAAACACCTGAACAAAGGGAATATTTGTACAATTTTGAAAACGCTAACAAATCTTTTACACCGTGTGTACCTCGGACACTGCTGTACAACACCTAAGTTACGCAGACCATGTGCGACAGCCAGTGAGGGAGAAGATGATGAGCGCCAAGGACGAAGAGAGTCAATCTTCAAAAAACTCTTGTCCTTTCCAAATTTTAAACCCCAGGTAGATATGTCAGATCTGGTCTTACCAAAATAAAGTAGTAAAACCTCATATTCCAATTCGAAACCGTAGAAAAGTTAGTTTAAAAATGTTGCATCAGATTGTTTAAACAGCAAGTAACAAATTACAGTAAATGAGTTACAATTTTTGTGTAAAGAGCTAACCCTGACATTTTGTTGTATACAAACATGGATTCAAACCTAATTCGATTATTTAAAATTCCAAACTTTATACTAGCTGAATCTTTTAAGATCTAATTGTAAAGCGGAGGTGTCGGAATCTTTGTAAAAGAAACCGTACATTTTATACCGCTTGAAAGTTATTCAAGAGTTCAAAGTTATTCATCCGGACACCCAAAGGTAACCTCCGCGGATGCACCACTAGAAGGTTAACTTTTACAGTAATTAGCTTTGTTGTCAAGTTGTTGTTTTAACGTAATTACAAGTATACAAGCTGTTTTTTAATTCATTCAAATGAAATCCATGTGAGTTTGATCATATTAAACTTAAAACTTGTATGAGGTTTTTCACCACTTTTCTTCTTGATGCAATATATATTTGAATGTTTACTATTATTTTATTTGTAACTAGCTGTGTACCTGTGCTTCGCCACGGATAAAATATTATAGTATCATGACTTTAACGGCGGATCTGTGGCGGATTGGTATCGCGACGCGACCGAGCTCATCACTCCAGTGGCGCTGGTTTGATCCCCGCAGTCACCACTTACATTAATTTTGTAATGTGACTAATAATGGTGACGCTAGGTAAAGGTCAAGGTTGAGTGGTAGAGAGGACTTTGTAGTCCTAACTTCGCTAAACAAGACAAACTTTACCTATTTACCTTTACTTTAAAGTATTTTTGTACAAAGGCAGGCTTTAGCTCGGGTACTGGAATCAATTTACCGACCCTTACACCTGTTCCTTCATTTTGAAAGTGGGCTTTAAGTTTCTCAGCTGCCGTACCTGTTCTTCGCAAGATTGTGCTTAATGTTATATGTGGTTTTGGGTTTTACAAAGTGTAAAAAAAACGTAATAACCAAAAACCGATGGATTAATTTTAATGTACAGACAAATGCAAACCAAATAAGTGTTTATCGGTGTTTGGCTACCTTACAGAGTCATAATAATCCCGCCATTCCGCATTTTCAGAGCCCAGTTAGGTCCCTCACCATTTATTTTGTGGACGTTGAATGGATACAAAATATAGCTAAAAACACACTGTATTTGGTTAAACCCTTAAAAGAAGTTTCACTACCATAACCTCAGTCGTCAAAGTTTGAACAAAAATACCCCATGACTTTTTTTAAAATACTTGGCACTTAAAAAAATAAAAAAGTGAAAATACCACCAAGGTACGCCACGTTCCCCTACTTTAAAATGTAAAATGAACGATGTCAATTAGTGCATGCATGAAATCGGATTTCTTCTAAATGACTTTTCCATCGTAAAATAATAACACTAGATAATAATTCAACTTCCATTTCCAACTTCCAACTTTTTGTAATAATGTAGTTGAGTGGATTTCTTCTAAATGACTTTTCCATCGTAAAATAATAACACTACATAATAATTCAACTTCCATTTCCAACTTCCAACTTTTTGTAATAATGTAGTTGAGTATACCAGTACATCCGTATGAGAACACAGTTGGTGTCTAATCTCTAAAGATGTCAGACTACAACTGTGAGACGCGGCGCTGTCAGTCAAAAATCTCCAAAGATGCGTTTTACACGTGTCTACATTTACCGGTGAGTGATGTGCGTTTGATGAGTCAGCGCTAGGTCACATGACTAGCGCAGGCGCCGACATAGGCGAGTGCAGTGCGCATGCGCCAGTCAGTTCCCAGCTCACAACTTGTGAGTCACAAGTTGCAAACTACACTGCAACACAACTGCTTGCCTGTCTTTCTAACAAGCCGCTACCAAAACAGTGTTTTGTATGTTATTGTTTTAAATAGTCAACACAATTTCCATAATTGTTATCTGACTTTGTAAAATAAACTCTTCTTAGCGTAAACTAGCTGGTTACTAAGAATTATCGTGCTATAGTAAAATAAAGAGTACAGTATAAAACTTTATTGCAATGATTTTCTTAGCAAAAATATGTTCAGCGCTCACGGATTGCTGTGCATACCTAAGTTATAAGATATGTAAATACATGTACTTCATAAGCTGTAAATACATCGGTGTGCTCCAAATATAGTATTTGGTTAACTGCCTGGTTGCATCCTCAAACTTGAAAATGGATATTTGTTGGCTCAGGTTCAAAAACTATCATGGTAGTACTGTAATACATGTACAGTAGTTTGAAGACCAAACCTCCACCATGAGGTGTTGAAATGAAACACTATTATTGCAATCCATTTAGGTGCTTTACTTTTGTGTGCTTTTTAGTTGCTTTACGCATGAGTGTATCATACTGGTATGTATTATCATCGACTTTCCATCTTACAAGGATGGAAAGTCAATGGTATTATACAGCATCACTGTAAATATCTACCTAATAGTACATACAGTAATAATAATAATTAACCGACTGCTCGATTATGGACTAACTATGTAATTACTTATTTAGTACTTTTTTAAGTACAATAGTCAATTATTTCACATACCGACATATGCTTACATGTCGCATAACCACCGCACACTATGTAGGACGAAATTACTCGGCAATTTTGGATATCGTTGTGTCGGCTATCCTGAGTGAGGCAATAATATTGACATTGAAAGTTGGGAGTCTGGCAATAATATAGAGGCTATGTGGATATTTAAAATAAACCACATTGCAAAATCATGTTTGAATAAGGATAAAGTTCAACAAATAAACTATATAAAAACATGAACAAGACACGAGCACAGAGAAGAAAGGGGGCGCAGCACGTCCACGTGACTGCAGATGCTAGTGTCGTGTGTCGACTTTATCATAAGACATATTTTGAGAACTTACCAAAATGCCGTTTTGACGCGATTTCGTCGCAACGTGTCCTGTCGGACTCTGTCGCATTTTCTCGTTTTAGCGTCCGCGGCACAGGAGGTGAGCTCGGAAAGTATGCACTGGACATTTTTCTAGTGTTATTTAAAGATGATTTAATTGTCTCTTAGCACTCGTACCCTCCTTTTATGAAGTTCAACGGCCGGCAACATCGTACGGCGCTGACCGAATAGTTACCAGGTTACGGTCGTCGCGCTGCGGTGAAATAAAGGCCGATGATAACCACTTATTTTGAACTAAAATTTCAATGCTTCAGTCTGCATGTTGGAGCGGTGTATGTTACGCAATGTTGGGCGGACTGTGGAGTACAATGCCGCCATCTGGTGATCTGCGAGGAGGGACGGTTGGAGAGAAAGTGCGACAGAGGGTGAAAGTGGATTCAGTGTTTGGTCCGTGCCCGTGGTCTGTGTGACCTACAGCGCACTTACTTACGCAAACCGATTCAACATCTTGTTTCTCTTTCATATTAGCTCAACAATAAAATTATCGATTGTAAGTTTGTGCGTTCAATCGGTTCACAATTGCATCCTAATTACCTTATAAATCTTCTTAATTGAGATTTAGTGTATTTGATTCTCTTTAAAAATTTACAAACTTTGAAATCTAATGAGAATAACAAAGTTATTGTAATTTCTGTCTTACGGCCTACGTCCGCCATGTTCCTCCGGTTAACGCAACAACAATGGAACTGACTATTATTTGATTCAGAGTTTGTTAATTGTTTGGACATCTCTACAATCAATATTAGTCTTTCCGGTTACCGTGTCGAAGGTCGTCATTTTGAACAGCTCTTGCACGAACAAATAAATTACATTTTATGTCCTTTGTTCAGGAAGATAAATGGACAATTTTAAATGTAAATATTGTTTTTATTTATTCAAAACTAAACTATTCAAAATGATGACCTTCGACACGGTAGCATAACCGGAAAGACTAATATCATTGATTGTAGTGATGTCCAAACGAATTTAACAAACTCCTGAATCAAAATAATGTAGTCAGTTCCATTGTTGTTGCGTTAGCTGACTGGAGGAACGCATGGCGGACAAAGGCCGATAAGACAGAAATTACAATAACTTTGTTACTTCTCATTACATTTTCAAATTTTATACATTTTAGGAAAGGGAATCAAATACACTAAAAGTATTTGTTCTTATAAGTTTGTTGTAAAAGCCTAATTATTTTAGTGAAAAACACATCCACACAGACAGACGGACAACAAAGCACCGGAGACCCCTGTTTATAATTATGGTAAAATATAATTGTTTTGATCCAAGGAACATTTCTACAAAGTATGTCCAGAGAGTTCACCGACACGCTGTACAAAGAAAACTTTATTAAAATTTACTTCTTCCCACTGGTTGCTTAATAACAAAGAATAGGCTACTATTACAAATTATAAATTTAGTTTACATGGTTGTATAAATGGTGTCGTAATATTTGAATTGACAATACCATGTGCAACAATAAATTACTAATTAAAAGGTTTTATGCAAAGTTAAATATTTTAATACAATTCCCAAGTTGGTGAACTGCAATTATTGTATAAAATCATTAATTGAGAAATGTGAACTCTTAGCCATTCTAAAAACTGAAATTGCTCAACTAAATATTGATTTGAAAATTGCAGAATTTCGTATTGCCTATTTGACAAAATTCTCAGACTGGAACAAATTCTCAGACACAAAAAAAGACATTAGTATTCAAACAGAATCATTAAAAAGCACAACAGAAGATCCCAACAGAAAAGATACGACCACACCTCACCAACTACAAAACACCAGACAACTTGGCCCCTACCGAACTTCAAACAGTCCAAAAGATCATCTCCTCCGTATACTTAGTCCCAGTGAAAATGGACTTCAAATACTTTCGAGTAGTCAGGAAAAAGATCAAGAACTTCCGGAAAATCTTTTCAACATACGAATATAAAGGTCTGCATCAAAACTACAATAAAATATCTAGACCCTCACCTAAAAAGAAACAATCACCGAAAAAACCAAGAAGAAACTACTTTTAAATTTAAAACTATAAATGTGATTGGGGATAGTCATGTCCGAGGAGTTACAGAACTATTACAAGCGTTCGTTCCAAGTATTACAGTAAGCTCCTTTTGTAAGCTTGCAGCTAAAATTGAAAGCATAGTCTCAACCCTCATTTCACCCTTGGCTGACAAAGAGCACCCAGTAATTAATGTAGAACAAATTATTTAGCCACTGGTGAAATAAAAAAATTACAATTAGAAATCCACCATCAATAAAATAGTTTCTTCGAGGATCATAGTATCAACAATACCTAAGCGGCACGACCTACCATTCTTTAACTCGATCAACATAGAAACAGCCCGGCTAACAGTTTTATAATGATGTATGTTCAAGAAACAAATAGTTTGTTTATTCGATTTCAATCAAATTGAAGGAGACTTTTCTCTGGCCATGGCATGCCTCTTACCATGGTATTTGGGAAAAGACTGCTAGCCAGACTATTGTTAAATAGTATAAGTTATGCCAGTGCATCAGTAAGTAATAAAACACCTGAACAAAGGGAATATTTGTACAATTTTAAAAACGCTAACAAATCTTTTACACCATGTGTACCTCGGACACTGCTGTACAACACCTAAGTTACGCAGACCATGTGACAGCCAGTGAGGGAGAAGATGATGAGCCAAGGACTAAGAGAGTCAATCTTCAAAAAACTCTTGTCCTTTCCAAATTTTAAACCCCAGGTAGATATGTCAGATCTGGTCTTACCAAAATAAAGTAGTAAAACCTCATATTCCATTTCGAAACCGAGTAGAAAAGTTAGTTTAAAAATGTTGCATCAGATTGTTTAAACAGCAAGTAACAAATTACAGTAAATGAGTTACAATTTTTGTGTAAAGAGCTAACCCCTGACATTTTTGTTGTATACAAACATGGATTCAAACCTAATTCGATTATTTAAAATTCCAAACTTTATACTAGCTGAATCTTTTTTAAGATCTAATTGTAAAGGCGGAGGTGTCGGAATCTTTGTAAAAGAAACCGTACATTTTATACCGTTGAAAGTTATTCAAGAGTTCAAAGTTATTCATCCGAGGACACCCAAAGGTAACCTCCGTGATGCACCACTAGAAGGTTAACTTTTACAGTAATTAGCTTTGTTGTCAAGTTGTTGTTTTAACGTAATTACAAGTATACAAGCTGTTTTTTTTAATTCATTCAAATGAAATCCATGTGAGTTTGATCATATTAAACTTAAAACTTGTATGAGGTTTTTCACCACTTTTCTTCTTGATGCAATATATATTTGAATGTTTACTATTATTTTATTTGTAACTAGCTGTGTACCTGTGCTTCGCCACGGATAAAATATTATAGTATCATGACTTTACGGTGCGGATCTGTGGCGGATTGGTATCGCACGCGACTCCGGAGCTCATCACTCCAGTGGCGCGGGTTTGATCCCCGCAGTCACCACTTACATTAATTTTGTAATGTGACTAATACGGTGACGCTAGGTAAAGGTCAAGGTTGAGTGGTAGAGAGGACTTTGTAGTCCTAACTTCGCCTCGTTAAACAAGACAAACTTTACCTATTTACCTTTACTTTAAAGTATTTTTGTACAAAGGCAGGCTTAGCTCGGGTACTGGAATCAATTTACCACCCTTACACCTGTTCCTTCATTTTGAAAGTGGGCTTTAAGTTTCTCAGCTGCCGTACCTGTTCTTCGCAAGATTGTGCTTAATGTTATATGTAGTTTTGGGTTTTACAAAGTGTAAAAAACGTAATAACCAAAAACCGATGGATTAATTTTAATGTACAGACAAATGCAAACCAAATAAGTGTTTATCGGTGTTTGGCTACCTTGAGAGAGTCATAATAATCCCGCCATTCCGGCATTTCAGAGCCCAGTTAGGTCCCTCACCATTTATTTTGTGGACGTTGAATGGATACAAAATATAGCTAAAAACACACTGCGTATTTGGTTAAACCCTTAAAAGAAGTTTCACTACCATAACCTCAGTCGATTTTCAGTTATAAGTGCAGTCCTTTAAACCGTGTTCAGTGCCCACTTTGGTCCTACGCCATTTATTTTGTAGATGTTGTATGGGTATAAAGTATAGCTAAAGACACAATGCATAATAGGCTAAACCTTTAAACGAAGTTTCACCGCCATAGCTCCAGCCGATTTTAAGTTACAAGCGGTCCAAGACGCCTTAAAAACATTACAGACAGACAGAAAGGAATTTTCTTGACGCCAGTTTTGGTCTTTGCAAAGTACATAAACCCCAAATAATCAAAATACGATGGACTCATTGCAATGTACAGACAAGTCTTTTTTTATTTATATAGATCATGGTTTTTTTATAGTCTGTCCATATAATGATGTCTATAATCTATATCGTAGACGTATTTTATTTCATAACCTGGAGGAAACCTCCGTGTGTCACCATTCATGTTTTGAAATCCATGACACCCCTGGAAGGATAAGTGAGTTGCCTCAGTCTTGGCTGAGCCCATGACGGTTGATTACAAATTTAGGACCATACGTTATGACACTACACCTCAGTTTACGATGACTCAATTTAACTACTTGAAAGCTTAATGTTAGTGTAGGACACAAACTATAGAGTGGTGTCAATAAGAGACCTACCTTTATTATCAGCTCAATTTCAGGGACGTCTCCATTCTCCTCATTACCGTTCTGGTTAGGGCTTTCGGACATTTTCAAGAATAACAGAAAATGCACCAAAACAATACAAAATTAAACTAATTCACTAACACACAATCACTTTAGAAAAACCAATTGTATTTTATCCTGCACTAAATAATTCCTAAGCACACGACGCACTTAATTAATGTGATTCACGACTGTAAGGTAACAATGCTGAGCGAGCGAGCGGCAACCGTACTCAGATCTCGGATGTCTACTTGTCATGACAAGTGTGATGTGATGTGAAGTGTTGACTATTCAGTGTAGCCAACAAACTTCAAAAGTTTACCCTAATAGTAAAAAGAAATACCCTTAAATACGTTAGTAAATTTAAATATTAGAAAGAGATGTCATTATAAATTATTATTGTGAAGGCTGCACATCAATGAACGAGACCTGATTTTGTCCAAAGGGCCACCTAGTATAAATTACGAAGTGAGTAGGAGGAGGAGGATTCGGCCATTGACTTTAAATCTTTTTTTTTTAAATCAATGATTCGGCTTAACGATTGCGTGCCCTAAGAGCACATATAAGCAGGTTTTTGCAACTTTGAAAGTTAAAATTAATGATTACTAATCTACTGAATTCAGTGATTAGTGCAATCATTGCTTTTTGTACATTATACTTAAACGCTAAACTTAACGTTCGCCGTTTATCGTTGAAACTTGATTAACAGGTTTTTGCACATCCTAGCGACCGTAATACGTAAACGTTACAGCTGTACGTAACGTTACACACAAACGGGTTGATTACTAACGGAACATGCCATGATTAAAAGTATATGGATGATTCTGAAGCCACAACTGTAATCCACAACCAATATGAACATGGATTCATAACTCCAAAAATAGGGAAGTATACCTTTGCTTTAAGGCTATTAGCTGAAGTGACAATTTTATTCAGCACCAAGTAAGCGTTATGTCCTCGACTCCTCCAGTTTGTTCAAACAAATTCAAATTCAACCATTTGTCTGACCATATCTACAATCGAGACCCCAATGCTATATAAATAGATAGTGATGACAGTCCCTCTCCAGCTAAATCTAAAGCTCCACCAATATTTTATTTGAAGCCAACCACCAACAAGAAATAATCAAAGACCTCAAAAAAATAGTGTAAAACGATTTCTTCGCTTGACTGAAAGGTAACTAATTAAAAATCAATCAAAAAAATAACCGAAGTAACTCATTTCAGATATCTTACAAATTTTTATGAAAATTCTCAGCTTAAATTTCACACATTTCAATACCCCTCAGAGAAAAGGTTAAAGTTGTATTTAGAAATGTCCCTCTTTCCTTGAACCACAAATTTCCCCATCCAATCTAATCTAATTCTTAAGATGAGTTAAAAACGGAACTTTCAGACCTAGGCTATCAGTTTCAAAAGTTATCTGACTAATGAACAAGATAAACAGTTCCTCCCACTTTGTGGTGTTGTTGACCTTTTAAATAATGAGAATGGTCATGACATTTTCAAGTTAAAAGCCGTTTTCCGTGCAGTTGTCACTGTCGAACCTAAACGTAAAAGTAGAGAAATCCCAGGATGTCTCGAGTGCCAACGCTTTGGCCATACAGGCAATTTTTGCCATTTAGATCCTAGATGCCTTCGGTGCACTGGCCAGCACACGTACTCTCAGTCATGGTGTAATAAGTACTTATTGCACTATGCTCTCAGTGCCTCCTGTCTAATTTTGACGTTAGCCATTGACTTTAAATATACATTTAAAATCAATATGTTAGCCCAGTTTGTGTCAATTGTGGAGAAAATCATACAGCTAATTTTAGAGGGTGCAAACACTATCAGAACTTTAACATCAGGGTTTTGCTCTCGTGTAATATTTGCATAATTTAGACATGTAATGTTTAGTATACGTATATACTCGTATTGGGTTAGTTCAATCTACACAATGTTTTGTTTTGCCAGCACAGAATTCACATGTTTATCAGTGATGCCAGCCAACAGTCGTTGAGTCACGGACAAGTAGGCTCAGTTGCCAGTTACTCTATGAGTCGGCTGTTCTAGAGGGGGTCCGCCTCAGCTGCGCGGCGACGCTTCAATGCAGTAGGGTTTGCGGCGGCTCGTTGGCCGTTTTTTAACCTTTAAAAATATTGTTTACATTAATAAACATAATATATTACAAACTATAGGAATTTTACCACACGCGTATAGAGCGTTTGTCCGAAGTTATGCTTTTAAGTGTACAAAATGGAGTAGAAATCTTGGACATTTCAAAGTTGATTAATTTTGTGAATACAAATCAAAGTTTATTTATTGCAAAACTACACGAAATAGGTAGAACAAATGACAATTTTATTCCATAAACCCTTACTAAATCTCGATAAAAACTTTCGCTTGCTAAACATTTCTTCATTGTATCATAACACATAGGTACCTGGTGTCCGAAAAGTCCGCCCCCCAAACTTTTGAACGAATGGAAGTTGTCGAACGTGGTTTGGCATATGAATTAAGGGTCAACTGAAGTACTTTTTGGCATATTTTGAGATTGCCCCCGAAATAAGGGTTATGAGGATGACCCTTTGAAATATTTATTTTACCCCATCATGTGACCCCTCATTTAAAAGGGTATACAAAAACAAATTCATAGGTACCATTAAAACAATTTTACGATGCCCCTGGCAAAATGTTATTAATTTTTTGAGCAGATAAATTATTGCTGTGGTTGCTATCCTATTTGAAAATATGTAAACAAAATAAATTGTGAGTTTAGTTTTTGGGTGATCAAAGCTTTAAAATGCTATGCTACAAGACAGATTTTGTAAACATGTGAAAACTGCCCTTTTTTAAAAAACTAGCAATTTTGAAAAATTCCAGGCAGTGATTGAAAAAATTGAAATCAGTTTTAGAAGTTGCGACTGCAACTCTCGGTTTTAAAATACCCACTAATGCTACAAGTAGTTTTACTAATTTATTTCTTGAAAAGGCTTCGTGATAACTATTTTATTATTATGAGAATTTACAGCTTCACAACTGTCTTTAAATGTGATATCTTATCTAATTAACTTTATAAATAAAGGGACACCAGGGAGGTGGCAAGAAATGTGTCTGCCTGGGAGCAGCAAATGCCTAAATCCGTCCCTGAGTATAACGCTAATTTTACTTGACTATTTAGCTGTAAGCTATTTACTACTAAGCAAAAAATTATTTATAAAGTAACATTGAATGTATATTTAACGAACAACTGCTTTCATAGGTTAAATCAAATACAATTTGGACGGTATACATTTTAATTTCACAAATAATCTCTTGACAACAAAAATTAAATGTACGTACATAATTTAATTATTAATATAAATGAAGGTTGAAATGTAAGGAGATTGTATTTTTCCTCTGTACACCTGGAATGTGTTGGTCTCTTCTAATATGATTTTTAATCTTATTCAGGCAAGCACTAGGTTTGAACGTAGTGAGGAGGTTATCACGGGGCCGGAGCCATGGAAAATATAATAATCCAAGTTAAAATGTCAAATTGTGTGCTTATTTCAGTATTCATAAAAAGAGCATCATAAGTAATAACGGGGATCCAGCAGCTTTTCCAACAATGATTAAAGAAATTATCCAAGGTAAAAAGATGATCCTTATAGTTTGGTTAAAATTTGAAATTAAATATGATTTGCAACACACATGGGTGCATATCGATTTTACACACCCTGTTCAAAAATAGTGTCAAGTAATATTAAAAATGCACCATTTTGTAAGATTTAAAAGTATTTCCCACACTCTACACTGGAACAGGACGTAACTTTCATCCTATTGGGAGTTGAATCGAAAACTATGTACAGGTCAGTATGATTGTCTTGTCTATGTGAAAATAAAATAAATCAAGTAACAACAAACACAGGCAATTGAAAACGAAGTGGTTGACTTCAAAGTTCAAACAGGCAAGACTGATGAAAGGGTCGATTCAATTTTGTTAACAACTAGACCTAGTAAACAGAAGTGTTGGATAAACCATTGTTAGTTATTGTTACGTATTGAGGGCCGTTTAGTTACTCAAATAATAACAAAAAGATGGCGTGGTTTTCAGGTTACAAAGAATAATTAAATGTTGGGAGTTCTATTAGCAACCAAGTTACAATGCAAATAGTCTAAGCAAACAAAGGTAACCAGTATGCATTTGATTTTATTAGCAGTTTGCACCATTTTGCAAATGCGGGAATTTTTACTATTTACCCATGTGGTCCAACACACATGGGTAAATTGAGCTGTAAGCTGCAGCTTGATCGTTCAAGAACCAATGTTCAAAATCTTTGAGATGTCGGGTCGTCTATTAAATTTGCCAACAAAGGTTACTCTTGACAATATTTGGTTATTAATTTAGAAATAAAACTACAAACCTGACACATTATGTAGTTATTTATTGAACAAAACCATTTATTTTTTCCAAAACCTTTCTTTACTAAATGAACACAAAGTGTGTATACAATGTTTGAAGAAATAAGTTATCTTTCTAATTATGTGAAAATAAAAAATGGTGGCTAGAGGTGGAGGCTAAGCACTTCCAGGACCAATGGTTCTTTTTTTCATTTTGACCCTGGGAAAATCTCTTAAGGTGAAACAATAGTTGTTTTAGGCCACCTTTGAAACGATAAAATAGTGTCAGTGGTGTCGGACAAGAGTTAAAACAATAAAAGTTGTCTGACATTATGTTCTAAACACTGTGCTTTTTGCGATTTCTATTATTCATGGATGTTAGATGGTAATTTATATGGAACCTGCATTCCATTAATACATTTCAAAAGTATTTACATAGGAGAAAAATCATTACAAATGCTTTTAAAATTCCACTTGTTTGTAAAAACAACTAACTCAGTGTTTTATCAATTTTGAACTTTCTGTACCAATTATTTAAAGTTGAATTGAAAGGGTGTTTATTTTCACAAAATAATATTTTTCAGCTTTTAATAGTTTTTTTGAATTTTTTATGCGATTTAGCTTCTTTATTGCTGTTATCTGAATCGGAACTTGAACTTGTTTCCTTCCTTCTTTTCTTTTTTTTCTTTGTTATTGGTTTTGATTTTCTCTTAACATGTTTGTCAATTTTTCGTTTCCTTTTCTTCTTACTTTTAGTATCTGACTCTTCGGAAGAACTTTCACTTGGGCTGTTTTCATCAGAAGAAATATCTGATTTCCTCTTTGTTTGTTTCAATGAATCTGAAGGTTTTTTTATCTTTTTAGATTTATGCTTTTTCTTGGAGTCTGATTCTGAAGATTCATCTGAAAAGCTTTCTGATTCAGAGGAGTCTCTTGTCCTTCTTTTTTTCTTAACTTCTTTAACCAACTTTCCACCTCGATAATACTTTTTAGCAATAATCAGTTTCTTCTTTTTACTGTGCCTACAATCACTTGAATCGGAACTAGACGACGACTCACTACTATCACTACTTTCACTTGAAGAATCACTGCTACTTGAATTACGTCTCTTTCTCCTTTTCTTGCTAATTTCAAAAGACTTGTGTTTTCTTCTGGAAATGTTTTTTTTATCCATGACATCATTCATTTCTCGATAATTTTCATTACGTTTTTGGCTTAATTTATCATGATTTAATTCTTCTTCTCCAGTGATGTCATTTTCTTTAAAACGTTCTTTTCTATCACTTCTACTTGACTTGAATCAATAAAGGCTTTTCTCTCTTTTATAAAATCATCATTTCCCAATAAATTGAAACTTTTTTCACTGCCTCCACTTACGGTTGAATTTTCTTTAATTTCACAGTGGTCATCATTAGATGTGTTAACTTTAGTAAAAGGGCTACTTTCCTTTAAGTTGTTCTTTTGCTCTGAATCTTTTGTTTCAATTTTTTCACCACACTGCCTAGTTATTGTATTAGACACCTTTTCATATTTATGGTAATTACTAGTTTTATCATTTGTAATTTTTCCCCCTTTGTCTCCCCGATCCTTTTTCTGGACCCGAGTTTCAGCTGATTATCTCGATGATTTATGAAATCTCCAGACGATCTCCTATTGTTCTTTTGCTGAAAAAGTCTCTGATCGATTATGATTTTTTCTTCATAGTCTCTATCTCTGCCTCTCCCTGCTTATTCTTTGATTCTTCTCTTTCTCTATGATTAGACGGTTTGATTTCTTTGTCCTTAGGTATATTCTGAAAGAGAGCAAAAAATTGAAGTTAAGTTAAGAGAAGATTAATATTTGTTGACTTTTTGAGTCTGCCTGAGCTTAGTAATAATTGAGTGGGTAAGGTCACATATAAGTGTACTGCTCCTAAGTCTACACAGTCATAAATGCAAGTTTTAAAGGTAGTTTTGGAATAGCCCTTGCCTAATTCCACCTTCGCTTTTATATGTCCAATGTTAAGTTTGAACTTTTCCTTCTAAAGGTATTGATGTTACTTATTTTATTCTGTTTATTTTCTTTGCTTGCCAAGCAGTTCCACATGACAGATTTTCCAGTTGGTACTACTCTTTTACTATTAATAACTGCAGAAGTCATAGCCCAAGATAGGAATTGGGTATCACCCATGAAATTCCCAACTATACTATGTTTTTTAAATACCCTGCCACAGTTTGACATGTGTTACTGCAAATTAAATTTACATTGACAGTGCATATACAAGGTTAATTTTACAGTATTTTTTTGCGGCTATTATCTGTTGAAGTACATTGCAGAATTGTATCTTGTGTAGTTCGCCTATTTTTGGATAGGTCTATATAGATCAAATTTAAGACTTGTTATCTAATTTAATGATGATAAATTGAAGTGAGAAATAAAATCAGGAAAATAGTACCATATATCTGTACCTCTGGTTTTAAATCTTCAATCCCTTTACCCTTGCCTCTCCACCGAATTTTCCTTTCTTTGGCAACACTTTGACTGAAATCTACTTTAATTCTTCTGTCATCTATGAGAACATTGTCCATCTTAAAGTATGCATCCTCACATGACTTTTGATCTTCGAACTCAATAAATCCATATTGAAGAGAGTCCCCAGTTGTTTTATCTCGTATAATCTCACAACTGAAAAAATATTAGAATTTTAAGACATTTGACATATTGATACAATTTGGAAAGCTTAGTAAAATAGCATAACCTAGTTTTAAGAAATATAACTAAGAACATAAAAAAAGATACACATTACAAGAAAGCTTAAACACATTTGTAATTTTTTTAAATTAAACTTTTGAGCCAATCTAATATTTTAGGACATTTCAATATTGACAAATTGAACCAAGTTAAATGCTGCTAATCATTTATATCCATTATATTTTTGGAATTGAAAAAACCCTGTGCGCACTGGCTGAACCTTTTCAATTCCAAAATTATAGTCAAAGTCAAAATATTTATTTTACGTACAGTCACTCCCGATGTCAACCGCGACACCAACTGGAAAAAAATACAATGCCGATCTTCCCTTGTGGTAAGTGGAAGAGAGGACTTTAAAGTCCTAACTTCGCCACCAATAAAGACGCTTTTATTTCATCCCTCAAAAAACAGACAATAATAGTGTCCCGCGTGACCTTGACTTGTTTTCTCTGACTCCCCTGACAATATTAGTCCAAAAATAGCTATTCTCCCCACCTACCGGAATTACCCACCCACCTCACTTATAAATCTAGGCCTATTGAAGGTTTTGACAGTGGTATAAGAGGGCATATAATTTTCTGAAGTGCGGTTGCAGGAATTGTTTTTGTTATCAGACTGGTTATTGGTGATTGCGAAACGATGTCTACTAAACACAAACGGGTCGTATTGGCAATTCAGCAAAGCTCGACATGATGGCTGATCGTGGTTCAACAGTAAACAAATGTGCAACAAGTATAACACTGAGCATTGGCCATACAACGATATCACGGTGATATACTTATGAAATTGAAAATGAACAAACCCTACCCCTTTTACACGTTCTTGTAATCAGAAAATATAATCAGCTCTCCTTTGATAGTTACCGTAAATCCACACATGTTGATAGATATATATTGAACAATTCTAATCATCCCCCAGCTCAAAAAAGAGCAGTTTTCAACTCACTCATACACCGCCTATTACACACACACACCTTAAAGCAAAGAAAACTATAATAAGGAACTCAAATATATAAAAAAAATAACAATATTCAACGGTTTCAAATCAACATTAATACACAACATGCTGAGAAGAGCTAAACAAATAAAAGAAGAGAAATCAAGAACAACTTTAACAAAATTCGATGAACAACTAACAACATGGAGAAGTGCCACGTATAACCAATTTTCAAAAACAGTTCAAAATTCCTTCAAAAAGAACGCAAATATAAATATTACTTTCAAAACCAATAACAAAATAAAATACAAATTTAAAAATCCTAAACAAACTTTTAAATAATTTAAAAAATCTAGACTATATGAAATTAAATGTAATGATTTTAATAGAACACATATAGGTCAGACCAAAAGAAATTTGGAAACCAGATGTAAAAAACACTTTTCCCTTATAAAATACAATAGACCAGAAATATCAGCTGTCGCTAATCACTGTTTGGATAACAATCACTCAATCAACGAAAACACTAAAAAGGTTACACAACCAAAATACTTAAACTCTTGGGAAAAATTATACCTAAATAAAAACAAAAAGGAAGATCTAATGAACAACGAAGATGACCCATTAATACATTCAAAATTACTAAAAACACTCTTGGTAAAATAAATTTTTATACAGAAATTTTGTGAATTCGCTGTGCTTTGCCAGCCACTTCTTCATCGTTGGGAACAAGTGGTAGTCGCTTGGTGCAAGGTCTGGACTATACGGTGGATAAAGAAACAACCCCCACTTAAACGATTCAAAATTTCACGAGTGTGATTTGCCGTGTGTGGTCAGGCTTTGTCATGAAAAAGCAAAATTGTCTCGCTCAACTTTCCTCTACGCTTGTTTTGAACCACTCTTCTAAGGTTTTCCAAAGTTTGGCAATACTTTACTGAGTCAATGGCTGTGCCTCGTTCCAGAAAGTCCACAAGCACGTTCTCTGTCCCAAAATACGGTCGCCATAATCTTCCTTATCGACATCGTTTGCGTGCATTTTCTTTGGTTTTTGAGGGAAATTTGTGTGTCCCCACTGCATTGACTACAATTTCGTCTTACAGTTGTTTCACATAAGGTTTCATCACCAGTAACAATCCGATTAAGTAGTGAATCGCCATATTTGTGGAAATGGTCCAAAAACGTTAACGCTGCACCCATTTGCTGATTTTTGTGATTTCATTAACTTTTTCCGCAAGTTCGGCATTGTGCCAAGCATTTCGACTCCACTTTTCGTCGTACACATTTGTTCGGCCATTTTCAAAGCGAATGCTCTATTGACGCACTTCACCTTCAGTGATGGTATTGTAAATAAATAAATAAATAGTTTATTGCGGAAACATAAACATGTTATGCAATCGTCATATTTATTGGATGAACTAAAATTTTCCTTGCATTCTGACATCGAGGTCCCGTTCAAACATACATTTTGTTCATTCACTCTCTCTCATTCATTCGAATTGTTCCACTCTAGCCCTCCTATTGTACGTCGTTAGGTTCTGCAGTCTCCCAGTTATGTGCCATACACTTGTCTCCATACACTTCACAAAGCTGCCGATAGATTTCAATCTACAGTTTTTTTGCTGCACGCACTTTACAGCTCGTGGGATTTTTAATTGACAATGACATTTCCAAGAGACACTGTAACGTAAAAAGGTACGACACAGACCTGAGAGTTGATCAGCTAGATGGAGACTGAACTGGGGAACAACCACATATCAAGATGGCCACGCTAGCTTCGCCCCTAGCGAAGATAACCGAAAACGTAACTTACTTTCTGGACAACCCTTGTACTTCGCCAAAAGTGTTGCAATGTTTACACTATATACAATTTTGGCAGAGGCTAGACATTACAAACAAGTGGCTCTTACTCTCTTTCAATGAATAGAGGTGGTCTTTTAGACAAGCAGTCTGTTTGATTGTTTATAAATGCCATCAAGTAGTAAGTTCTTCACATCTGTAAGCAGTGTGTTGAAGATTTTCCATGCTGAGCAGGGATAGGATTTAAGAATCAAACTTAGACGGCAGAGTGGAATGTCCAAATCACTTAAGTGGCTGCTTCAATGACAGTGTAGTTCTTTATTTTTGTGAAACTACTAGAATATAAAAATAGGGCTACAGAGGTCAAAAAAGTGTTGAATTAAATATAATTATCACAGCTGTCTTATGCATGAGCAAGATCTCATGAGTGACCCCAGGCCCCATGAGTGTCTTTAAGTATTTCTCCAGTAGGATAGGTCTTAGTTCCCCTTTCCTAAAAAGAAATAATACACATGATCATTTCACACACACCTAAGAGGCATGGTAGGATTAACTTAGCTATGGATGAATCCAGAAAACAAGGAGTTTCACTGCATTGTCATAATAATACTATGTTGACCGAGCTGAGGAAGATTGCTTCAGTTACAGACATTGAAATCAACAAAATAACTTATTTATTAAAGACAAAATTTTCAGCTGGTTTGGATGAAATTACAACTAAAATGGTTAAGTTTTGCTCAAAAGAACTCCTACAGCCCACATCTCCAGTCTGTCCCTTCAACAAGGAGTATTCCCACACAAAATGAAGCTAGCAAAGGTCTTCATAAACGAGGGAATAGAGATGATTTGAGCAACTTCAGACCTACTCACTACTTTCTCCTTTTTCCAAAATCATTGAGAAGGTTGTCCTAGCAAGACTGCTTCTGCACCACCTTGAAGAAAATCAGATTCTTACAGAGAGCCAGCACGGGTTTGTAACGAAAAAGTCTACCACAACAGCTCTTGTGGACTTGATTGAACAGAATGATAACTAACAACATTGAAGAGGGTAGGGATATTACTTCTTTCTTCTTAGACCTTAGTAAAACATTAGATTGCTTGGACAACGACCTTATCATAACAAAGGTTTCGTCATTGGGTATTCAAGCTACTGAACTCCAGTGGTTTTCCAGCTATCTGAAAGGTAGATAGCAAGTCATGGAAGTACATCACTTGACAAAAGGAGAAGTGTCAAACATAAGATCCAGCCCTCTTTCTGTTACAAGAGGTGTGCCTCAGGGCTCGGTGCCAGCTATCGTCAGTCCTTATAGCCACGCATTCATGTACGCAGACAACTCTGTATTAGTATCAGCTAACAAATATTTGAAAATTCTTGATATTGACTTTTTCATATCTCGGCTCTGGAGTACTGCCATAAGAAGCAAAGACTAAGCAGCTGATGTGTGGGAGCCATATGAGAGATGTGTTTGGGCTACCAAACTTGCAGACTCAAAATTCTACATTACATCTGGCGTCATTATTGATGAAAGGCTCTCATGGAAAGAGCACTTGAATTCCCTCTGTAAAAACTTAACCCTTCCCGCGCACGGAACAGCATGGTATTAAGGACGCAAAATAGGCTACAGAGAACTTAAATTGCGCAAGATTCTTCCCTCTCCTATTAGTTGTGCATAAATAAATATTTTGTGTTTCCTTGTTCCATTTGGCCAGCCTGCTGTTCACGCCTATTGGTGCTCCCGCTCGAACCAATCACTTCGCCAAGAGCTCCCACCGAGTGTGGAAGTGTATCTTTAACTTTAATAGCTTCTTGTTGTTTGCTTGTGCTTGACTTGCTGATTACTTTAGGCTAGCTCGTTTTCTAATGGTAGTGTGATTGATTAAAATTAATAATGATAAAAGGGCACTTTATGGTCTTTTGTTCTTTAGTAATGATATATTTTTCTTCTGTTTGCTGCAAATTCTCTGGTTTGTATGCACAACTCGCAGAATAATACACGGTACATTTACATTATACAGACTGATAGAGTACCTAATAAAAAAGTTTCAAAGTTTGAAACTTTCATAAATATCAGCACCTGTAGCTTCTTTGTTAGTTAGACCTCGTAATATAAATAACTAAAGGAACAGCTGCAGTACAATAAACACTACTAATTAGTCCAATTTATAACAATTAAACTTTACATGGTCCAGTCCAATTTTGTTGATCTTATCTTTATACATAAATATATTATTTCTAGCTTTTTAAAGTTATCATTTTTGGATAAAAAACAATAAACCCTATAGGTTATAAAAAGGCTTTTTTACATAGAATAAAATTTTTCTTTATATGTCACTTTTGAATAGAAACATAGTATTTTATAATAAAACTACTACAAATAAAGTAAGTCAATAAGAGCATTTATATAAATAAAAAGTGGATTATAACAAAACGCTAGGTAATCTTTAAAATTATTCTAATTGGTGAAAACTCACTATTCCGGTGTTGTTATGTTAACATAAAAATGTTTGAGATTTTCTATTGCTTATTGTATTAAAAAACTACACAATTTTTTGAAAGGTATAGAAACTTCTCTGATTGTTAAGTGAAACCGAACCTAAATCATATTCTAACTCTAACTAGTAAAAAATACACTACAGAAACAAATTAACCCATATACCTATAACCAAAGTATGAAACACTAGAACAAATAAATATAAAACCGCAAATTGGAATTGACTTTTACCATGGCATTACCATTCGCAAACATGAACTCATGCTGACAGCTGACAGTCAACATTTGACCTTGTGTTGGGGTGGAAGTACCATTTTACCTATAAGTCCCTCCTTGTTTGTTAGACATATGCAAGCCTAGGGGTTTTGTGTCAACCTTGGCAAAGTGCACATGTCCACCTGGGTAAACCTCTCCCCAACTCGTTCCTTTCTCTCTCGTTACCACTACCACACTATGTAATTTAACTTCTTACGTAATAGACATTTTTCTCTTCATAGATTGTTTTAAAAAAACTTGTTTAAATTTTTCTTTAATTCTTAAGCAGTGAATTTGGGGGCAAGTCATATTTTAAAATGTAAAACCCCATTGTGTGACACTTTATTTCAAAGGTCTTGATAAAATAAAAGCAGAAAACCACAGACACATCTCTTTTCAACCCAGTATGAAGTATAAAGTTATGTGCGCTTTAATCTGTCATAAGCGCACAGTATCTGCTGGGGTAGCTCACAGTATCGTAAGCTATCATAATGTATCTTTATCATAAGGGTGTCCTTGAACTTTAAGAATATTTTTAGGTGTTGTTTCTGGACCAATGGTAGAGAAAATAATATATTAAAAAGGTCACCACTTTGGTTTTTATCTTTTTGTTTTGAGAAAATACCAGGTGGAATTACAGGAAATGAAGGTGTCAAAGGTGGCTCAGAAGAAATCAAGACTACAATTAACACATTTAAGAATTTCAGAAAGAATCATCACACAGGTAATAAATTGTGTTTTTACTTTTTATTGATTATATTATATGTGTTTACATTGAAATTTAATGTAAAAATGTTCAAATAGCATTTTGCTTTCATTTCAATTACTTGTTGTATTATATTGTTTATCTTTTATAATCAAGTTTGAAAATCTAAAAACACTTATTTAAAAACTTTTAAGTTAAAATTATTCATATTTCTGAGTTTTTAGTTTTAAGGGTAAGTATAAAACTAATCACGGTTGTTAAGCAGTTTATTTGTATCACAAATATTGAACTGAGATCCTCGATCCAATGAAGACGACCAGTACTCCGCTTTAGTAGAAGAAGAGATCACTGATGTCAGAGGAAAAACTGATGATGAGATCCTGATATTTGAGAGGAACTGGTAGAGAGAACTGCTAGGTGAGGAACTGGAGAAACTCTGCAGTTCCGATGAGAACGGACTCGAACCGCCAGGAGACTGCAGACTGCGGAGACAACGCAAAAGCCAACCAGGATACTGATAGTCACCCCATTCCCTTCGGTAGTCTTCAGACAAACAATCGTATGTTTACAGCATACATAAACCTTATACCATTTATGTGCAAACTAAGCATGAAATGTTTCATAACACCTGAAAATTGTTCATAGAAAACATATACATGCATGAATCAGAATCAAAACATGTCTAGTTTTCTAGTTTGGGTAAAGGATATGGGCTTGTAGACTAGCAGATGAGCTTGCTGACGAGTGACAAGTGTGAACATAGTCTGGCAGGTGAGGAGGAATGGTGAGTGCTGCATCGCTGCCTTGGTCACGAAGATGGACTGATTCTCTTGAAACTGCTGAGAGTAGTAGCATCTGGATCCAAAGGCGGAGAGTTTCTTTAAGTCTTGAAGAAGTAATAGGATAGGGAAAACCATCTTCAGTAGTTATAAAACATTTCAAGCTTGCTTTAATCTAGACCATCTAAAATTATCAAAAGAAATTTAAATTTGTTTCAAGCTTCCTTACTGTTTCTCACAATCTGTACACCCCGCTAGCGTCCGTGGCAAAATCATGACTTTCGTTAGTGTCCAAGATGTAATCATGACTATCGTTAACGTTTGCGATGATCTTTAAACCCCCTTAAGCATTTGTGACAAAATCACGTCATTCCTGACGACCCTTCACAAAAATTCTTGGTTCAGGGAAGAAATTCTCATAAACACTCCGTTAACTTAAAATATATATAAGCCAATAAAGTTTCTGTAACTTTTACAGACCTTTTCCTCAAACCCTGGGTTAGAAAGCTGAGGCTGAAAAATTAAGATATCGGGTAGCGGTAACAAAAATAATTTGGAAAGCAGCATCTTTACATGTCCCTGCAATTTTAAATTTCCTTAGAAATTTGAGATATTTTAAATATTTGGAAATTACAGAGAAAAATTTACTGCACAAACACTATAGTTTTTCTGTTTTTAAAACAAGGAGAAACATCTTAAAACTCTTTGTTTAAAGTTTGTTGTTGACGATGGGAGAATTTTAGAGTTTAAACTATTATTGCTGTTCACATTTTCCGTCGGGTTTGTTTTCTAGGCTAGGTTTTTTAAGTTTTGGTTATTATATTTTAATTCCCAGTTTTATTATTTTGACTTTAACAGCTACATGTTGTTTGGTTGTGCTTGACTGGTCAGCTTACGCTGATTACTTCAGGCTGGCTCGTTTTCTATTGTTCTGTGTTACATTTTAGGTTACTTTTCACCTGAAGACGGGATCGAATTGCAGATCCCGAAACGTCATGATCATCTTGCTCACTAACGATGGAAAATGTCTGCAAAAATAGTTTAAACTCTAAATCTTAAAAATCTTACTAAAAAACTGCTAGAACTTGTATGTAGAAAAGTTGTGTACTTTTCAGGATAGTTGAGTCTATTTGTGTCACCAGTTTTATTTTTCTATTGATGTCGGGGAGTTTATAAGTTTTAATCTAATTTCTACTTTATCAAATCAAATTTATTCATATACTTTTGTTGAACCCAAGAGATTGCATGGTAATTGTACTAACCTCACACCCTTTTAATAACTAGAGATATTCGTAGCTACCTGTTTTGATGTTAATGTGCACAAAACATAATTATGTATAATAACAACTTTAGAACTACTTTGGTAAGTATTTTATCCATCACCAAGTTACCGAATATCTTTGTAGGGTCTGTGCTGAGTGTCACAAATGGCTTCATTCAGCTTGTGGATTATCTCGATGCCTTCAGAAATCTCCCCAAATACACAATGTTCACCATCCAAAGACACCAACTCTTCGCCCAATGTGATGAAAAACTGTGACCCCAACCTAAAAATTATTTTATATTTCAATTGTTGTAAGTCTTTGTGAAAGGTGCTTTTGGATTTTGAAGTAGTTAAAACAGCTGGTACTGTTACAGTGTATATCACACAAGATAAAATAAAATGTTCTACTAACAAATTAAAGCTACTTTTTGGCTAACTAATGATCTAAACCAGGCCTAGGGTATGGCCCGCAAGATATTAAAAGAAATTCCTTCATGAGAGCGTTTATGCAATAAATAAAATTAAAGGTACTTTTAAAAGGAGTACAGTGCTACAAACTTTATCTCAATACGTTGGCTCTAACAGACATGGCTTTATTTTAGATTTGAAAAATGTTAAACTTAAGATTTTTTTTAAAGCTGCCATTTCTGATTTCACATACAATTTAGCCAAGAAAGTTTGGTTTTTATTTACCGACAATGTTATCTACTAACAACTGACTTTAATTTTATATACCACATGACCTTGATCTCATTAACAGATTTCATTTTATTCCTTACTGGCTAAATTAGATTTTTATCAAATTTCCCCTGGAAAAATATGATATTTATGCCGTCAGCATGGTAAGACCCATGCCCAGGACCATAAATTGAGCACCAATCCTGACCCCCAGAACATGTTTTGAGCAATTTTTCACATATGTTTATCACTAAAGTCCCGCTAATCCGAACTAATTGGGACCGGACCCTGTTCGGATTAGCGATAATTCTGATTAGGCGGATTTTTGGCGTATTTATTGGTGCATTTATTATATATTGACCTTATAAAGTAATATATTGACTTTGAAAGGCTAATATTTTATATATAAATTTAAGAAATTATGTATTTTAATCCTGTAGTACTCTGCAATAATAAACAGCGCGGAATTAACGTACACGGGCAGTACACGGATGGCTGCGGCAGTCGGGCTTACCTGCGTAACACCAGGACACTGACCTTTCCACCCCAACCCCCGCGCCAAGGCCTGAAATTCCAGGTAAAAAACAGTACGGTCATCCGTTCTGAAAAAACGATGACTCACCGTGTCATACTGTCAGTGTGTTTTGTTCAAAGCTATTTTTGAGCGCATACCTGCGTGTATAGGTCGTCATTATGAGTGCTGGTTCGTTATCAAACACATACAGTATGACATAACTTGGAAAAGTAGTTTTATTTATTTTACCGACTCAACAATGTTATACATTTTTTCCCTCTAACAGTGTTCGGATCAGGCGGATTTTCGGATTAACAGGGTTCGGATTAGCAGGACTCTAATGCACATACTTTATATACATATGTATTTATTTATATATTGAAAAGGTTTATTCACATATGTGTATAATCTCTACAGAAAAGATTTTTGGTCCAATTTTCACAAAATTTGGTACACATGTTTCTTTTGTAATATCGAGTTCGTTAACCTTAGATATCTAATATCATATTGAATAGAAAATGCATGACGTACATATTATTTCCACAGTTAACCATGGAAACAAGGCCAGGCTTAGAGTGCTTGATCTTGGGCATTACTTCGCCTTCAAAGAATCTTTCATTCTCTCCATACAGCAAACTGGAACATATCATGATCAGTGAAATTAAATACACTGTGGCCTAGGACCAAGTTGCTCTGTATTAAAAGAGTAGTTTTTCTGGGAAACCCATTGCTGTAGTTTAACACTGTAAACAATATTATATTTCTCTCTATTTTGACCACACACTTCTTATTATATATTAGAGAAAGAGAAAATCATTCAACTTCATTTATACAACTAATTGCTCCGCTTTGGTTGTAAAGTTGTAGAAGGAAGAATTACCCAACACTAGGCGATTGGGACAGTCAATAGCTCTTCATAGTGAGGCTAGAATATTAAAACACAATGATTAACTATTTTGACAAACAGAGTCATAATATTAATTTTTATATCTTAATGCAAAAGTGTGTTCAATTCAATGATTATATGATTTTATATAGCCGTTAAGATCACATAAAAAAGACATAAGATGTACATAAAAAATTTTGGCTAGGTCGGTATTTCATACAGTCATTAATACAAGTTAACTAAAACAATAGCCTGCGTCCGTGGCTCAGTGGGTAGAGTCACGGCTTGCAAAGCCAAGGTCGCTGGTTCGATTCCGGCGAGGCACAAGGGTTTGGACCGCTTCTAAAAGCGCTTTTGTGATGCCCACAAACCCCTAGGATAAGAACAAATTAAAATGCCATATGCAGACAAGAACAAAAAACAATACTATGCTACAATTAATAGTAGTTGTTATGTTTTTAACAATTTGGTACTATTTAGCAAGAGTATAAAGATGATAATTTAATTACCCATAAATAGATTCGCCACCAGACCCAACACCAGTTGGATCTCCAGTCTGAGCTAAGAAGTTTGGTTGAACAGAATGAAAGAGGCAGAAGTTGTAATACTTCATTTTACATAACTTCAAGAAGTTCTTGCATACTGAAACCAAGAAATGAAAATGCATGAAGTATATAATTACATGATAGCAACATGATTTGGTTTCTCATGTTCTCAAAACAGTTTTATGGGAACAATAATTAGATACTTTATTAACCTGTAAAGTTTTAAACAACTAATTCTATTTTGAGAATTTTTAAAGACTAAGTCAAAAACATAAAGATTTGATGATGATAATGATAGGAGCAAGCACAAAAATATGTATCGCTGACTGTTGAGTAAGGCCCATATGAATATCTTATTTTTAACCATTAAAAATTGGAAGACAGCATGTATTACTTTATGAAAGCCTTTTTTATCTCATATCTACAATCTTAAATCGTCTATGAACATAGTAATGATTAAAGATCTTAATTTGTATAAACGCTAATTTATTACTAAAGAAATTTGATGATAGAAAGGTTTGGACATATAATATATCCATGATTATGTACAAAATGGTAAATGGAGGCAAATCATTTAGCTAAAGAGAATAATGTTTTTTTGTTTGCCTGTGAGCAGGGCTTAGCCCACTGTTAGGGTGCCCTGGCTACATCATATTTTCAATATATACAAATTAAAGCAATAAAATTATATGTTTCTTGTATTTTGAATGTCCAAGGATGCTCCTGGAAGAAGTTTAAGTTGGAAGAACATTATTTTTCAAGGGGCCTGATTTAATAAATGGCTAGATTTTCCTTTGTCTTCCAATTTATTTTGCTCCAGTTTATTTTGTTTCTGTTATGGGACCAAGGATAAGCCTACCTGACAACCGATAAGACATAATTGTGCTAGTGTAAAACAAACTTAAAAGGTAACTGACCTTGTGGCCTGTTGTCTACAAACAGGTCTATTGTGAAATCTCCAATCGTAGTTTCAACCACAACTGCCATTGCAAATCTGCTAGTTTACGTAGCCCTGTAAAAAGTAACATAGAGAGAGAATTCCTATGAAGGTATGTTGTCCGATGGTAAACCATGACTATTGAGTAATAATGCCTAAAAAGGGAGTGTAAGTGAATGATTAGATTTAAAAACATCGCCTGAAGATGACAGCTTAGCTCTTGAAAGCGTTAGTAAATAAATTGTTACACTATATTGGCCTTTTTGCATTTTTAAAAGTTTTTATAAGTATTTGAAACAGCTCTCTACAAACCACAATTTTTGTCCGTTTTTTTTTCATAAAGTTTGGTACAAATGTTCCTTTTAATATTTTGATAAAATTGATTGCCGATTTAAATAGAAATACCGGAAATCCCCTTTTTGGGGAGTTTTCACTAAAAAGTGGTTTTTAATTATCAAAAAACATATTTCCCGCTCGCAACTAGTACATAACCCCAAAGGAGAAAGGAAAAACTGTTCAAATTTTTGTTATTTCTTTTATTATACTTTATATAGAAAACTTTATATATTTTGGTTTACATACAAAATTCTAAAAGTACGAGGGTCATCCAGAAAGTAAAGAACGATTGCGCATCACGTGCCGCGCACACCCTCCGACTACGAGTGCAGCTGGTAGCTCCATCCTTCCTCATCAGTTTGAGTGTAGGTTCGTTGCTGAGTGACCACTGGACTCGGTTTCACAGTTATTAATAATAGCATCGACAATAATTGAAAACCCCGCTAAATGTAAAGTGTGAAATTTAAACACTCGGAAAGTCATGGCAACTGTTTTTTGGAACTGTAAGGGCTAATCCATGTCGAATGTATGCCAAGAAAATAAATTATTAACTTATTTCTTGTATATCTTATTTAATACAATTGTAAATATTGTCTGATGCAATAAACGATTTGATTTAGAAGCCTACAGTGAAACCCTCCAACAACTTCAACGCACCATCCAAAACAAGAGACAAATAATGCTGTAAGAAAGTGTTGCTGACAATGCTCGGCCTCATGCATCTGCAAGAATGCGTCACAAACCTCTACGTCTACGTTGGGAAATTACGTCTACGTCATCCACCTTACAGCCCTAACTTGGTGCCAAGTGATTATCACTTATTCCCAAAGCTAAAGGATTTTTTGGGTAAAAAACAGTTTGCTAACGATGAGGAACTCCAAGAAACTATGAAATCCTGGCTCATGTCTTTAGCAGAAAATGAGTAGAACATGGGTATGGAAAAACTGGTCCCACACTACAACCAACGTCTTGAAATCCATGGTGACTGTGTAAAAAAGTAGAGGAAGGTATTGATATCTTTATTTTTTATTTGACAATGCCAAAACGTTCTTTACTTTCTTTTCTTTCTCATGAGTTTTTAAAAAACAGCTGATTTCAACGTTTTAGAACGTCAGTCCTTACCGAAGGCCAGACGTGCCTGAACGTCTGCACTCTTTTGGGATCATTTACTTGTACTCTTGAACAGGTTAATACTACCACTGATAAAGGTGCCCCTGGGCATTTTGAAATTTACATGTAATCAAATGCCATTTTTATGTTTTAACATGTCGATCGCAGTGAAAGTGTTAAGTGGTCAATATCTCTGGTGAGTTTCTCTGGAGAAAATTTATACAAGTTTTTTTTTATGAGTAGGGGAACCCAAAATGCATTCTTGAGTTATGCCTTTTGGATCTTACAAAAATAAAGGGTCATCAAATAACGTTAAGTTATTGAAACGGCTGTTTGAAAGATTTGAATTATTATTAAGAATAAGTTTAATTTGATATGTAAGTATAGGTTGAGAGGCGGACAGATAGAGCCTGTGGGGCATTTTACCGGGTGTAGGGATTTTAACGTGGTGAAATGTTGCAAACTATGGTTTCAGTAGATTAATGTACTGAAAGTTTTTCTATGAAAGCATAGTAATTTTTTTGAAAAACTAAAACATAAAGATGAATCATAGTTAAATAAAATAGTTATTTAAACATTTCTAGGTCTATGTTCATTTAAAAAAACTGCATATGAAACCGTTTTTACATGAAAATGGCACAACAAAAACGCCCGTAAATAAGGGTCCAAGAAGTGATTGGACTAGTTGATGCAGCAGGTATTCGACGATAACTTTTCTACATTATCAGCTGATGCGGCATTTAATGGGGTGATCTTTGAGACATCGGGGATTGCGCTGACAAGGGGGGCGGACAAACTTCATTGACTTGAGGTGGCAGATACTTCAATACGTCCCTGATAGTGACTATGTTATTGATACTTTTATTTGAGACACAGATCACTCTTTGAAAGTTTTTGAAGGTGAGCGTGATGAGTGTTTTGATTGATGATGAGATGTAATCTTGCTACAAACTAGGGCCGACTGTTTCCCAGACTAAGTTATTAATTAATAGCCCCAGAACCAATGGAATAGACCTAGGGCACGTAACTACCACACCACTTCAGGGTGTTATATAAAAGGCTTAGGTCCTAAACTAAATTTTAGAGGCATTTACAAGAAAAACACACATGGAGGGTTAGTGGCACAAGAAAAACTAGTGTAAAACCACTTTACTTGTCACTAAAAGACAGCCCTGTCTCCAACAGAGTTGGTTTAGCCAGTCTCGGTTAACATCTGGAATACGAAATTAGTGTCCAACAAACCTAGAAATTATTTTGTAAAGTAAAACTGAAAACTATGATTATTTAGTAATAGTCTAATTTTAAGTATAACGTAATGTCTAAACTGCTCACTCTAACTGAAGTTTACTTACATAGGGTTCAGATCGTGTCCCGAAAACTAATGAAAACTGCACGGTGTAGGTTAACAGCTAACGACTGACGTAGACAACAATACAATAATGCTTGGATTGCATGTGCAAACGCAGGGACAAAGTTAATTATTATTTTGCCACACACACAACATATCTTTAGGTAATCTGTGCACACAACCACAGAACAAACACTACCTCTTGCAGCGAAGTGCCATTGTCTATAATACACCAAATACTTACAGACAATAAAGACGTTCACATACTCCACGTAAATCCCCGGGACTTGACTCATGAATATTAATGACCCGTTATATAATATTGCAATATACCAATACAGATACATTTTTAAAAAATAGTATTGTTTATATTATTTATGTAAAGTTTTAAACCTTTTGTATTTAAGACTTGTAGCTAATAACTTAATGTTATAGTTTTAAGATAAAGTCAAGAGAGCATAATCGCAAAGAAAAGTGTCATGGTATGGTTATTCTATATTTAAATGATATGGTTTGGTTAGTTCGAGTAGCCGTGGGAGGCAAACGTATGAGGCTGCCACGTCAGTTGCTCCCACGCCACCACTGCGGCGTGGCCACGCTTTTCAAGGTTGTATATGAAATACGCCTGATTTTAGGCGTGGCCCCACGCCAGTAACACCGCTTAAGAACGGAGCGAATAATAGTAACCAATTTGCAAAGTAAATTTGATTCACTTGTGCAAGCGGCACTTTAGCGCTTAGCTAGTTTGAACTGGTCCCTTCCAAAGATTTTTTCCAAAATAATATTGTTAATATTATACTCATTTCAATTACCTTTTTTGGCTTCAGGAACATTAAATATCTCCACAGAATGAGTTTAGAGAGACACTTTTGGTTAGATGAACTATAGTTATGCCACAATAAAATCTAAAGTAGGTAATGTAGGAAGTTGTGTGGTGGGGAAAACTTTTCGATCGAATGAGACTGTCCTCACTCGAAACTAAAGTGAGCGTGACATGGCTGTGACAATATAAAGGGGAAACGGTCAGCAGATTATTGTTTCCAATATCAAAACGCGCTCTTCGTACATGGGTTGACCATGTTCGCTCCACGCGCTCTTCTTGCACGTACTTTCCTACGTACCTTACTCGTGCACATCTTAGGGGAAGTTGAGGGGCTCGTCCGGCTCAGCGAGAATTGCCGAAAAATAGGACACCACTGAACCGGTTGTAACATAGTATACGTGGTCAGTCAATGTCTTTTTGTTAGGCAAAATAATGTAATTATTTTAAGAAATGAACTTTATTTAATAATTTTTTCCGTGTAAACCACAAGGACCTAAAATCGGTGTGAACGGAGCCTGTCTTTAAATATCCGAAAAATGCCATTGGCGTAGACAGCAAAAAAAACCATGACGGAGCGAACCAGCCTAATAAAAAAATCCTACTGTCAGTGCCAAGTGAAGTGTCAAAATAAGTTTTTGGTTGTTTGGATTGTTATAAGACCACGTTAAATAATAAGTTTCAGCTTGCTAAGTATAATTACAACTTAAGCAGGTCAATTTGGTAATCAATTGATACAATAAGGACTTTTGATACGGCTAGTTAAATTTCCCATCTTGCAGCCATCACAAGCTTGTTTTGATTTTAGACTTAGGTAATACACTTAATGTTGTTTGTCAAGAGAGCATAATCGCAAAGAAAAGTGTCATAATGAATTATCAACCTTATTAAGATTTGCGATTATGATCTCTTGACTTTGGTCTTAAAACTATAACATTAAGCATAACCACAAGTCTTAAATACAAAGGTTTAAAACTTTAAATACAAAATTCCAAAGACTTCTGAATCTCTCACTCTCTCTACTCACCACAAGACAAGACTCTCCCCACGCCTAGCCCATACACCTGCAACAGGCGTAGCAATCAAACATGGTTTGGTTATTCCATATTTAAATGACTTGTTTACTAAAATGACATGGTTTGTTAGTTGAGTAGCCGTGGGAGGCAGGCGTGAGGTTGCCACGCCTGTTGCTCCCACGCCACCACTGTTTACACTTAGGCGGCCACGCTTCAAGGTTTTATATGAAATACGCCTGATTTTGGGGTGGCCCCACGCCAGTGTTCGCCAGAATGGAGCGAATAATAGTAACCAATTTGCAAAGTAAATTTGATTCATTTCGCAAGCGGCATTTTAGCGCTTAGCTGGTTTGAACTGGTCCCTTCCAAAGATTTTTCCAAAATAATATTGTTAATATTCTACTCATTTCATTACCTTTTTTTAGCTTCAGGAACATTAAATACCCACAGAATGAGTTTAGCGACACTTTGGTTAGATGAACTATAGTTATGCCACAATAAAATCTAAAGTAGGTAATGTAGGTTGTGTGGTGAGGAAAACACTTCGATCGAATGGACTGTTTCACTCGAAACTAAAGTGAGCGTGACATGGCTGTGACAATATAAAGGGGAGACGGTCAGCAGATTATTGTTTCCATATCAAACGCGCTCTTCGTACATGGTTGACCATGTTCGCTCCACGCGCTCTCTTGCACGTAATTTCCTACGTACCTTACTCGTGCACATCTTAGGGAAGTTGAGGGGCTCGTCCGGTTCAGCGAGAATTGAAAATAGGACACCACTGAACCGGTTGCAACATAGTAATACGTGGTCAGTCAATGTCTCTTTGTTAGGCAAAATAATGTAATTATATTTTAAGAAATGAACTTATTTTATAATTTTTCCAAAACCACAAAGTACCTAAAGTTATGTAAAACGGAGCCTGTCTTTAATATCCAAAAAATGCCATTGGCGTAGACAGCAAAAGAGCCATGACGGAGCGAACCAGCCTAATAAAAAATCCTACTGTCAGTTCCAAGTGAAGTGTCAAAATAAGTTTTTCTTTTGTTTTGATTGTTATAAGACCACGTTAAATAATAAGTTTCAGCTTGCTAAGTATAATTACAACATAACAGGTCAATTTGGTAATCAATTGATACAATAAGGACTATTGATACGGCTAGTTAAATTTCCCATCTTGCAGCCACCACAAGCTTGTTTTGATTTTAGCCAACCTAGTAGTTTTTGTACATAATGGAACTTACAGCGTCGACAAGTAGCAACTTTGCTGAAAGAAATGCTGAAAGATTGAAAAAGTTAAAAGAACTCCACTTAAAACGAGTGAGTACCTATCCTGATCTATATTAAAAGGCTAACTTTTATTTAATTAACTTATACTACCAGATTCAAACCCTACCCGTAACCTAAAGCCCAACCTTCACATACACTTAGGCTTAGTTTAACCAAAATTTCATTGATAGATCTTTGGACTGTTCTTCCTGAATTAAGTGTACCAAATACTAAGTGTTTGGAACTTAGACCTTTAAAGCAAATTAATTTTTAAATAGTAGATACTTTTATTTTACTTGGCTAACATTCGACCCATTCCAAAAGTATCTTTCTTTTCCAACTAGAAAAGGACTACCTTTATGGTCATAAATCAATAAGTGTTTTCTCTAAAGAATGCCAGTGCTATGAGGTTTTTAAAAACATTAATTATAATGATCTTATAGACAAACAATGTCGACATTGAATTTCAGTTAAACATTTTAGGTTATGTTTCTACCTGGCTGGTTCCTTTTTTCTGTTTATGAAACAGCTGTAATGTCGTAGGAATAAAATCATATATCAGAGCTGCCAACCTTTAATGATCCATTAAAGACAATTTTAAAAAGGGTCATTTACTATGTGTAAAAAGCACATAGTGAAACCGTTTCTGTTTTAGTAAAAAGTAGCTAAAATAGAGTAGCAAATCAGGGCAAATTCGCTACACTACACTCTGTAATATTGTAGCGTGCTAAAACTACTTTTACTCTTACAAAATAGTAGAGATGCTACAGCTGAAACTACTGAACAAGTAGCATGCTACTTGTAGCACTACAACCCAACACTGGTTAAAACTTTATTTCTTATAGGCCTAGATAATGATTTGCTATAATCATCCAATAGGATACCATTTAACACTTTTACGGAAACCCTAGTTTTAGTGAAAGTGTTTTAGCTTCTTCTTATAAGTTTTGAAAAATTATTGTATTTTGAAGGTATATGTCATGTTTTAGAATGAAGCCAGGCAATTAAATCATAAAGAGGTCATTGAAGAAGACAAACAAAACTCCTTGCCAACAAACTGGGAAGCACGAAAAAGAAAGGCTGAATGGATTCTAAATGATGAAAATCAACGAAAAGCAGCGATGGAACGAGTTAGTTGTTCAATTCATTGAAGTTTTATATTAGTCAGGATATTTTAGTTTTTAATCTACAAGCGTATTATACAAATTCAAGTATATTGAGAACTTCAGTCAACAACCCTAACTTGTTCCGTTCTTAGTTGATAATTTCTTGATAAAAATCTTGGACAGCTGCTTGTAATATTTTTCCTATTTAAGAATTTTTTCTCATAGTTGAAAAGTTAGCATTTTTTTTATCAAAGTCAAATCATCTTTATTTATTTAGTTCACAAAAGTAACATTTGAATATTGTCAGAATACACAATAATAATACAGTGTGTAAAAGAATAAAATCAATGTTAAGAAACAAAGAACATCCAGTTGATTCCAATTATTAAATACAGTATTAAAGAACACTATCAAAGTGTTATACAAATTTAATCTACAATGACTTTAGTGCAATAGTAAACATAAACAATATATTTACATAAATAGACCAAAAAAAATTTGTTTACTCTATGTATATATATAGAATAGGTGTTAGGTAATTTATGTAGTGATGATTCCTTGTGTCAAAAATAGTTAAAGTTCTATAATGGTCTGTGCCCCTTCGTACACTTAGCCATTTTGTATTTTTTACTTGTATTTATATCTCCAGAACTTGATTGCATGTTAAAGAGGTCACTGAAGACAATTGAGTCATAGTCTCCACAGAAACAAATGGTTGCTGTTTAAATTTTTCAAACTAAAATACCATAAAACATAATACAAAAATTATAAGAATAAAAATTTGTGTTTTTAATTTTACATAGTTGTTCAAACTCATTTTTCCGAATTTTACATTAATATTTCAGTTTTATGTCCTTTTACAACTGGTAACATTATTACCAGTTGATCTTTGATGTTCACCCTTTAGGTGTACAAGTCGCGATGTCAAACAGGTGAATATATTTACAGTCAGCTGTTCCAAAGTGAGAACTATTAACGATTAGCACTTCCATACATAAATATCATAAATTGGCTTGTTCTTGATAATGTGATACTGAACCATTTTACCAAAAGTCACAATAACGTAAAATCAATCAAGAAACCGTGAAACAATTTTATGGGTGAATAAATATTGACTTTTCAGCTATCAGCTGGTTAACAATTAAAATTGAAAACAGCTGTTTTAAACCTAATGTAATAGTTCTCATTTTCGATCAGCTGACTGAATATTATTCACCTGTTTGACAGGTATAATTTGTACACCTAAGAGGTGAACATCAAAGATCAACTAAATAAAGTTGTAAAAGGACGCAAAAGTGAAAGTATTAATGTAAGATTAGGAAAATGAGTTTGTACCTTTATGTAAAATTAAAAATACAAATTTTTTATTCTTATAATTTTTTGTATTATGCTTTATTTTCATGGTATTTTAGTTTGAAAATTTAAAACAACCATTTTGTTTCTGTAAGGTTTTATGAAATAATTATTTTGTCTTAAATTTACCTTGTGACACATAAACAGCATACCAAGTTTGAATGCAATCGGTCAAACTGTTCTGAGATATAAATTTTAAGTAAAAAATACAAATAGCGGCTACGGGGTAACAAAGAATTTTAGGACCAATGTTTATAGAAACCTTTTGCTTATTTTGACGCAAGGAATCACTACAAATTATTGGAACACTTTTACCAAACACCCTGTATAAATTAATGTATTTATATGAAAATTAGATTAGTGTTCTCCCTTATACGAGAATTCTTCTAAAGAATAAATTGATTTGTTCAACAAGTATTCTTTTAACTTAGTTTTAAATTTTTAGGCGATTGTTCTTGTTTAATTTGGAGTGAAAGGCATTTTAAAAATTTTGAGCCCATGTATGTTGGTTTTTTAGTAAACAAATTTAGTCTATGCTAAGGGACTATTTCACCTTTGTTCCTTGTATTTATTTATATATACGGCATATATGCCTTTTTACAAGATAGGGTAAAAACATAATAATGAAACATTAAGCTGAAAAGAGAAGCATGATACATACAGAAGAAAAATATGTGTGTAATATAAGATATTATAAGATGTGTGTATTATAAGAATGGGTATTTAATTCTGAATCATTTGTTTTAACATTGAATTTTGTGTACATAATAGTATCTAAAATGTGTTGAGAGTAGACTGTTAGAATTTTTAGTTGGTTAAAATTATCTCTAACTGATTCATCACCTTTCATATGTAACATTATCCTAATAGCTTTTTTTTTTGTAAAATAAGTATATGCATTATCTATATTTGCTTTTTTTGTTGAACCATAAACACATAAACCATAAGCAATATGACAAATAAATGGTTCTTAGTGTGTCAATGTTACACAAATAGGACATTTTTGATAGCGCATATAACCCTGAGTTTAATTTAGTTTTAAAGACTTGTCTGAAAATTTACATTAAACCAGTAGGTGTTTTGAACTACTAGCTTCAGCTTTTTTTAAGCTAGAATTTGGTGTTACTTTCAGTTGGTTTGGTGTAAGAAGGAGAAATTTATGATTTTTACAGTGTTTAGGGTTGATTATTTATGGTGATTGTAAAGCTGGCTGAGGGACCGTCTTGCTTTAGAGTGGAGTTAATAGTTTGTTTTTGACAAATTTTTAGCGATCTCCATCAGAACCTTTTTCTAGTTCACTTTGTGCCTATTCTTCTAGGTGCTGTTGAATACAGATAAATTATTTATTGTAAGTAATAGTAAATTGGTTTGTTTTGTACATAGTGAAATAATCATGAAAACTATCTAGAACCTCAATTATTTTTACCACTTTTTAAAATAATTGTTTAATTATTTGTAGGGAGAAGATTATGATCGTGTGAAACTACTCAATATTAATGCTACAGAAGCAGAACGTTTGGATCGAAAGAAAAAGAAAAAAAATCCAGATACAGGCTTTGCTGATTATGAACAGGCTACCATTAGACAATATAAACGATTGGTTAAAAATATAAAGACAGACATGAGTTCATACGAGCAGCAGAAAGAGACGCTGGGAGAAGCGTTTTATGGAGGAAGAAATACAATTCTTCAGGGGCTGCATAAAGATACCAAAGATGGAGTCGACAGAATGGTTGAAGATCTAGAAAAACAGTAAGTTTGCTTCTAAAAACAACATTTATTAAAATAAATAAGTACCATTGATTTTGTATGTATAAGCCTACCGTCAGTAGATATGGTATATAGTCTAATAGTGAAGAATAGCACTTGTGTATGGGACCAGATCTGAACCGTGCCATTGCTGTTAAGTCAAGGTTTTGAGACTTACAATTATTATTTTCTTACCTTTCCCTCCACCACACCATGTCCTTGGACATTGCTATTTAGCACTATCTCTTATCTTTCCCTTTCTCTAGCTCCTTTCCCCACCACACCATGTCCCAGGCAACCAAGTACCCTGAGAGTGATACTTTCAGATATTCACTAGGTCAGCGGTACAAACAGATTCAAAACCTGTTGGCAAACAACTGAGTTACAGCTGGGGACCTTACAAAAACAGATAAACACATTTTTTTTCAACAAAGGTTCTCACTACCAATAGATTTTTGGTTCAGCTTTCTAAACAAAGTATCACTCAACAGTTTTTTGTAAGCCACACTGCTTTCTCAGCAGCTTAGTGCAAGCATATACAAAAAATACTACCATTTAGAAACATGAATTTGGATCAGGCCAGTAATTTTTCTCTGTGAGGACCTTGACTAGATATAAAAATATATCATATCAAGTCTAATTCAAAGTGGTTAAGTGTACAAGAGATTAAAAAAAACAATTTGAGATGCTAGCAATTCAGCCAAGAACCTTTGGAGAAAAATTTTGTAAACATAATCATTTTTTAATAATTACATATTTATTATTTCAGGCTATGATAAATAGATTAGATATTTATCTAGGGAGAAAGTATAGTTAATTTATGTAGATTCAGAACACAAGGTTGTAGAGTAAAACAGATTGTATATATATATATATATACAAATAGGTTTAACTTCTCGTTTGTGATGTAACATTATATTTTTAGGATTTCCAAGAGAGAAAAATACAGCCGAAGAAGAATGCACAATGATGATGCTGACATTGACTACATCAATGAAAGAAATATGAAGTTCAATGAAAAGTTGGAAAGATTTTATGGTGAACACACAACCGAAATCAAACAAAATCTTGAGAGAGGAACTGCTGTATAGATGTAATGAAGAAGCAGTGTAAAATTTTCTTTACAAAATATCCGTTATCTAGAATGTTTAAAATGTATTTGTATTAATTTTTACACTCTTTTTGTGGAATGAGTAAGTTATGTAAGTAAAATATTTTAAAAATATGTAGACTGTTTTCTTAAACAAATCTTAGTTATTAATATCCTATTAAATGTAAGATACGTGTGAGGATATCAGGATGTCTGTACTATCAGGATCAGATCACCTGTACTATATGAATATCTTGAGAGTGGTGAGAGCTATTTAAGAGAAAAAACAAAAATCCATGTTTAAACTTTGGAGTCTGACCCAATTAAAAAAAAAAAACAGTTTTCCATCTTTTTGTTGTTTTTTACTTATGCCGTGACTAAATGGAATGCCATTACTTGCAATCTCCTAACTAAAGTTTAATATATCCAAAAACAACAAAAAACGTGTCTTCCTCCTCTATATAAAGCAAAAACTAGTAAAACAGGTATTTTGAGAAATTAATATTAAACTTTCTTACGCCGTCAACTTTCACCCCTGCTGGTCACTGTTTTTTAAGGTGGGCCCTCCCCATCACCAAACCGCACATAACTACACGTTAAAGAGGAGTGCTCCCGCTGCACTCCTTAACTCATCAATAAAGTACATGTTTTTACAGTTCCTTCTAAAAGCACAATCCAAAGGTGGGTCCATAACCTAAAAACTAAAAGTTACCTTTTTGGCGCCTGTAGATCCTACTGTAGTTTTCGGGACTGGGGTGTCCCATCATTAGTGTACCTTCTCTATTCTAATACACTATTGTTCATTATGTTAAAAATATTTACACACATAACGGTCACTTAGTTTGTATCGCGATATGTAAAATGCAGAACTCGGGCCGTGCACTATGATACGTAATTGGTCCTTCGGCGGACAACCCCGGCGGCGATGACAGAGCGACATGGTTTGCTGGACTGTTATAGTGTATATATTTTTAATATAATGAACAATAGTGTATTGGAATAGAGAAGGTACACTGATGATGGGACACCCCAGTCCCGGAATGTACATCTGAAAGAAGAAACTACAGTAGGATCTACAGGCGCCAAAAAGGTAACTTGTAGTAACACAAGGTTCTACAGCTGGGAAAATTAAATATTTTAATACTAAAAACTAAAGGATCTGTTATAAAAAAAACACCTGGCAGGTCTAAGTCTGTTCGTACCAAGGAGAAAATTGCTAGAGAAATTGTAAGAGAATTTGTGCTGCGAAGTCTGGAGAAATCAGCGAGAAACCAGTCTGTAGCTTAAAATATTTCCAGGACCAGTTTGCATAGAATTTTACATCTTGACTTAAATTTTCATCCTTACAAACTATTAGTGGCTCAGAAAATCAATAACAGATTGTGCGGTAGTGTTACCACTCAGAATTTGATAGTAGATTGAAATGAAGTAGATGCCATTTTTACTTGGCAAGTATTTGACTCTATATTTAGATGATTTCACCAACCAGACAATCAAAAATAAAACTAGTCATGCTCCCTGTGTCATTGAAAGCTGAAGTTTTATTATCGTTAACACAGATTTGTACAGCAGCATAAGATTGCAAAAAAAGACCTGAATAACGCTAGGAAGAGTGGCTAAAAGGGATACAGTTTGATTGATTTTGTTAGATTTAAGTGTAGCAGATAATTTGTATACTTTGCCAAAATTGCCAGTTTTTCCACAGTTATTGCAAGTTACGTTTTTAGCGGGGCATTTGTTGTGTATATGCCAGTTGTTGCCGCAAAAGAAACACTTCCTGGAGACTCTAGGTGTGATATTTTTAGAGTACTTACAGTAAAATTAGAAGATATGTAGTCCTTAGATTGAAGGATAGCGAGCTCAGTGAAGATTTCTCCAAAAGTCTATGCCTGATGTAAGATGAGTTCAATCCACTTATGAAAGCTTCTCACACAGGTTCATCTTTGTAGATATCAGCTGTTACTGCTTTGAAACTACATTCGTAACTCAATACCTTAAAAAACTGGTCGATTTTCTCTCTTTGCAGTTAGTCCGATTTGCCAATTTGTAAAGAGCGTATATTTCATTGATGGGTTTTATATAAACTCCATTTAGTATCATTAAAGCTTCTTCAAATTTGTCACAATTTCTAGTGTGTTCATAGACTGAAGGAGACAAGAAGTTGACTAGGAGTTTCAGCTTTTGAGATTCGGTGATATCGGAAATCAAGGATGCGAAGGTTTTGAAAAGTGGTGTGGCAATGATTTTATTCTTGAGGTGCATTAACTGAATTAGTTTTGACATAAAATCTCACAGGTTTAAAAATACTTTCCATGTTATTGGTTTATTAAATTTTAATAAATAGACCTAGTAATGTAAGTATAGGCTTTAATAAACTAATAATTGGACATGGTCTCAGCATTAATAGTGTACAGAAACAATGCTGGCTAAAAACTAATAATAAACAAATATCACAAGTTTTAACCGACAGTAATAAATAATCAGTTATACCACAACATGATGGAAGGGGGCATTTGAACTACATGTTTAATCATTCAAAGGGGATCTTTGCTTTGATGAGCTTCCCTTGAAATTTACAATTTTGTGGTGTTAGTTCGACCCAGGTTGAGCAATGTCCAATTACTCCCTTGACTTCATCTAGAGTGCAAAATGAAATGAAAAACGTCTTTATTCGTGGCGAAGTTAGGACTTTAAAGTCCTCTCTTCCACTTAACCACAGTACAAAATATAACAAATTCATATATGCAAACAATTGAAATATATACATACAAATAAATATAATTATACAATAAAACAAAACCTGTTACCACTGGAAATACTGTAATAAAATCTAAGCTTAACGAATCGGTATGCTACAATAATTTAGCTGCCAGTAAAATCTCGTAGAAGCAATAAGTTTTAAATTTATTTAAATCCATATCTTTAATGTGGATTGGTAATGTATTATATAATTTCCTATTAGCTTCCATAGGAAGCATATCACACATTTGTAGTATGTGGTAGTTTGGCCAAATTGACTGGTTTCTGGTGTTGTATGCATTATTTTGTTCTTCAAACGAATATCGTTTGTAATATGTACAGGGATGATATTGGCAATAAGGATAAAGCTTTGAAAGACTCTTTGCAAGATTATCAGTGATAAAGCCTGGTTATTATTTTTATTGCTTTCTTTTGGAGTACAAAAATTCTTTGGATTTTGGTTTCAGAGCAGTTTTTTCATAAACATAGTCCGTAGGAAAGATGGGCATATATAATGCCATATTCAAAACACCTTGGTTGCAATGTGATGACAAACTTCTTAACAGAAATAATCCTGTGGACACCCTGTTACATGCCAAATCAATTTGGCGATCCCAAGACAGTTTTTTATCCATCAAAATGCCTAAGAATTTAACCCAGTCAGCTTCTTGAAGAGTATAATTATTGATAGTAACGTTAAATGTGTCATTTTCTTTATAATGATTGTACTAAAAGTGTATATAATTGGTTTAGCTAAAGTTTGTACCTAAATCAAGGCTTTTAAAATATTCTATACAACCTTAAGTTTTTTCAATCGCAAGATCTTTTAGATAATTGTAGCTATTTGCATTGAAACTAAGTGCTGTGTCATCAGGGTATTAATTGTCTGGGAGTAATCGATAACCACACGCTCCTTATGATTTTCATTTCTGGTTACTTGAACCAGTGCGCACCATGGTGGGTTACTATGCTTAATTATTCCCTCTGATAACAGCTGTAATTAAATTTCAATAAACTTTCTATCATCTGAACTGTAACTTAGATTTGATTGCTATAGGTTTGCATTCTGGGGATAAGTTGTTGAATAATTTTCAAGTGGGATTTCAGCCTTAGCGAAGCTGCAAACTTTCAGTGGAACTGTTCCTCCACCAAATGATACTTCTAAAGATTGAAGTGTTACAGCTGATTGAAGTAATGTAGTGTCATCAGAGTTCAGAATATGAACAAATTATTGTATTTTATTTAAAGAATGAAGAATGCCAGCGCCCAGCACTGGTAATCAAACCTGTGTGTACGAGGCTGTACTTTGCTTTACCTAAGGGCACTAGGCCAAACAATACAAATTAATAAAAAGAAGAGCTGGCTTACTTGGAAAAAATAGGAACAACACAGGCTGCCATAGGGCATTTATCAAAGTAAACTAGAAAACTGAAAGCTTAGAAAAAACCTGAGCCAGTATTTTACCCCAAATTATCAATACTGTATTTAAATACTAAAAGGAAAGCCCAAAGAATAAACACATTTATTGTTGAAAATTTAATAGGTTGATCTATTGGTACATTTTCAACTGTTTACTAATATTATAGTTATGTTCAAGATATCAAACAGAGATAGCCCTTCTTTGTAAAAAAAATAATTGTTTCATTATTATTCTTTTTCAATGATTAATTCAGTTATAGCAAAAATAAAATAATATTTACATACTTTTGATATTTATATAAAATATATTCATAAACAATATATAGTCCTATAAAATAATTAATAAGCGCTTTGTCAATTAGGTACTACTACAGCTGTGAGTTTACCACTAATGTGGGCTTAAAGCTGCGCAGTACAGGCGGTCAAAAGTAGTAATGGACATACAGGTTTGCAGTTTTCAAAACATTGTCACTGTCAATTTTAAAGTTGTTTTAAATAAAAGACACACACTAAATTAAGTCTTAGGCTTAAACAACCGGTGTCATTACTAACTAAAGCTTCCGGTGTAGACCGCGTCAATTGGCTACAGCTATATTCTACTGGGGAACCGGAATTTTGACACAAACGGTCAGTTTGCTGACACTATAAAGAAATAATCCGAGCACTCTTCAAAGCGGCACTTTGACACAACAGTAGGGGAGGAATCAGGTGTAATGTGGGGGTAGAGAGATGTGGATTGGAAGTGTTGAACAGTCCGACTCCTGATGGCTGACGCCTGATGGCCAGTGAAAAAAATCTTCAACGCTTTAAACGAGTTTGGAATATAAAAAAAGGTAGAGTTCGTCTTGTTTAACAAAGCGAAATTAGGACTACAAAGTCCTCTCTACCACTCTACTTCAATTAGAAAGAGCTTAAAATTTATTTTAAATGCTTTAGCATTTTCGTAGTTGTAAATATGAATCGATAATTAATTGCAATGAGCTATAGGGCATATAACGTGATGTAAATGTGTAAGCGTTTGGCGTGAGCGCTTGGCCCTGAACAATGTGGGCGACACTTGATTTTTCTGGAGACGATTATGTCAATCCAAGAACCTGGTCTAGGGTTATCGCCGCCCTCGCACAGCACTTCCCACACTCTGCCGCGATTTTCTTACCCCTCTCGCATTCAAGTTGTGTCAAAATGCCTACTTTTGCCATATTTTGGGATTTTGACCTGCTATTGTGTCCTTCTTGTGTCAAAACCCCTAAACCCCTTCTACTGCGCCAGACTCAGCAAGTCCACTGAGGATGCTCTATTGCAAAATGAGCTAATCGTCTGGCGCAGTAGAAGTTATTATAGCTAATTGAGGCGGTCTACACCGGAAGCTTTAGTTAGTAAAAGACACACACAATGCACATATAATTTCACAAGTTTCATAGTTACTTGTTAGCCAATTTTCCCAAATAGTTTATATTTTTGACAATTATCCACTTAAAAATATAAACATATCGTACTTTAATCAAAATAAAAAGGGCTTCCAAGCGTGTTTATGTAATATGAACGCTCAACAACAACACTGTTTTGGAAACCGCAAACCTTTGTAAAGGGACTAAAAGGACGTGCATGTACAAAGTTGACACGAGGTTTTGTAGTTTCTAGCTGCTTGAAAACATGTAATTTGTTTGCATCCATAAAATTCGTTGATTAGTCACATTACATGATTATTTTTTACCGTCTGTACTATGCACCATTTAACACTACAACATTCTACCATGCAAGAAAATTGCTTGAAGTCTTTATTTCCACAAACATTCTAAATTAATATGTTTAAAGATTTTATCTTGAAAATAATAATTATTTTTTAACAATCAAGTTTGAAAACTCTCAATGCAGAGGTATAAGTCTAGTAGACTCTTATTACTTATTGTAGTAGAGGCTCGAGATTATCTGGCCTCTTCGGACCATTCAGTTATAAACATTCTCATACAGAAACGTAACTTTTACAGAACCGTGTATTATAAGGAAAAATACAAACTCAACAAAATGGAAGTGACAGGACCCATAATAGAGGAAAGGGAATCAATACTTCTATTGACTTAAACATTTCAAATCAAGTTATTAAGGATGTTATTGAAGTTTTATTGAAGAACACCTCCCGAGTCAACACTCAACACCTTCTTGTTAAACAAGATGGTGACAAGAACAGTGACGTGACGATGACCTGTTAGAGTTTGAGGTTAGGACATCACGTTGCATGATGTCAGAGTTGGTGCTAATATAACGTAGTGTTGTGTGAGGTCATCGTAGGTGCTACGTCACCGGGTGTGATGTCAGAGCTAAGAGTGTAAGGTTGTGTGACTTAGTAGCTGATGATGTAAATGAAGAGTGAATGATGTCAAGGTGATGACATGGTTGGTAATGTCAGGGATGTGATGGGTGTTGGAAAGTGATGTTTTAAGTCTAGAAACTAGTGTTCTGTAAGGTATTGAACTAGCAATATACGCTAAATTGACTCTGAATCAAATGTCGGAAATAAACAGCCTTTCTCAAAGCTGTCAGTGTCACTGACTATCTATATCCATTTTTGTTGTCACTGAGCTACATCTCACAACCCAAGTCAATGTACTCAACTGGTTTCTAGACATAGAATCATCACTTTTCAACACCCATCACATCGCTGACATTACCAATCTAGACATCACCCTCAAGGCTTTGACCTCATTCACTCTTCCTTTTACATGATCAGCTACTAGATCACACAATCTTACACTCTTAGCTGATATACACCTTGTGATGTAACACCTACCATGACCTCACACAACGCTCAGTGGCAGCTGGTGAACTTTTAGTGGGGAAAAGCAGTTTTTAATAAATGCATGTAAAAAATAGCAATATTTTGCCCAGTTTGCAATATTTTGCAATTCAAAGCCGCAAAAAAGGATATTTTAAATAAAAATATTATCATTTTGTCGATTTTGACTATATGTAAGTATTGCAAAAGGTATTTTAAACAGTCATCAATTCAGGATTTAAAAATATTCATTTTAATCAAATGTTTTTTATTGATTAAATTATGTGTAAAATTTAATCTAAAAAAATAGTTATTCAAAAAATAAACTTGTAAATAATTAAACTTGTATATTAATTAGGCTACTAAAAACTAGGATTTTTAGACATACTATATATTATGTTTAGATCATGTACTGTTACATTATTTCGTGTTTGAAAACAAGTTTGAATTTTCTCTTTTTTTTCTTGACACAAACACATCTATAACTTTTTTACTAAAGTTCAAAGGTTTGAAAATATTGTCAGTGCATGGTGACGCTACACACGAGTGTAGCCAATAGCATTTCAGGAACCTTCGGAGCCAATCAGATCGCATGACATAGTAAATAAGGTATATAGAATATTAAACCATCTCCCCTTTACCGACTCAATGGACTGGTACGATTTCAATGGTAGAGCAGGAGCTGCGTAGCTAGTGGCTCCTCTGCCCGCTTGTAGTCGCACTAATATTACGGTTGCATCCAATATCATCCTCTTTAAGCACGTTGTTTTGACTAACCAACCAAATTGCTATTATATCAGACTGTGGCTGTTTAATAACATTTTGTGCACATTTTCATAGGGGGTTCATGGCCGCCACTGACAACTCTACATTACGAGTATTCTAGCACCATCTCTGACATCACACTGCTTGACGTCACCAGTACTATTCCTAATCTAACAATTAGGGGTTTTACAATAAGATAAGCATGTCAATAATTTATTACAAGGCTATACTTAAAAAAAGGTAAAAACTAAAAATAGAAATTTATAATATTAAAAAAGAGGCTGTCAAATATTTTTAAACAGGAATGTACATGGTGTTTTTAGTGCCATGTCACAAATTATTGTATAGATACTTATGATAAGCCTTTCCTATATTTGAACTAATACTTTGATACTTTTTTCTAACTCATTCCTTTTTCAAGATGTAACAAGCATATAAACTGGTAATCCCCCACCGACCCATAAATGTTGAAGCGGGCACGGCACTAATTGAACACATGTAGATACCGATCACCTAAATAAAGATCAGAACCTTTCTCTTACAGGCAGATATGTGTACACAGGCACGTATGGGTACTGATTTAATTTTTGGTCCGTAAGCCTATTTTTTTTGTTATTTATCTTGAGCATTTATAATAATAGAACTATGGTTTCTATATGAGTAATATTTTTTTCAAAAGATTTACTCAGGGCACCTACGTTCTTTCTAACAAGTACCCTCTAACACTCAACCTCAAATGCTTAAAGGAGTGAAGAATGCCAGTAAAATCATCACATTTGTCGTTAAGTTACAACATAAAACAACATTTGAAAAGTTGTTTTAAACTAATCACTCTTATAGACCTATCAACTAACTGGTGTAATAGAATGTTGTAAACAGACTGCTCAAATTTATTTCTAAATGAATGACAATTGACAAGTTAAAATTACTTTAATAGTTTACTTTGGTTAACAAGTAGCTGGTAAATGACAATCTCCTTACAACTATTGATGTATAAAATAAACCATAATATATACATGGACGAATCTGTAGCATAAGAGGAAAGCAATATCAGACAGCCCAGCCATGTACCATTCCTAGAACAAACAAGGTAGTATTTTCTATTAGTATTATTAAAATGAATTAACATAAAACCAGTAATTCTGAAAGGCAAAACCCTGCAGTTTATTTTGTATGTCTGTAAATGTTTTTACAATATAAGAAGCATAAGTAAAGAAAAGCGATCAAAGCTAGCAAAATGCCAAGAAAAGCGAGTGAAATGTCAGTGGGCACAAAAATCAAGTTAAACGGAGTGAGCAAAAGTATCTCAAGCGGTAATCAGAGTAAAACATAAAGAGGCAATCAGTAATACATCGAGTAGGCAGTATGGGAATTGCCAACAAAGGCAAGCAGATTGTTGTAAACGGTTAAAATGAGTCAACTGCAAAAAAGGGTGAGCATGAAGTAAATAAAAATATACTATAATTATGTTTATAAGTATATATATATATTAATTTTGCCATTCAACTCAGTAGACGTTGGAAAGCTCAAAACTCCTTATGGTTTATTCTACAACATTTAGTTCTATATGCTGGCGGTATAAACAAATAGCTGTATGTTGTAAGGAAATTCAGTAAAAGAGGCTTAAACTTTAACACTTTGACGCCTGAGCTAATGTTTTAAAAATTACAGTTGTCCGTCTTTTTTGTTTATTTGTCTTATGCCGTGACTTAATGGAATGCAGTTACTTGCAATCTCTTAGTGGAAGTGTTATAGGCCCAAAAACAACAAAAACGTGTCCTCCTCCTCTATACAAAGCAAAAAGTAGCAAAACAGGTGTTTTCAGCAATCCATATAAAACTCCCTTATGCCGTCAACTTCCACCCGTTCCGGTCACCACTTATTTAAGGGTGGGCCTTCCCATCACTAAACCACAAGCAAGTAAGCTTAATATGGATTGCTCCCACTGCAGGATTCAAACTCGTGACAACCAAGTGACCTAAATTGCTGGCTTGTCAGCTGACGCTTCAGACCGTACGGCCATTCTCACATCTAGTATAAGCTGTCATCGCAGTAAACTGTTCAAGCTTGCACGGAACTAGCGATCATGGTAAATACTTCAATAGGCTGCCGGAGCAGGACTCGGGCTTCGGCTTCATAGTGTTAAAAGAGCAAGTGCAGCAAGCAAAACCCCAAAAAGGGTGAGTGTAGCATGCGAACTTCCAACCAAAGCAAGTCTTGAAACGTGAGTAGCGTAAAATAAAACGAGCATAGCAAACTAATTGCCTAAAAAAGGGAGTGAATAGCACAGCACCTGAAAATGCTTTGTTTTTCTGCTATGTACCAAAGAGAATGGTTCAACCACCCTGAAACTATTGTTTGGATAAAGCAGAAAGTGCACCAGAGAAAACTATAACATTGACTATTTTGAACCAATTAAAAAAACCTACTTGCACATCATCATTTTATGAATAAAAAAATCCACACACTATGTTACATATTATATACTTACTCCGACAAGGTGAAGAAGGCACATTGTGATGAGTGACATGGATGTGGATGTTTTGAGTGTCTGCTCCTAAAACCATATGGTGAAAAATATATATATTTTAACATTTAGTGGGGCACTGTATTTATCATCACACTTTCTAAAACAAACAAGGTGTTAATTTCAAGTAATTATGTTACTTGCAAACAATGTTGGATAAAAAAGCTTGTTAAAACTAAAACTACTTTTGTAAAAACTAAAACTTAAAAAAACTACTGAAAACCCGACTTTCAAGCTAGTTAAGTAGTTTTGAACTATAGTGAGATTTGTAACTATTTTTTGTAACTACTGTATTAGTTTTACCGTAAGTACCATTTCCCAGCATATTTATGCTAAGTCCTTCGGCTACTTTAGGTATAGAAATTGTAAACATCAACTTTTAAGAGCCTCTCTTAAATGCAAAATGTGCCAGGGCGGGATACACCAAATATGCGTCTTGTGAAGATGAGCACAGCGCAAAACACCGCGAGTATGAGGTAACCTGGATACCTGATACCTCACACACAGAGTGCTGGGGAATGGCACTTACGGTAAAACTAATAGTTACAAAAAATAGCACCGCTCCTTCCTTAAAAATAAAATAGCTTGTTACAGTAGTCTGCTTGACTGCTTCTACCCAACACTGTTCACTGCAAGACAATAATCACAAAGGTTTTCAATGTCAAAAGTCCTTGGGCCATGTTTAGTCACATTGACCTATAATTTTCTGACCTATAACTTTGGACAATATAAACTTTTCTTTTCTTGGAATCACTGTTTTTATTTTTTATTGCTTTTTATCCCTGACTGTAGGTTCCAAAGAGTAAGAAATAATTTATAAAATTGTTCGTATACTTGGTGGTAAAGTGGAAGAGAGGACTTTATAGTCCTAACTTCGCCACATAGTAAAGACTGATTTCATTTCATTATTCAAGGACGGCTCCTGTGTCTAGGTTTTGTTTGATCCAAATGATTTATTCACTGTTGTAGTCCATTGTTGTAAGTAAAACTATTCCAACTATATATCTTAACAGATTTTAGCTTACTATCTTAGAAATAATTAACCCAACTCTAATACTAAGTGCTAACTGATGATCTATTCACCAGAGAAACAACCATTTGGTGTCAACCACCTGTTTCTTCTACAGGACGTCCACTCAAATATGTAAATCAAATTCCAGGCTTTTTCACAGGTGTTCAAGGCTTAGTTTCGACATGGATAAAATACGTGTGTATATTTTATTATATGTATTTTATCTATGGTTTTGGCTTTTTAAAGATGAAAAAGTACAGCAAATTTGGAAAAAGTTAAAACTTGTATGAAGAAACATTTCAGGCTAAAAAGAAGGATTTCAGCTATTGGGCACCACGTTTGGTGCCGCACTTAACTTGTAGTGCTCCCCACTTGCAAGGTTGGTACAGCGTCGTTTCCTACAGTCTGTGAAAATATTATCTCTAGTGAATCTGTTTTGTTTAGGACACAGGAGAACACTTTGCATTTTATATTACAGGTGTATTACCGAAATATACTTGTATAAAGGGTGTCCAAGGAACAAGCTGGAATCCTTTCGTAGATTTGTTTTTCTGGTTAAAACGACATATTTCACTATATCACATGGGGTTCATAGTCCTTCATTTATCCACTAGCCGCCATTTTGTGTTTTACTTAAAAACTTATATCTCCAGAACGGTTTGACAGATTGCATTAAAATTTGGTATGGTGTTTATGTGTTATAAGGTCAATTTAAGAACAAATAATTATTTCATAAAACCTTACAGAAAAAAATGGCGGCTGTTTAAATTTTTCAAATTAAAATACCATAAAATGGCGCATAATACAAAAAAATTATAAGAATAAAAAAATTTGTATTTTTAATTTTACATAAAGATACAAAACTCATTTTTTGAATTTTTATATTAATACCTTCACGCTTGCGTCCTTTCACAACTGGTACATTACCAGTTGATCTTTGATGTTCACCTCTTAGGTGTACAAGTTGCACCTGTCAAACAGGTGTATAATATTACAGTCAGCTGATCAAAAGTGAGAACTATTACGCTGATTAGGTTTAAAAACAGCTGTTTCAATTTTAATTGTCAACCAGCTGATAGCTAAAAGTAGTTGTATTTATTAACCATAAATTGTTTTCACAGCTTTCTTGATTGATTTTACATTATTGTGACTTTTTGTAAAATGGTTCATTATACAATTTAAAATATTTTCCTCCAATCGATTTTTCTCATGTATTGTGGTCTTCCTTGGTTTTCTGTTTTAACTTGCAGATTCCCAGTCTCTAGCTTTCAAAAGAGGAAACAAAAGTATGATGGTTTGGTTTTTGTCTGTTAGGAAAATTAAACGAAGCCTATTCAGCTGACTCTTGGCCAACTCCATTGGTACCCATACATAAATATCATACCGGCTTTATTCTTTCTTATGTCTGTAAGTTTTTGATCTGCCAATGTTAACTTATCACCACTTTTAATCTTTTTAAAATCACATACAGTTACTTTTATCAATATCAAGTAACATGTTTTACGTTTTTCGACATCTCTCGGCCTGTACTGGACAAAAGCACCGATTAGCTTAATAGCCCAGCACTTTTACTTATTGAGGCTTAGCGGATTATTGAACTATACTGTAGTTTTGTTTTAATCATATTAAGCCTCAATCCGCATTCACTGAAAACCAATTGATTTGGTCAAGCTTACGCCAAAAAAACTTACGTAAATCAGCTACATATAAAATAAAATCATAGGTCCCAAAATGAATCTTTGTATAAGAGCTGATATTCACCAACATAATACTAGAATAAACATCATTGATGTTCCCTACTGTAGATTGGGTAAAACTAAAAATACTTATGTTGTATTAGGGCCAAAATTTTTGAATCACCTCGAGAAATATGTACAGGAACAGATTATATAATTGGTTGATTTTGAACCCATTTCACGATATTTTAATATTTGTTTGAATTTCTTTTTGTTGACTTTATTTTAACTAGCTGTGTACCGTCTTTTGCCACCAAAATAAGTTCAAGTATCTTGACTACATGATCGATCAGATTACTCTCCTTGTAATTTTTAACTTACGCACTGAAATTTATTCAGTTTTATAATCAATATTTTAATGTATCCATGCTGATTTGTTGGGGTTTTGTTCATTGATTCTCTGTAATGACTGATATCATTATCTGATTTGTCTTGATCCTCAAAGCCATTGCCTGGATATCATTTACCATTTTGTAGACAAGATTTTACTACCTTAATAAATATGTTGAATAATTTACTTGAATTTTGTTTACTTGAATCCTAGCCTACCTGTATTTACGATCTTTGTAGCAGATCCTAAGCCTTTTGCCTATATCAACGATAAGTCTGCAGTCCTGTTAATAAGTGAAGCCGACATCTTGACTTTGTGTTTAATTTGAATGTTATGTTAACTGTCTACACCATATGATTCTACAATAAAACTGATTTTCCAGTAGCTTTATAATAAAAACCTAGTGAAGAGTTGGAACCGCAATTTCACAGGCATAATATGACAGTGAACTTTAATAATTTATAATTTATAGGCGATTGTAAAAAAGGGGTCACCACTTTTCCAGAAAATGGTAGCTTTATAATATAATATAGGTTACATTTTATAGGTTATTTAAAGAAAACATCCAAAATAACACATACAACTTTATTAGTACATGCTAAACTTAAAACAAAGAAACAATAACAGATCATAAAGAATAAAGCAGAACTTAAGTTTTCAAAAAATATATACACAAGGAGTTGCATCATACATAACTCAATGATTTCTAATTTAACATGCTACAAGTTCTAACAAGCTAGCCAAACAGGTAATTACCACATTAGTATATTAAAATTATATTATTATTTGTATATTAAAAAACTAGATCTGTTCCTAACCAGCCAATAAACATATTTTATAGTCATTAATTTATGAAAGTTTTGAGGTACCAAATATGGCTGTTTTACATCTTATGACCAAATCTAGATACAGTCAATTCCCAATTCACCGTAATCAGTTTAGCCGAGTTGTGGATTAACCGCGACACCAAATGGAGAAAAAATACAATGCTGTCATCCCTCACAAAACAGAATATAATAGTGTCCCACGTGACCTTGACTCGTCCTCTGTGACAATATAAGTCCAAAAATAACAATTCTCCCCACCTACCAGAATTACCCATCCGCCTCACTGATAAATCTGACTTATTATTCAGGGTTTTGAAAGTATATAAGGGCATATAATTGTCTGAAGAGCGGTTGCGAGAGTTATTTTTGCTATCAGAGTGGTTATCAGTGATTGCTTCACGATGTCTACTAAACGTAAACGGGACGGATTGACAATACAGCAAAACTTGACATGGTACAAAACATTGATCGTGGTTCAACAGTAAACAAATGTGCAATCAGTATAACATTGCGCATTGGTGATACAACAGTATCACGGTGATATACGAATGTAAGATAACAGTAAAACATAAACACTAACAATACTCCGTCGCCATCTTGTCACCATTTTCTGGTTGTTGTGGTAACAAAGTCATGTGACCTGTCAAGAGTTCGACGCTAGCCCTCCTTGAGACGCGCGTCCGCCTGCACGGTGTTAAAATACATGAGACCTAATAACGGCGTTCACGTGCACCGCTCACTGGAATCTGTTATCCTCATTTTTAGTTGTTTTGGCATGTATATACCTTATTGTACATTAATTTTGAGTTTTTGCAGATTAACCGCGATTTTTCTTATCTGGGAAGCCTCAACCCGACTTTTATGCGGTTAATCGGGAGTTGACTGTAGGTTTTACTAATTCAACTAAGTAGACTGTTATGAAAGGTTTTCTTAATCTACCTAATAACCTAGCAAAAATGCACCACCAGCAATCCAGCAAACAGTAAATTTGATTCTTCTAGTAAAAAACAATAATTAATAATAGTAAATAAAAATAACTAGTTCAGGAAACTAGTTTAATGTCTATTTGGTGTAGTTGCAGAGAGGTTGTTCACAGCCTTTTAACACAAATTTGAAACAACATTTAGGGTGCACCAATAAGAAGACCAACTGTTCTTTACCCAACACTTAAAAATTGGCTACAAAACCATGAAGCCCTTACGTAATGAATGAATTTTTTGAATATACATTACAAACTGAACAATGTTTTCCTAAGAACATTGTTGTACTACATTCATAAGAATACTTATCTTAAAAATTATGTAATACAGATATTTTGACTTTGAAAGATTTAGATTATCTAATTCTCCGCTACAGCATTTCATGATTGTAATGAGAAATGCCCTTTACATTAACAGCTCTTGTGGAATTAAACACATAACTGACACAATTGAGAAGGGTAAGGATGTTACTACTTTTTCCTTAGACCTTAATACAAACTAAAAAGCATTTGATTGCTTGGACCACGACCTTATCTTGATAATAGCCTTGTCATTGGGGATTCTAGATACCACGCTCCATTTATACTTTTTGCTAACCATCTGCCAGCTACTATCAGACCTTATGGCCACACATTTATGTACCCATATGACATTGTCTTAGTATCAGCTGACAAATGTTTGGAAAGACTGGTGTATAACTCTGCTGGTGTATAAAATCTGCTTTAAAGTACTGCCACAAGAACGACCTAGTGTTAAACAAAGGAGAGACTAAGCAGCTAATGTTTGGGAGCCACATAAAGATTTTCTCCAGGAATATTTAGAAGAGGCCTTAACAAAAAACAAGCTACCATGATGACGACGCCACATTCACGATCTATTATCAGTGGGATTACACCAAGTAAGTAATATAAGAGTGATCCGCCTGGGCTACCAAATTTTCAGACTCTTACCCTACACTACGGCTTGATGTCATGATTGATGAGATGCTTTCTCAGAAAGAGCATGTAAATTTTCTTTGCCAAAAACTAAGTAGAAGTATATTTGCCATTAAACGAACAGTAGCAATTGGAACTCAAAACATCGCATCAGCATCATGCCTTTTTTGAGAGCAACATCACATATGGTGTAAATTTTGTTGTGGTGTGGGTGTCATGCTCAAACTAGAAGAGAGTTTGATATTAAAGGAAGAAGTGCCAAGAGTGATGGCAGGTATAGAAAGCCGTACATCTTTCCCAAGCAGAAAGATTCAAACAGAAGTGTCTTTATTTGTCCTTGAAGCAATGCTATTTTCACTGTCAAACGGTTTACTGAAGAATGTTGAAGTTCACAGCCAAAATACTAGATTTATGCTGGCAGCTTCAATTAATCTTCCCTTCCATCACACCAAGTTCTATGAGGATAAACTAACTTACAAAGTTTCTTAATGTTACCAGAAGAACTAAAGAAACTACAACTAACAGAGTTGAAGTCTTGTCTGAAAATTGTTTGTTTGCTGGGCTCTTCTATACAATTGCGGAGTTTTCAAACTAAAGACACTTTGAATTAAAAGACTTTATTTTAAAAAATGATTTGGAATCATTTAAAATTAATAATCCACTTAATTAAAAAGTGATGTTATTTATTGAAAGAGTTCACGCTGAAACCCCTTTTTGAATGGCTTTACTGAGCAAACGACAGGAAATGTGCTCAGAGAGTAGAAGTTATTGAAACAATTAAATGTAACTATAACTAGTACATAGGTAAACTTATATTTTCATATTTAAATATTTATTGGGTGAACTTTTCATATCAAATGGCCAATTTAATTAAATGTAATAAAAACCTAATCTGCAATTTCACATTCGAAATGGTTTGTTCCACATTACATTTGTCTAAGAGAACAGAGAATTCTGCGGCGTGTACAGTGGACGTCAACAATATACTCAATAGCCACAGTGTAACAATTAAAATACTTTGTATTCTGTTTAGAATGATGTAGGCTCATTTAATTTCCAAATCTTATTTTCATCACTAGGTCTTAATGTGAAGCATTTATTGAAAAAGAGCTCAAATTCAAATGCCTAGAAGTATCAGAGAGTATAAATCGGGCAAACTTATGGTGACAGGCGAATGAGAAAGAATAGTAGAAGTTATTGGTACAATAAAAAGAAAGCTGGATTACAACACGACGCACTTGCGGCAGATCATGCACTGGGTAGAGTAGCAGCAGGAGGAGGTGGCGGAGGTGGCAGAGGCGCCACAGTACCTGAGATGATGCGAGGCATGTCACACTGCTCACACTTGTTGAGTGCTGGGTGGTTGTGGAATGTACAAACGTGACAAGTCCAGTTCTGCACCTCCCCTCTCCTGCCTGCAGGAGCCAGTGAGATAGGCAGAGGGACACCTGTAACACCATCAATCAACTTGCACACCAAAGTCTCTAGTCTTTACCAAAAAAAATAATACTAAATATTGAGACTTTCCTATCAGTTGTTCAAATTGATTATTGAATTTTTCTGATAATATAGATTTTAAAGCTAACTTTAACCTCTCTCAAAATTCCTAGAAAAGTTAAACAGCGCAACAATTTTAAAATACCAGAAGCGGAAATCAACTAAAATATTTTATAAAAGGTAACGGACATTAACACATCACAGCTTGAGCAGACTTCCTACCACTGTGATCGTGTATTGTTACCACGTGTATTGTGTACTGTTAACTATCCTGCGCGTGCAACTTTGGAACGCCTTGGAATATTGAGACTATTGGGTGTTGGAACGCCTTGGAATATTGAGACTAATGGGTAAAGAAACCGCCAAAAGCAAAGAATTATTTATTAGTTTTTCAATAGAGAAAAATTTCCCAAAGAAATGTATGTGTATACACTAGAGTCCGGCTAATCCAAACTAATTCGGACCGGATCCTGTTCGGATTAAGCGGATTTTTTGTATATTTCGATGCATATTGCATTTAATACATATTTACCTTATAAAGTCATATATTGACTAAAAGCAACTAACATTTTTTATTTAAATGTAACAAATTATGTATTTTAATCCTGTAGTACACTGCAATATTAAACACTGTGAAAGTAACATACACAGATATGAGGGCCAGTACAAATACAACTCTGGTAATAGGGCCTACCTGCGTAACAGCACGACACTGACCTTCCCTTCCCTAAACAGTGTTTGGATTTTCGGATTAGCAGGACTCTAGTGTATACTATACTGATTTTGTATATTGAAATGGCAATGTCCCCTTCTCCATAAGTTTTCCCTAATCAATGAAAGTCCGCCTCAAAAGTAATAAGGCCAAAATTTCACTTCTTGATGGATTTTTCCATTGTTTACATGGGGTCTCTTGTTTAAAAATGGCTTTAAGTTTAACTTATATGGCAAAATAAGTGCTAGAGCAATTTTTCATACAAAGATCATTGTTTGCCCATAAAACTCTACAGATAAATCCTCTATAGAACTGTGACACATTTTTATAACGTCAATGAAACTTGCCTAAACTAAGCCAAGGGATGTGGCCAAAACTTGAATATGCAATCATAATGGCAGGGAGTCTGCTCTGGCCGTGATGAGCAAACCTTTGTACCAAGTTTTGAAACTCACATAAATATAGAAAAAGGTTAAATGATTAATAAAAAAATATTGAACAACAAACACTGAAGTTTCGTGAGCAAACAATGTCAATTTAGAGTAAAGTGGCTTCGATGTAATATTGTTTGTTTATATAAATTAAAAAAAGAATGGGGCCGAGTACACTACCCTGTGGCACTCCTGAAAGTGTTTTGAGTTCTTTTAAAGTAGCAAATTTTATACAATTTCCAGTGGCGCCTTAACAGTAGGATGGGCCCACCGGGAGGTTTGGGGAGTATGGAATACCCCCCAACAAAGAGGAGGGTTTGGGGGACCTCCCCCAAAAGATTTGGAAAACTTGGGTGTAAAATTGTGAGTTTTAAGAGTTTTTGAGCCTAACTACGAGTATTATCTAACAAGTTTGTTTCTGGAAATTTTGGAAACACATTTTTAGACTTCCAATAGAAAATGCAGTTTCATCTCATATTGTTCAACTTTTCTGAATGATTACCATACTAGAAAGGATACCGTTATTTAAAATCAACAACATCCACAAACGTAATTCAAAAAAATAACAATATAGGCCTCAGTGTAATCAAGAGGAGTCGGCCTTGACATACGCGGCAACATTCGGGAGAACAAACAATCTAAACTACCTAGCATGTAAACTCACACATTGAGCAATATGCCTTTATCATTTTATTACAACGTAAATATTGAGTAAAATTAAACCATCGGCAGAACTATAACTACCAGTTATTGTACGTTAACAATTTAATAAATATCAAAAAAACCGGAACAATATTGTTTCCTGCTCAGTGCCCAAACCGGCAACAGAAGAGATCTTGCAATCTAATAATGGGATCATATTAAAACTCTCAATGATGATTATTTCTCCGGTATTGATAAACAAGCACTATAGTCTACATTACACAATAAACATTATAATAAATAACTAAATATTCAATAATACACTTGATTCCAAACTATAACTACACTGCACCGAACGGTATTAGAACGAGAGAGTAAACGACAAGCAAGCTCAAGATGTAAACAAAGCTACTAGCGCTTCAGCTATGTGCGGCAACTAAGGGAACTTTCCGAGTGCCCGATGGATTTGGACCTTCTTCTCCATAAGCTAATGCATTGAGAGAGTGCAACACTCGAGCCACCAGTGAGCAGCGGTTTGTCCATACAACCTTGCAGTAGCTCCACAGGCCCTCATACTGACTCACTCGATGTTGCATTGCTTTCACGCGGGAGTTTGAACATTTTAGCGCTAGAGCGTGTATTTTGACCATAGTTTAATAAACAATAAAAATCTAATCACACATAAAATTGTTAAAAAATATTTTATTTGTTGAGTTTGGGGGCGCCCGGCCCACCTTGCCCATATGGAAGCGCCGCCACTGACAATTTCCGTTCTTACTGTATAGGTGTTTTTGTATAAGTGGTTGACAATTTAGGTAAAACTCATTAAATATATTGGCGACATTATCAGCATTCTGCACTATATTACCTGAGCTATCCTTAATATAGATGTTAACATTGTCCGTAGTAATTTTATCGCTTCTGTGTTTATTTACAATTTAATAGGCACAGCCAAGAGCATTAAACTAGAGAGGATCAAAAAGACACTTTTGGGCAGAGGGATGAACGAGACTTTTGTCATTCTGCAACAACATTGAGAAAAAGATTTGAATTTTATGGTTGTAATGAAAGACTAAATAAATTATGTTTTGAACTGAGTAGTATGGTTTATATTTTTATAAAAAACAGCTGTATTACTGGTTGGCTGTTATGCAGTGTTCAGATTCAAACAAACACATTGATACAACTGCTGCCCCTGCAATGTAAAGGTCATCAAAATTACCTTTCTCCCTAGGAAAATAAACATGACATCATCAAAACAAACCTGTCTTCTCTGGGAATGAAAATGCAGCTTCAGCGTCCCATTATCTATGTCAAAAACAGCTGTTTAGAGTAAAATAAACCAGGCCAACACGTAGCTAAGCACTAAAGCGCCGCTGGCATGAGTGAATCAAATTTCCTTTGCAATTTGTTTATCTAATTCGCTCTGTTGACAGCCTCGTTTCGGCGTTAGACTTATGTGTTCTTTTACTGTAAGCTTTATTACATATCTTGAAGTGATAACAAATTTCAAATTTCATTGAAATAGGACTATTCATTCCGTTGTTATAGCGAAAAATCACTTTTTTGGCCGCCATTTTGAAACGCGTTGATGGACTTTCATAGTTTTTAATATATTGATAGATATATTTAAACTTAAAATGCATATTTATTTCAAATTTCACCAAAATTGGATGAACTTACGGTTTTTAAGCATTTAAACCCCTTTATTTGAGAAAACTCTCCCCCAACCAAAAGGGGGGTTTGGGGTGGTCTGATTTTTCTGGCTAACGAACTTGACCAAGATATTTACAAAAGGAACATTTGTACCAAATTTCATGAAAATTGGACAAAAAATGCAACCTGAAGGCAGTACACACATTTGTATATATAAAGCTTTGAGTTGTGGAAAAAAATGCTCAAAACGTGTTGGGGGTGTCAGGATTGGTGCTCATTTCATGGTCCGGGCCTGGTTCTTACCATTATGACGGCATTTATCCAAAGGAAATTCGATGAAAAAGGTTTTATGAATGATGGTTAAACATTCTGTTCAATGTGATACAAATCTGTTGGATTATTAAATACTGGCTCAGTCAAAATCTCAAGCATGATTTTTATTGTCTGTTATTGATCAAAAAGTAACAAGCAGTTATGGTAATGAGGCGTTACGTTTATATCAAGTGGCACAAACGTGAAACACTTACTTTGCCTTGAGGATTGGTAGGGTAACAATTGCCCTCGATAAATATTCTTGTAAAATTCTTCATTAGTTTCACCCAGAGGAACTGAAAACAATTGGTTTGTTTTTGTATTTTCAAGAGTGTAAACTTGAAAATTAATATTATTTACAATACCGGTATAAGTTTTACTGTGGAAATATGATGACAACTGAGAGCCAAAGTGTTGCAGGAAATATTTTTACAAAAAAGTAATGTTTAATTGGTTAGAATCATTGTTTCTTTTTTGTTGCTTGCTACTCTTTAAGAAATATATAGACATTTTATTGTGAACTAGAAAATATATTAATGTAAAATAATATATTTTAGGTTAATTTTTGTAATCCTTGGTATTTTTATATGAGCATACAGTACTATAATGTATTTACTAATTTTACTTACAGTAAGAAATAGTAAATTACAATTCAAAACTGATTGTTGAATTGTTTATATTTTTATTGTTTAAAGTGAAGGCAGGAAGTGAGTGAGTTGTGATTAAAAATCACACTCATTTAGATTTTAGAAAATACAGATGGTTCTTCCACATTTATTTATTTAAGTGAGATTCCATTGCAATCAGATGTTGAAGATTATCATTTTATCCACCATCAAACTTAATACTAAATAACTTGCCCAAGAAAGATAAGTGTATGTGCCATCTATCCGTCCGCTGATTTTGATGTACTGAGAATATTTTAATGTCAAATTGGTCCTTATAACTCCTAATGGCTTAAGTATTTATTTTCTAACTTTTACGTAAAGTGTGTACACTTTGTAAACAATTAGCCTTTGTTAATATTATTAATCAAAAGAGAATACTGCCTAATAAACCTAGTTTGTTGATACAAATTACAATATCTATTAATAATAACACTCTTGCATGGTAAGCAAATAAAGTAAAAACTTCCTTCTTTAACGATTTTAAATGGCATATTAAGTAAAAGTCTAAACATACTTTATTCAAAATTTGTACATACAGAATACATTCTAACATCAAATGGAATCAACTTACTGAAGTAGAAGTTACGATTGCAACAATGTTATTACAATGTGTAGATTAACTTTAAATGTTAGTCATAGAAAGCATTCATCTATGGTATATAGTGTAATGTTTTAGAAATTAAATATTTTGTTTAATTAAACTTTAAACTTTGTCTGTAAAATTTCATTTGATAAATTGTTTTTAAAAAAACTTAATATCTGCAACTACAAGTTTTTTGGAAGTTATTTGTAAATTTACAAGTGGGGCTGCTAACTGATCACGACTTCTCTGATTTTCTCTGATTACCGACCGTACCTTAAGTACCAAACATATTTTTCATTGAACTAGGACTACCTATCTACAATGCTGAAAGACAGGTATGTTGAAAACTGAAATGTTGACTTCGTTTTAAATGAAAACAATGATAGAACTAATTAAACGTTCATAGATAGTTTGTAATATATACTACAGGTAACATAATTAGGAGTAAAACCAAAACAACAGTTAAAAAATATAAAATTTAAGTTTTTCTTTAATAATTTGGAAAACTGTAACTGTAGAAAATAGGGTTTGTAGAGTAAGCATTAAAATAATGAAATATTGCATATAAATGAGAACTGATTGACTTACGTGTTGCCATGTTGATGTTTCTAATCTCCATGCATTGCACCTGGTTGATCATGCAATCACACTCAGTCTGTAGCATCAGAATCTCTTCTCTCAATGTCTTCACCTGCAATCAACATCATTCTGAAAGTGTACATTTCTGTGTTGTTCATTTCTGAGAGTATGATATTAACCCTTTACACTCCAGTTTTATTTTTAAATTTTCGTAAAAACCCTCTCGTATGGGTTTCCTCAGTCCCCTGTAAGCAAAATTTTAGCAAAACCGCTCTCTGGTACGGTACATTACCAGTCATTGAACCACTCCTCTAAGCGCGGGGATTTAGCGCCTCCCTAAGCTCAAAAAGTTCCACTAGCCGCCTAAATGGATTTGATGAGCCATTTTCTCTTCAGTGATCCTCAGCGGGTCATTGTGGCCCCCGCGAATTTGAGATTCAATGACTAGCATTGCATTGTACCAGAGCACACCCGGGTGGGATTCAACCCACGCCAGACAGACAGGGGCCAACTGTACGTCACTATAACCACTAAACCACCGGGCTGTTTGTTGTGGGCTGTCAAACTCGCACGTGAGTTGGCGTCAGAGGGGAAGGTAGTGGTAGTTTCGGTTTTCTCTGCTAGGTGCCGTTAGATTTTAATCAGCCTGGTGTTAATTGGTTGATTCCATCCCCAGCTCCTGCAAATCTTGCGTCGGAATTTATATTGAGTGTAATGAGTTTTGCCAACCTTTGCCAGTATAATTATGTGTTTAACTCCCATGAAGTATTGCTTGATCTCATATTTGCATCAGCTCTATCTCTCTATGTCACCAAGCCCTCTGACACTCTGATTTCTTAAGAAGATTACCATCCGGCACTTGAATTAACTATACCTTGTGGGGATAAGAGAGCTAAAGTCACTGGAGTCCTTGTGAGGAATTTTAGAAGATGCCGGGTCGAGCAGTTGTGTCGCTGGATTGAATCGCTGAACTATCCTGAGCCTAAAATGAATGATGTTGAAGCCTCCTTTGTGGATTTATGCTCCGAACTTGGAAATTGCATCAGCCTCAATTCTCCGCTTAGAAGACCCTTCAACTCTAACTTTCCCCATTCCTTTTTGCCTGAGCTTCGGGCATTGGTGGTTCAAAAGAAGACTCTTCACAAAGTGTATAAATGCTCACTTGGTGATAGCGACTTTAACTCTTTTAGGGCCGTCAGACGCCAGTGCAAAATGCTGACGAGTGAATGTAATAGGAATTTCATTGTGGTCATTGATGGAATCTCAAGAGGATCTCAAGAGGAACCCAAAGTCTTTTTGGGGGCACATCAAGTCACTTTCTAAGAGCCAGTCGTATCGGATAAACTTCATTTTGATCAAGTCTCAGTGGATGATCCTCAACGAATGAGCGAAGTTTCGCCGACTACTTTTCTTTAGTGTACTCGCCGACACCAAGTGACTTGGTGCCCAACTATAGTTACCAATCAAACATCAACATACCTGTTTGGCATATTGCGGCTACTGATGTAGAAAAGAAATTGAAACACCTTAATGCCAATAAACGTCCTGAACCTGACAATATCCCCCCTGCTGTTCTTCAGTTTTGTGCATCGGCTTTATCTCCTCACTCCTCACTTGGCCACTTATTTCAATTGCCTTCTAAAGGCTGGAATTTTTCCTGACTCTTTGAAACCTGGTTTTCTTGTGCCAATTTTGAATCTGGCCGATTGTAATCCAGTCTGTATTTAAAAACTTCTTCATTTCTGAACAACACAGCTTTCGCCCTGGGAAGTCTACAGTAACTAATCTTTGTGTCTTCTCTCATTTTGTGACTCACTCATTTTCTATCAGGTTGATTGGTATATTTTTTTCTGAGTTTTTGACAGTTTGCCATTGGTTTAAATTTTTATTTGAAGGTGGGAACCAGTAACTACATCTTGTGTTATTTTCCTTTGTTGCTAGTTTAATTTGAAGTTTAGTTATATCCAATTTAAAGAGTTCAATTGTAGTTTTGTAGCTTTTAGCTTCTTTTTTTGGCGAAGGTTTAGGCTCCGTTGAAAACATAAGCCGTAAACAGTGAGTTGTTTTATGTTTTGTTTTAAAGAGCTATATATATATATATATATATTCCGGGTGGCCACGATAAAGTGTACTAAATGAATTACAGGAGTACTATTAGAGCTAGAAAGATTTAACAAAACTTTTTCTCTGAAAACCAAACATGGGGATTTTAGGAAAAATATTTTTAAGATTCTCAGTATACAAGGTGTGTTATTACTGAAACTCACGGGGTCAAAACTTATCTTCTGTTTAAAATATATATACAATATGACCCGACCCACCTTTGTATTTAAAAATCTCAAGTTTTGACCCCATGAGTTTCAGTAATGACACACCTTGTATACTGAGAATCTTAAAAATATTTTTCCTGAAATCCCACTGTTTGGTTTACTTTTATTTATATAGAAATAAAAACAGTTCAAACGCTTCTTTTCATTTCTCCGTTATATTTCGCCAAATTGAATGGCTTTATCAAACAGTTTTGAAAACACACATTTTAACAAAAATGTTTTTTACAAAAAATAGTATTTCTGTAAAGTATTATTGGTATAAGTAAAAATAAACAAATTTGATAATTGGATATAAATGGTTATGGATATAAATTAAATTGGATATAGATCATTTGTTTACATTTTTACATGATAGATATAGATAAATACATGTAAAATTTAAATTACTACACTATGTTACAGAGGGGGAAAGGGTGATGGTTACAAAAACATAACTGTTGCATGAATTACATCTTTATCCAAACAATTATTTGCTCATTTCATCAATGATTTAACAGTTTAAATGTCACTCAATACTTAAATTGTACTCAAGTTTGATCTACTTTTTTTAAATGTATCACAAGATGTAAGACAACATTGATGTAGAAAGACTCTGGGTTTGATGAAAAGTGTAAACATACGGAGATGGTTGAACTTGTGCTGTCAATACCAGAACCTTAGTTGAAGTAGTGGTGAAGAGGTGAGAGGAGGGGGAAGGAAGGAGGGAAAAGCTAAATCCGGTGCAACATCTTTCCAATGCACATTCCTGGCGCCCCCAAATCTGGCAAATTGCCGGAATTCTCATTAATGACACTCTAGACTAATTATTATTATTTCATTTTTTAAAAGTTGTATGAAACAAATTTTAACTGTACACTTTGGTGTCTGAAGGTAAATTGCGACAAGTGTTCAAAAATAGTATTAAAATGGAGAAAATGATAAAAACTTTAAATAAAGTAGAAAGTTATTTATAAAAAGAGACAAGGAAAGAATATGTACCAAGATAATTGAATTTCAAAATATAAAACTACTGTAATGTAAATATTAAATTTTAAAAACTACAAACTTTATTACTGAACTAAACATTTTATTGTGCAAACCGTTAATATTGTTTATTTATGAGTTTAAAATAGTTTGAAAAGATTACTTCACCTTCAGTGTTTTTGTTGTACAGTCTAAAAAATAGAATTTGAGTTATGTAAATTTACTATGTAACAATGTATCAATTATAGTTGTCATAAAAAGAAGGGGAATACTTTGCTGTGCTCTAAATTAACTAGTAACTAATCATGTATCGCCATAAATAACTATGAAGGAAGGTTGTATTGCACGTCAAACTAAAGGTCTCTATAAGTAGAACACGCTCTAAACAGTGCCAAAAATGTGTAACTTGAAAAGAGTCATTTTAAGAAAAAAATGCAGTTAGTCTATTAACTGGTTTTATGTATGAGTGAATTGCTTTGAAATATATTTGTTCTTAAGCAACAGAGTATTTTAGTTGAAAACTTAACATTAATTACAAGTAACAGTATATTATTCTATTGGAAAATAACACCCAAAAACAACCGTTCAAACACTTAGAAATAAGAATGTAAAACTCACACTCATTTGTGCTGTACTACAAAAATAATCTATAAATCCATTATTTCAATGTCGCTACTAAGTTGGAAATTCTTTGACGATCAACCAAAGAATTTCCAAACTGTGCTCATTTTCACTTCTGAAATTATATGAAAATAAGACTTTATTTAATGGCGAAGTTATATCAATTAAGTCCTCTCTTCCACTTAACCATCATTCGCTAGATACAATAATTTACAATATATTACAAAATAATAGATGAACTAAAAAGGAAATTAAACAATGTATTCGCTTTAAAATGCGATAATTGCTGAGATATAACAAAATAGTTACCGCCCAGTATAAATTGTACTTTCAATATCTAAGGTTTTCGAATAGTTGGAGTTTGATCAAATAAATGAGTTTTTGGAGCACATTAATCTGCTCTGTACGTCACAATACGGTTTTCGCAGTGGGAAATCGACCCTACATAACAATACAATTAGTGTCAAAAACTCGTACAATAAATTTTTTTTTTTGACAATAGTAAATTATACTATATACCACAAGTGAGACCTTGAATCCTAATTAAATAATAATAGTAGTTGAGTTTTAAATATTCATGAATTCCGCTATACTATGAAATGAATTTTGAGCAGGTTTTACAAATGTCTTGGAATCAACCTTGAAGTCCCCTGATTTTGAACAGCAACATTTGCAAAAAAATTAATCAAACTATGTGCTACATTGGAAGGATCATGTTGCAAAGTTCCATTACATTCTACAATAATAGGTTTTTTTGCACTCATAGTTTTTCCATCATTTATAATTTGCCAAGCTGTTTTAGACATATTTTTGGAGTTTTTGATTTTGTTACTAATATTGTAAGATTTGGCTGCCCTGATAGTCTTTTTGTAAATCCTGTTATAATTCTTTACACAAGTTTTAAATATTTCATTAGTGGAATTTTTACTATGTTCTCTGTACATTTTCAAGTTACTTTGGAAACTAATATTCCTGAAGTAATCCTATTATTTATTCTTCTTTTGACAGATACATTTATGGACTTCATCGGACAAGATTTATCTAAACAAGTCATAAATGTTGATTTAAAATAATCATAAGCATGATTTACTTCTGTGAGAGTGTACAAATCCTGCCAATTTTGACTTTGAAGTAATTGTTTCAGTTTAATAATATTGTTTTCCCTAAAATTTCTCCTAATTTCTTTCAATTCCACGTTATTAAGGACCTCGCCATTTTGAACCGCACAAGTTGACCATAGTGGTCAGATAAATTTGTGTCCAACACCTCAACAGTGATGCTTTGACTTAGGTTTGAAATAACATTATCAATAGCAGTAGCTGAGTGTACAGTGACACGTGTTGGGGTATTTATCTCCCACTTGAATGTTTTAATTAAATCTTTAAATTGTTTGACATTGTTTTGATGACTATCCAAAACATTTATCATAAAATCATCAATTACTATAAAATTTGAGTTATTAAGGGCTAAGTGAGCTAGCAGTTGTTCAAACTTATCGAGAAACATCGGAAAATCGCCACTCGGTGACAACACTTTCAATATCTAAGGCTGCATATCTATGTATCAATAAATATTGATAAATTTATATTTATCAATTTATAAACCGACAATAATGAGTTCTATGTTGTTTTTAATATTAACGGAAATTGCAGAAATTTCAAAATTTTTCTCGGAGCATAAGTTTAAATTGAATTCATTAAACTAGTGTTCTGGTTTACAAAAGAGTGCAACACCACCTAGTTTAAAATTTTGCCTACAATAAATACTTCCCTGATGAAAATTTGATAATTAAAAAAGGCAGAAGTTTCATGAGAAAATCCATGTTCACTTACTACAACTATGTCTGGATTAATGTCTTGAATAGTAAAATCAAAAAGGTCTAATTTATTATTTGCACTTTGTGAATTTTGATGAAAGATTTTGATTCCAACTACCGCCCCATATCACTTTTACCTACTATTAGTAAAGTGATTGAGAAGTTGTTCTTATCTCGGATTGTCTCATTCTTGGATGATTATGATATTATTTCTAAGGGTCAGTTCGGTTTCAGAAAAGGTCTCAGCACTACAGATGCTCTCAAGAAGCTTTTTGAGACAGTCATTAGGGGGCTAGATAGTAAAAACAAAGTATTAAGTATATTTTTGGATCTATCAAAAGTAGATCATGGCATTTTGTTAAATAAATTACACTGTTATGGAATTCGTGGACTCCCCTACAGGTGGTTGGATTCTTACCTGCAAGGTAGAACACAGCAGAAGAGTGACTTTCTAATTTTAAAATATTTGTATTTTGTGATTATTTTCTTTAAAAAATAGAAAAATCATGCATTTGTATACTTAAGCTATGGTTTCCTAGAAAAGCGTTGACCGCTATACTACGGTGAATTTTGTCTACAATGCAATCATATGAAAGCGCGGCCACTGCTCTATAGGAAACCACTCCCATAATTATGATTACATTGAAAAAACCAAGTTCACCGTCCGCATATTACGGCCATAATATAGCGTTGACCGCTTTCTAGGAAACCATAGCTTTAAGAACTATTAGGCTGTGAATAACAAACAACTTGTTTGTTTATATTTGAACTTAATGGCGAGTTTACTATATATATGCAACAAGTGGTTAACTAACCAAGATTTTCCAACAAAAATATTATTGGATAAACCACTTTCTTAGTTAACTGGCAGTAACCCTAGTGGAATTACAGTGGACAGTATCAGTTTCGTGAGATGGATTGATGGTTGATACAATTTCTGTAAACCAGTAAAAGTGAGAAAATTCCAAGTGAGGCACAAATAGAAGCAAACTATCTTAGAGGATGATTTGACTCCTCTGTTATCAGTAATAGCTTTCATACGACATGCAACTGTAAGATGTACTTGTGGGGTAATACTGGTAGATGAGATTTAGTGCTCAGTGAGACAATTAAAAGAAATGAACTTGAAGAAGCGACAAAGCAGTTGCTGTAATGTGCTCCCAAAATAGTGAGCACATAATAACATGTTTAACATCACCAAGCCACAATAAACTCAACACAACACCTCATCCTCAGGTACATAACACAACTCTAGGAGGAATAAATCTTGGGGTCTGGCACATCTCCTCACAGTATCTTAGCCCAACATACTCTTTTTTCAAACAAGGGTAAAATAAACTCAATTTAAAAAAAAACTTCACAATTCGTCTGTTTATAGCTAAGTATAAATTTCTTATAGCATTTCAAAGTTTTACATAATTAGGCTACAACATAAATTGCCTTGAATACAATGCCCCTTTACCCTAGCAAAAAACAAAAAAAATTAGGGTCATCTTGACTTGTAAACAATTTGTATGGTTTCGTAGGTAAAGAAGTCCAAATGGTTGTCTATGAGCAGCAGGAATGCTTGTTATCTGTTTTACAAATACTTTACCAGTAACAACTGCAAAGTCGCAACAACTTTATGGCATGCTGTGTATGCTCTAACCCCTTTAAAGTGAGACTAACATCTCCTGAAGTAATATTTAAGTTAAATTTCAATGTGTTCAAGTTATCTTTACAATAGCTACAGACTTGATCAATCAAATGCAGATTTCACCAACTGGTCTATCAAAAGACAATAGATTTAAGGTGTCAACAGCGTTGAAGTGTTAAGTAGAACAACTATCCATACAAACAATAGGTTTGTAAAAAGCAGCTATGGCCTTTTCTTTTTTTTAATTTTATTAATGATTTTAGCTTTAATGTTCCAAATTTATCTGTTCTGTACGCTGACGACACAACTCTTTTACGCTCTGGTATTGACTACCTTTCTGTAAGTACTCAGCTAACTCATTTGCTGGAAGTAGCAAAAATTTAGTATTCTGCAAACTATCAAGTCATCTTGTAAGTACTCAGCTAAATCATTTGCTGGAAGTAGCCAAAATTGGTATTCTAAAAACTCTCTAGTCATCTTGTAAGTAAGTACTCAGCTAACTCATTTGCTGGAAGTAGCAAAAAATTGGTATTCTGCAAACTCTCTAGTCTTAACGAAAGTAAAACTGAAAACATACTATTCACTCTCAAACATAATATGTAAATGTAAATGAGTAATTTCTAAGACCTGTAAAACTTCTAAGCAAATTTTGGAAAACCCTTCAAGGGTTATTTATGTACTAAGGAAACTAAACAACTGTGTAATCAAGGAAGTTTTGATCACAACATATTATGGATTATTCCATGTTCACTTTTGCTATGGGGTACCTCCAGTGCTGCTGAAAAGGCTTTAATGTAGCAGAAAAAGCGATCAAGGTTAAATGTAGCCTAGGTTTTATGGAATCCTGTAAAAAATATTTTTCAGAACTCAAAATCATGACCTTAGCTAATTTGTTTATTAATTAGAATTTATGTTAAAGAAAGTTCTCATTATTTTGCAACACATGATAGTGTTTACAGCTACAATACTAGACATAAGCAGGACTTGGTTAGTCCTAATATTAGTTTAAGTAAATCTTTAAATAGTCATTCTTACCAACAGTGAGCATTAATATAATTAGTTACCTTTATCAAGCTATATGCCCATTGTATATTTATTTATATTTAATGGAAGATAAACCTCTTTTAATCTTAAAAAGATTTTCAGTGTAGTTTACTATTATACAATTGACAACATAAAGAAATATAATTATTATATGATATGACATTTTGTTTAAGTTAACCTTTAATTACTTATTGAGAATGTTTAGTGTACTTTATGTTCAAACTAAAAAAGCCCATACCTTTTCTTAGAGATAAAATGTTGATTGTTTTCATGGTTTTAGTTGACAAATTATAAAAGAAATAAACATATTATCACTTGCAAATGTCAAAGAACAGGTAACCACTAAAAGCAAGATTCAATAAACAAGGTTACTTCTTATCTTTATCTATACCTGACCTTGCCTGTAACAGCTGATAATACCAAGGAGGTTAATCTAAAAGAAGCTTGCACGAAAGAATTTCAAGGTTAAATTGAAGCAAGTTTTGGAAAATATTTTGTTGCTCTATAATTTATTGGTTAGTTGCTGTAAGGACATTAGGGGTGCTAACCCAAGCTAACTTAAACTTTAAATCTTAAAATATTTTTCATTTTAACAACACAGTTCTAAATTAGTGTAAAGGTAAAGTTTGAGTGCATATGCGCATGTTAAGTAAGTTCATAATATATGAGGGTCATCCAGAAAGTAAAGAACGTTTTGGCATGGTAAAATAAAAAAAAAGATATTAACACAAAACTTTATTTACAAATGTATAGAACCTTCCTCTACTTTTGTACATAGACGCCATGGATTTCAAGACACTTGTTAAAACGTGGGACCAGTTTTTCCATAGCCATGTTGTACTAATTTGCCGCCAAAGACTTGAGCCCGGTTTTTTTTACTGTCTACGCTAGTGGCATTTTAATTTTGAGACTTAACCTAAGATTTTTTGTGGCCATTACCAAACGCTTTTTGGGAAAATGGTCCAAACCCATGTTTTATGGTTTCACACCTTCTTGGAATTTCTCATCGTTAGCAAACTAGTTTCTACCCATAAAATCCTTAAGCTTTGGGAATAAGTGATAATCACTTGGTGCCAAATCAGGGCTGTAATGTGGATGGAAAAAAAATCCCAACGTAGACGTTGAAGTTCGTGACGTGTTCTTGCAGATGCATGAGGCCGAGCATTGTCATGGATCAGCAACAATTTTTCTGAAAGCATTCCCCGTCTCTTGTTTTGGATGGCACGTTGAAGTGTTTCACCATACTCAATCGTTTCCCCTCTCGGAACACTCTTTATTTGGCTATAAATTTCAATAGGTTTAACGTTTTGAGCGAACATTTAGCGGGATTTTCAATTGTCGACGCCATTATAAATCACTGTGAAAACGAGACGCATAACCACACAGCAACGAACATAACCTCAAATTGAAGAGGAAGACTGGAGCTAGCAGCTGCGTGCGGACTGGTAGTGGAGAGAGGTCTGCGCGGTGCGTGATGCGTAATTGTTCTTTACTTTCTGGAAGACCCTCGTAGTATTGCAAGTATAACTTTTCAAAAACTAATTTAACTTAATATATGGATTGCCTTTGTTTACTTAGCTGGGCTAAAAACAACTAAAATTTAACAATTTTTAGCTAAAACACAAAAAAGTAAGTTTTATGAAATCCTCAGATCATGGGAATAGTAATGTTACCATTAACCCCAATTTACTTCAAGAAACAGACATTGTCATGTTTTTAGACATTATTTTAGATAAACATCTTACATGGAATCGAATCCCCACAGTGATTTTGTATGAAAACGAGTTTTGTCAGGATTATTGTTAGTAAGAAAATGGTCATTATAGTGTAATAGATATATATTTTAAAATTAGCATTCATATTTATCTTTTTAAATATATTCTTATGTTTGTGGGGGGTAATAATTTTGAGAGCAAGATCCAACGTGTTTTCATATTACAAAAAGTTGAAGTTTGAATATTATCCAAACTTAATAACAGATGCTTTTAACGCTCTATACAAACTACCTTTTTATTCATTATATATTATGGAAACTGTGTTGTTTTTCAGATCTAAATATTCCTTTGGTGATTGTAATAATGAGACTATATAAAACTTTAGATATCAAAATGTTAACAAGCCCTCGTTCTAGACTTTAAATGTATGAAAAACTAAAATTTGAAACTGGTAAAACAATGTTTAACCCCCTACCTAACATTTTAAGAAATAAGGACTTACATATATTTTAAGCACATTGAAAAAAATCTATATCATAATTTTGTTATACTTTGAGAGAATTTAAAGATACGTAATACAGTTGTAATTTGAATCTTTTAAATACTGTATATAGATATAAGTTGTTACCCCCGCTATTATATTTTCAATTATTGTAGGTCAAGCAAAAGAAATATTTTGTAAAAATGTCAACAATTAATTCTTGTTTATATTCAAAAAATATAATAAGTACGAGGGCTGTTCAGAAATTAACTTCCGTTTTTGTAAAGCTTGTAAGAGAGTGAAACCATATGTACAAAATATACTTTGTTAAATAGCCTGACTCATTGTGAATCCAACAGTATCTCATTGATTGTTTGAGCAATCTATTTGGTGGAAGTGTTCAATATTGAATACATTCATAGAGTCTTGTACAAATCTACTTATATTTTTAAGTTAATTTAAGACATGTTTCATTTGTATTGAACATCATCCATCAGTTTACAAATAAATATATACAAATACAGTTTTTATTTGTAAACTAATGACAAGGCCGTCACGTGGCTTGTTGGCGCCCAAGGCGAGATTTTGTAAGCATCCTCCCTTCCTTAAATCATTCTTTAGCCCATGCATTATTACCTTTGTGCCTTTAAAAATACCAAAACGCCCAATCGGTTACCTTTCAAGAATACCACTGACAGGAGTCCTCACCACAAGCTCAGTTTTTACACTAAAAAGGCTTCATTCATGGGGATAAAGTTTTTCAATTACTTACCTCAGAACTTAAAAAGTTGCATAAATAAGAAATCATTTAAAAATAAATTTAAAACAAATCTATTAAAAATAAGTTGTTATTCGTTAGAAGAATTCATTTTAGAGTGAATATATGTTATTTTTTTAAATATATAAATATAACATTCTGTATCCAACATTTTTTCCTGTTAAGCTACATATTTATAAGCTAGTAAAAAAGTAATTTCAATAAGCGTTGTTTAAAATTTAAGTTTTAGCTTTTTTTACTTTTTAAGTCAAATATTGTTTTGAATTGATTATTGTAATTTAAGATCATTACTATTCTATAAGATATTTGTAATGCTGTTTTGTCATGAACTTAAGTTTGATATATTAATTTGAAACAAAAAAACTTAATTTAAGAACTGACACTATTTATGAATGTACATAGAAGGCAAATAAAGATATTATTGATTAATTGATTGATTGAGTTAATATTTCATATTCATATATAAGTCTTTGCTCCCAGTTATCTTGACTCACCTAAACACGTCAATAAGTTGAACCTTTTCATAGTATTACTAACGCCTTTAGCACCCTACTGACCGTGGTCCGCGGCGCCATCCTAGTTGTGGCGTCCAGGGCAATTGCCTGCCTCGGCTGCCCTATCCACGCCAAGGCCCTGACTGATGATATTCAATATGGACGAAACATGTCTTGAAATTAAATTTAAAATATATGTGGATTTGGACAAGACACTATGAATTTATTAAAAATAGTATATACTTAAAATAATAGCTCTATCAACTTACAAAAAATATTTTTGGCATCCACCTTTTGCTAAAGAGGTTTTTTTCTAGAACCCTTGTTTAGCCAAACAAGTTTAAATTTTATCTTCAACTTCGAAAAGTTAAATGTATTTCAGTATTTTGTGACCTTAACACGTTTCAGAGTCAATCGTGTCCATTTCTTGTAACGGACACTGGCGGCTGAATGTAGGGTAGAAAACCTTGCGCTTAAGTTTCATAAAAGCTCTGATTTTCATTGGGAATATGCCAAACTATAGATTAAAGAATTCTCTTTAATAGGAATATAGCAAAGAGCTCTTTTACATTTTTATAGTAAGAATACAAATAGTGTGCATTTTAAAATCTTTGAACAGAATAGCCCTGGCATTTAGGAGAATAGACAGTTATACATAAACAGAGTAATACATGGTTTGTAAAAGGAACCCCAAATCCAAACTTGGTACCATAAAATGAGCACTTATCCTAATCCCAGGAATATATTAAGATTTAAAAAAAAACTTTGTACACATATGTATACATGGGGGAAAATACACAGAGCACAGATATAAAAATACAGTGCTATTTTATATCTGACCATATTAAATTTTGCCATGTATAAACTGAACAGATTTTTTACTGTCTAAAAAATAAATGATTAAAAGAATTTAATTTTTACATAAAATTTGATTATTTAGTTTGGGATTCTAGTTTCAAGTATACCAGCTAGTGTGCATGAGTACGTTATTTATAAATGATTGATCTAGTGGCAAGAAAGGCTGCAAGGTGAGGCTGAGACTGGAGAGGAGATGCAGGGCTGGGCGGCTGGCCATTATTTCAACCATGACCGTCTCTACCTGCGTTTGGCACTGCACTAGTCATCAACAACCTATGTACTTTGAGTATACATTACTAACCTATAGAGCACAATCCCCAGGCTATACCCATTTCATTCTCTTCAAAAATAACAATAATATTCGTTCCGTGAAAAGTATAGACTTTGTGGTTTAATTTTGCACATTAACTTTATTAATTACTTGAAATTGCACTAATGCCTATTTTGTAGGCTTGTTGTTGTTTTTTAATATACAGTATTGTTAATCAAATATATAAATATAAATTTTAAAAGTACAAAAAAATTATATAAATAGATAAATAACTCACAGTTACAATAAACTAAAAAATAGGGTAGTGTTTAGGTAAATTATATATAAATTCTTTGGTCTTCAAATTTCATTAGTAATAAATTAATTTATACAAATTGAGATCTATAATAAGTCATTTGACAGAGTATTTAAATTATGTTTGTAATATTTCCAGCTTGTTGATTTAAAGTCACTATTTGTCAGTCACATGTTTTGGATAAACATTCAGATTTAAGAACTAAATTTGAAGGCATAAATAGTTGGGTCGGATGGTGTAGTGGTGAGCATAATCGCTCGGCAAGCGAGAGACCCGGATTCAAATCCCAGTTCGGTCCAAACTTGTTGGTCTTCAAATTTCTTTAGTAATAATATATCTTATATTACTTATATAAAATATTAAAACTAGCCTACGAATAATGGCTTATATTTCCAAACTGTCTTTGTTCAATACTCATAAACTAACACAACAAACTATAAAAACACTTCAAAATAAAACAATATTTACACAATCAGATGCTTTCAATCATAAGAGTTCTTCATCTTATGTTCAGCCCAATTGGTTGCCTGCTTTTTAAAATAAGTTGATGTGCAATACAATACATATTTCTTTATTTGTAATTTCGTAGAGAAATACAATGGTGTCATCTTTGGCCAGTTAGTTATTTATTTATTACAAGTAGTACACTCTTCTAGTTTATAAAAAGGTCTTGTCACGAGCCATCCTTGCATTTCTTTCTTGAAGTACTTTTCTGTAGAGAGCTTCTCTAGGTAGGCAGGCAGCAGGTTGAACAGTTTGGGTCCCATGTAACTAGGCTTTTCCTCTGTAAGTGCAAGGTGGTGAGCTGGTAGGATAAAGTTATTTCCGTTTCTGGTGTTGTAGTTGACGTAAATTGGACGTATTAACTGCATAGCAGACAACTTCCAAAATATATAGCGACACCACTGTGAGTACTTTTAATTTTTTAAATGATTCTTGGCAGGAATCTACTACAGTATTCAGTCCAGCCAGTACTTAAATGGCTCTCATTTGTAGCACCAGTACACGTTGCATAATTTTGTACGAGGAGTTGCCCCAAATTAATAGCCTAATAGGCCATAATGGAGGTGGGATTCAAAGAGTGAGTGGTATGCCATCTTTACTGTCTCAATTGTGCCGATGCATTTTATTCACCTGAGGACATATATGCTGGTGTTTAGCTTCCCACAGAGTTGGTCTACATGTGCATCCCATGTTAGTCTGCTGTCTATGATAATCCCAAGGTATTTCACTTCTTTGTTTAGGAGTATTTCAGGTAGACTTGTCATGTGCACAGTTCTTCTTCCCAGGTTGAGTTGTTGGGGTTTTGTTTCATTTAGTACCAAGTCATTTTGGTTGCAGTACTGTTTAGCCATATTCATAGCTATGTAAGATGTTACTTCCAGTTCTTGAAGATCTTTATTGGCAACCAGCAAGGCGGTATCATTAGCGTACATGACACCCTGGCTGTGGTCTTGTACGTAGTTTGGGAGATTGTTGCTTAAAAGTATAAACAACACAGGTCCAAGTGCTGAGCCTTGAGGCACGGCCCGGTTTACCGGAAGGTGTGTGGATACAGCTTTAAAGTGTTTTTAATTTTTGTGAATGGCACTTCAACCATCTGCGTTCGCCCATCCAGGTAGCCTGCCAGCCATTTACACCCAGGGTAAAATGTAGGTTAAGATGATGAGCTACTGTGATAGGGTCTTGAATTGTCTTTCCATTTACATTAAGTTCTATTGTCCAAACTTAAGCTATTGTTGAGTTTTATTTTTATTTTAGTGATTACTTTAATTGTTTATGATTTTCCAGAGTGCTTTTTGTTTGTTGTTGGAATATAAGATGAAGTTGGCAGTTGTCTGTTTCCTGAGTTGTTTTATCCTTAGGTCAGTCTTTTTTTTAGCTGCGGTGAGCATTTTATCCTGTGCAGTCTCGACATCTAGCAACTTCGTATCTGTAATAAATCTTGGCTCTCTGGGCTATATGAGTTTAAATTTTTAATATTAACTTTACATATAATACCGGGTAGCTACGACAAAGTGTCCTAAACGGATTACAGGAGTACTATTAGAGCTAGAAAGATGGAACAAACTTTTCTCTCTAGAAATCGTACATGGAGATTTCAGGAAAAATATTTTTAAGATTCTCAGTATACAGGGTGTGTCAATACTGAAACTCACAGGGTCAAAACTCGAGATTTTTAAATACAAAGGTGGGTCATAGTGTACATAGTTTTAATCAGAAGACAATTCTCAACATTTTGGCGGAACAATTTCTTTGATATGTTAGCCATTACAAAACTAGAGCTATGAACATGAGTCAGCTTTTTACGGGACGCTCTGTAGTTAAACTATAAATTCGATTAAAAATATGGCGTTTACAGATTATTTCTCAGAATTTAATGAGCTTTTTAATGGTATGAAATACAACCATGTTTTTAAAACATTCCTAACCTCAAAATCGATGTAAACATTGAAGTTACTATTATCATGAATAAGTAAAAAATATTAAATAGTAAGGTATAGCATGTTGCATATCATTGTAAAGATCATTTTAATATGAACATTTTTTGTATTAAACATAGATTTGTATCTTAATTAGTTTAAGAGCTATAACAAAAAAAACAATTTTAACCTTGATTTTGCCTGTATTTTAGTATTTTATATGGTCGTTTGACTTGCTTGGTACCTAATTTAAGAGCCACAATTCTAATTAAATAGTTCTTCTTAGTAAAAACTCATAAAATTACAAAAAACTAACATAAATAAGAATATAACAATAATTGTTTGTAACTGTTATAAAACAGAGTTGGGAGAGAAACAGTTGTCATGGTTCGTTGTCAGATGTTGTTGCGTACTTTGCAATATTTTATCTGCTTTGTTATATCAGTTGATTGATTTCTCCAGCTGTTGTATTGCTGTATTTAAAATTTCTTTACATTGTTACGTGTCAAATAAAACATTTGAAATACAACAGCTTGAGAAATCAATCAGCTGATATAACACAGCAGACAAAATATTGCAAAGTGCGCAATAAAATAACCATGACAACTGGTTTTCTCTCCCAACTCTGTTTTATAACAGCTACAAACAGTTATTGTTACATTCTTATTTATGTTTGTTTTCTATCATTTTATGAGTTTTTACCAAGAAAATTATTTAATTAGAATTGTGGCTCTTAAATTAGGTACCAAGCAAGTCAAACGACCGTATAAACTACTAAAATACAGGCAAAATCAATGTTAAAATTGGGTTTTTGTTACAGCTCTTAAACTAATTAAGATACAAAGTTATGTTTAATACAAAAAATGTTCATATTAAAATGATCTTTACAATGATATGCAACATGCTATACCTTACTATTTAATATTTTTTACTTATTCATGATAATAGCAACTTCAATGTTTACAACCATTTTGAGGTTAGAAATGTTTTGAAAACATGGTTGTATTACATACTATTAAAAAGCTCGACAAATTCTGAAAAATAATCTGTAAACGCCATATTTTTAATCGAATTTATAGTTCAACTATAGGGCGTCCCGTAAAGGCTTACGCGACTCATGTTCATAGCTCTAGCTTTGTAATGGCGCAACATATCGAAGAAATTGTTTCGCCAAAATGTCGAGAATCGTCTTCTGATTAAAACTAGGTACACTATGACCCACCTTTGTATTTAAAAATCTTGAGTTTTGACCCCGTGAGTTTCAGTATTGACACACCCTGTATACTGATAATCTTAAAAATATTTTTCCTGAAATCTCCATGTACGATTTCTAGAGAGAAAAGTTTGTTTCATCTTTCTAGCTCTAATAGTGCTCCTGTAATCTGTTTAGGACCCTTTAACAGCCAGGCCATTAAAAGATAAAGATTTATCTTTATGGCCACCCGGTATATAAAGATTTGATATACGAGTCAAAAGGTGTTCTGAAGCAAAAAACTGCAAACCGCACCTTTCTTTGATGTGTCCTTCTCTTTGGCGAGAGAAATGAATAGCTCTATTTCCTAAGGAAATTCGCTAACAAGTTTTTTCGAGGCGCCTGCATTGACTGTTTTATTGGGCTTCTAAATAAAAACTACTGAACCAAACATATTTCCTAACTATGGTCTTAAAATGCAAATGCATGGCCTCCTTCTGTGACTCAGGAGGTACAGGGAAGCTTAAAATTGCTTTCTGCTTTGTTCGATATGGCAGTAGAAATTAATAGCCTAATATCCTTTGGAAATTCGCTGAATAAGTTAAAACTGGTAGTGTTAAAATTGTTGACAGTTATATTAGAAGAAGCAATATTATTGCGAACAGAAGAAAAGTAAACATCAAAAGCGCTCTACAGAAAGACGAGTTCATGGCAGACGATTGGGAAACCGAATAAATTGTAGGGCTTCTGTGGAAAAATTCGAATGAATGAGAAATTGGGTAAATAAACTTTATAATGTATGTTTGAATGGAGTTTCGATGTAACGAGTGAATGCAAAATTTTAGCTATATTTTTTACCTAATGTTTCCTTTTTGATGATTGTGATACAAAATATTTTGTAACATTCGCAATAAAATATTTTATTATTATTATAAACAATTTTAAGGAAATATTATATTTGGTTTTTAGATTGTGTCCATACATTTACTTTTTAAAATACCAACCAGATTTTTTCCCATGCATTCAAAATAGCAATAATGTAATGTGAATTATTGAAACTATGTGAGTTACAAACCTGAAATAAACTAAATACTCAAGTTAGGTGTAAAGGGGTCATCATAGTAATAAATAGTGTTTCAACCAGAATTGCACACATAATTACTGTCAGAGGCGAGTGCCAGTTACACTTCCTGGCGTCAATCTTGTTCCAATCAAAACACAACAGCTGTTCAGCCAGGAGTACCGCAAGGTTACATACTAGTCCTTGTCACGTCCACCAATACCATCAGGTTCATATGTTCCTAGTTAACCTTGTCAACGACAACAGTTCTTGTAGAAACAGGTCCTCCTAGTTTTGAGTTGAATATCTCATTTTCAAGGAGTCAATTTATGTCAAGGAGTATTTATAATGTCCAACAGCCCGTCAAATAACAAACACACACTCTGACACACGATCATCAACATCGAATGAAATGTTATAGTCGAAATAGTCGACTAGTGTAGAAATCGAATAGTCAACGCAGCGAAATTGATGATACAATTACATACAAAACTCAACTTTCTACACAAATTTTCTTTTTTTAAATTTTCATAAAAGTCATAATATTTATAAATATTTATAGAGAATGACAAACTTTACTTAATACTGGTTCCCATGTTGCATTACCGTTAGCTAATTTAAACTGTGTAATACCGGTTTAAACTATCCTATTGTAATGGGACAAAAACAGGAATTATTGATAAATCATTTTAAATTACAAGAACGTATTATCAAATTGATAAAACTGTTTAAACTTTTGATTACATTTTTTAAATCACATTTAGAACAGGGTGTTCATGGAAGCGTGCTAATAGGATTGTCACACTGGTGCGGACGGGCCAGCGACAATTTACAGCCCCAACGGGGGTCGACAACGATGCCTGATGTTTTCTGGATGACAAATACACATTTCTTGCCTGAAATCCAAGTGCCAGCTTAGAAAATTTCATCTGTACCTTATTCATCCTTTAGGTTAATTTGAAGTGGGTGACAGAGACTGTCATCTGTCACAGAGTGCCGGGCGCACTGCGTCCACGCGTCTTCCACTCGTAAAATAGTCCCAACTTTAAAGCCACTTTTAAATATGTTTAAAATAAAAAATAAACTAACCTAACTTAACTTCACGATAATAACTAATTCACCTTTAAGTTAATTTGAAGTGGGTGACAGAGACTGTCGTCCACCGGAAGCCGCACTCACCGCTCATGCTGGTCTCCCAATCGTAAAATAGTAGCCAACTTTAGTCACTTTTAACCACTTTTCAATAAGTTCCGCGCCTCAAAACAATTTTTATATGTATAGGGGTCTTCTCCACATCGTGCTATATCAGTTTTAGCTCATAAGAAGACAAGACACTATACTGGAATAATACCAAGATGTAGGTCGGGCTAACTTCACGCCGGTCTAGCCAAAAATTCGAACTTCACTGTCAGTAACACGTTCTTTAGCAAATGTATACAATTAGGAATTTTTTTCGCAACATATTATTAAAGGACAAGGTAAACTCATACGTTAGAAGTTTAAATCGTCTAACCCCTATAATTCAGGAGAAAAAGATTAAAAACTGTTGCAAAATTGTGAAAAAAGGAGCAAATTTGAAACGTTTGCTCTTTTTGAGGGTGAAGGAGGCCAGATACGACAAAAAGTCTTAGGACCAAAATGATAGAGCGCCTAAAACCTGACCATGAAAATTCAATCCGTTTTAGATAGGACCGTTCACCCACTAGATGTTTTTTTAGAAAAACATGTTTTCCCCATTTTGGTTTTTTTTTTTTCAGGTGGTTAAAATTTAAAATTTTGGGTTTTGGCAATTTTTCCGTCGGTGAGTGTGAAAGGTACCTACATACCAAATTTCAAGTTTCTAGCTTATCTAGAAGTGGGTAAACATTTGTATATATCAGTGAGTGAGTTACACAGAGGGTTGTATATATTATGTATAAGAATGAAATTGAATCATTCTTTAAGAGTAGTGAATCATCCTCCACTCGTAAGAAAGATATTCCTGGCAAGTTAAGTCTTTTTAGTGAACTTCTACTAATCAGGCATTTTCGCTGATCCGGCGCTTCATACTGTATATCTATAGAAGTATAGAATAGATATACAGTACGAAAAAAGTTTTTTTGTGTTTACTGAACATTAGACAGTTGGGTGAAAATTATATCTGAAATCAGGTCGCTAATATTTCAGCTTTGACAGAATATTCCATTATCTGGCAGAATTCATCAACTTTTTTACTGGATGTCTTTTTAATGACTATATGCCACTTTTGGAATACAACTTGGAAGCTGTTGGTTTGATGTGAGTAAGTTTCAATAAATCAGTTTTTATTTTTACTCAGACCCTCTCATTTACTTGGACAGTTAACACTTTCAAATAATAAATTAACCTCTGCTGACCTAGGGTTTAGTTTAAAATTAATGACATATTTTACAACAGCCCATGATTAACAGACACATATAAATGATAAACACAAGATACATACACAAGATAAATGAGCCCAGGCACAGGACAAAATAAGGTTTGCTTGTGTTTGTTAATAATTAAACCTACAAGAACACCAATTAAAGTTGGAATGAATGAGAACAATTTTATGCTTTTGATGTTTCAAAAGTGTTTGCTAGTCCAAACACTAAACTAGATAAGTGAAAAACTGAAAATCACATCTCATTCAGCAATAATGTACGTCTCCTGCACTCATTCATTTGAACATGCTGCATGCATCAATCAAGAAGACATATACAGTTATTGAATGAAGTTTTAGCTCAATTAGAATAAATGAAATATTAATTACCTTTTGAGACTAAATGATGTTTGGTAGAAGTGGAAAGTAAATCAGATGTAGGCTGCAAGGTAGGACCAGGAGCCGTCGCTGGTAGAGAGAGAGGTCTATGTGAGGTAGTACGAGCCGCTGTCACTGTCCCTTGACCTCCTGGCCCTATGCTGATCTTCAGGCGAGACTGGTATCCTTGTCTAGGGTCGTAGGAACAACTCGAGTAGGTCAAACCTCCAGCGTTGGAACTGATATCAATAGGAGGTTGTGGCTCGGATGAGGGAGGTCGTAGTGTCAGATTTACAGAAGTGTAGGGGCCGGAAGGTTCTGGTGCTCCTAGAAAGTGTGGTGTTGGATCTACATTCAAAGATGTGCAATGTCTCTGTGTGGTCACATCTACTGTCAGGGGTGGAAAGATTGGACTGGGCGGAAACAAAGGAAGAGGATAGTTACTAGGAGTCACCGGCGCAGAGTGGTTTCCATACGACATTACACTGACCCTTGTTCTCTCACAGTGGCAAGAGTCATCGATTCCCGTAACGAATTCACTACTACGGCACTCTCGACGGATCTGTCTACTACTCCACTTTTCATCCTGGATGGATAATCTAGAGAAAGCACCGATATTTTCATCACTACCGTGTTGTCTTGATAGTTCTTCTGAATATCTTTTGCAAACTTGATGAGCTGCACCACGAGTACATCTGAGGCTGTCAAGCGATTGACGTCCGAGTAACCTACGGTCAAAATCCCACTCTGAGTCTTCTAGTTGAAGAGAGTCTGGTCGCCGTTGGGTTTCGTAGCTTCCTTCAGCAGCCATCTTGCAAACTCTACCACCGGGAAAACTGTATGTCTGATTTTCTTTAGACAGGACTGCTTCACACACCTCCTTATCATGTGCATTCTGTAACAAACCAAACATGAACTTAACACTGAGGCTTCAATTTTTGGGTGACCAAGTTAAACCCAACTGTGTAAGTCAGAGGATTTCGAACGAATCAAAATATGGATCTTATTCTGCCATAATTTGAAAAGGGGTAATTAAGGTAAATAATAGACACTTGCTAGAGCAGATTGTGGTAAACCTGATGCGGGCAATACAGACAGAAAAAATTGAAACGTACCAAAAACATCAAATTTTTTAAATTAACAACTTGTATGAGCAACAGTGCATTTTCTATGCTTTGCTGTGCAATACAGTGCAATTATCAGCTAGGGATTAAATCATTGGGGCATATGGCACTGTACTACAGTATAATTTCAACAACACCAAAGTTATAAACTTCAACTCTACTTTAGCCCGGCAGTCAGCACAATAATACCAAGACGCATGAACTATAGTCAATGGAAAATCAATACCACCAGCTTACTGTTCCCACTGGACAAGCTGGCTCCATGACCTCTGATACGCAGTTGTAAAGCAAACAAAGTAATGCAGTGCTTACAATTAGTACAGATCTGTAATGTCTGAAGTGAATAGTAATGTCTGCTAAGAATAAAAATTCAAATGCGTAAATAAAAATTCAGAAACTCAACTTGTGTAATCTTGAGTCTATTTCCATAATTTCTAGTGGGGCAGAAAGTGAGTTATCATCAAACTTACTCTCATCCCAATTTTCAGATTCTGGATTTCCACCACATTAGCCCATTCAAGTGAGAGATGTCTGTATATTATATTTAAAACACAACTTTAATAAAATTGTAGTAATTTGGTTATCTGTTAGTTGTACATAATTGTAAAATGGATTTGTGACATTTAAATAATGAAAGAAATTTATAAGAGAACATTGATCATGTCGTGAACATCCCAGTAGCCAGGAGTCCACCCCCACGCTAAAATTAGCAGATTTTTATAAAAATACAGATTATTAAATATTTTGTAAAACTTTGTATATTTGTATTATGAAATGACAATATTTAATATTATGAAACTATTCTTTGTTTGAAGTTTGTTGATGACAATGGAAGAATTTCAGAAATTGAACTTTTATTGTGGACATTTTCCATCGTTAGTGAGCAAAAAGATCTTGACGTTTCGGGATTTGCAATCTAATCCGTCTTCAGGTGAAATGTAACCTAAAACATAAACAAAACATTAGAAAAAGAGCTAGCCTAAAGTAATCAGCGTTAGCTGACCATTCAAACACAACCAAACAACATGTAACTGTTAAAGTAAAACAAAATACAAATCTACATTTTATTGTTTTCTAGATTAATTCTCTAAGATTTAATGTTTTGTTTGACTTTAACAGCTACATGTTGTTTGGTTATGTTTGAATGGACAGCTTACGCTGATTACTTTAGGCTGGCTCATTTTCTAATGTTTTGTGTTGTTTTAGGTTACTTTTCGCCTGAAGGCGGGATCAGATTGCAGATACCGAAACGTCGTGATCATCTTGCTCACTAACGATGGAAATAGTTCACAATAATAGTTCAACTTACGAAACTATTGTGGGAGTATTATTATAATTGCCTGTAATCTTTTTCTCCAAACATTATATTTTGATATTGGTCGTTGAAGTAATTACTTAATGGCTGGCAGTCACCCACCTATTCTAAATCAGACTGTGGCTTAACACCTAGGGTTTGCTTTAGTTCAGTCATTAACCACTAGACCACTGGAAAGCGTTAGTGGCATCATTATGGGCTGTCAGTCAGTCTGTTGACAGCAATTATATTTGCATCTTTGTTTTTCCTACAGTTGGAAAGTGAATAGTGGGTTGACTGGTTTTATGAGATGCAATTATATGTTATGTGATTTAATATCTAGACATATTGTAATAAGAAACAGATAAGCTGTAAATACTGTAGTACACTTAAAAAAACTAACAAAATTCTTTAAGTGAAGTATTTTGGAAACAGTATTGTATAGATTGTTATGGTTTTAAGACACACAAAAACTTCCTCTAAAAACATATTTTTAGGGTTTAAATTTTCACAAAAATTTAGGTGAGGGCCATTGGACCATCCCTGACCCCCCCTTAATAGTCAACTCCTAGTCAAAATTTAATATTGCCACTAAATAGACACTTCACATACCGATCAAGAGGTCTGGTTCATTTAGTAATATTCTAGAGGTCTGGGTTTATTTAATAATATTATATCATACCGAATCTTATTTAGTAGTACAGTAGACCCTCGATAGAACGGACTAATGTGGCGGAAGGGTGGTCCGACAAAAAAACGGACGATCGGGGATACCGATAAGCATATCCTGGTGCATTAAGATCGATAAAAATAGACTCAAGATGACGTAATTTGAGGTTCAGATCGGTTACTGACGTGTTTAGCTGAGCCACATACCTTAAAACCACTCACTCGTAGGCAGTACTCACACTAAAGGTCTTACGATATAAAACACATTTAACGCTCGACAATGTATTTATTTCGCTCAAAATACTGTATTTTCACAATTTATGTACAATTCATATTTACAGTAAAAGGTTTCTAATTTTAATAAAATTCTTCCATACGAATGAACACTCTCTTGCGCTTTTGTCCGCCATCGTAATCACACAATTTAATCCCCGACACACTAACACAAGTTATCACAATACAGATATCACATCACTAATCAGCTGCACGTAACTCACTGTTGTTTACATTTGTGACAGTGCAGGGCGGGAGGGGTGACTTGCCGCGCGCAGTAGATAGCCTGACATTATCGATCCACTCCCTGCTCCAGTCTGCGCGGTGTATCCTGACAACCCCAGCATCGATTCGCAAACTCAGAACTCGGTTGCGTTTCTGCGTAGCTCCGGTATTGTCAACGTGACGTTAGTGCACTATATTGTCATTAAATATTGTTTAAATTACTAGTGTTTAACGTTGATGTTAAAAAATACTGTATGTAACAAAACAATATGTTTTTCGTATATTTAAATTTTTTTTTTTTCACCGAGGGGTGGTTTGGACCATCCCGAATCCGGTCGAGCGAGGTCCGTTCGAGCCAGCATCTACTGTATACAATCACAGGAGATCTGAGTATTGACGCATGAGTTCTGGTGTATTGTCTCAACAAAACCCATGTTGCCTCTGTAAAGATTCACTAGATGTTTGTTTATTGAATACACCAGGCTATTTCTGGCCCAAACAAACAAAACAAGCAGACTTCATTTTCAAGAGTGTCTTATTTATTATTCATTACCAAAATATTAACCACACTCTAATTGACATTCAAAACAGCTACTAAACTAACAGAAATCAAATTTAGATGTCATGTAAGTTAAGTTGTTAATTAGAAATCATATTTTTATAGCAGCTTCTAAATCTACAAAATTTCTATTAAAAAATTCTTACAGCTGGGAAAATTATTTTCGAATTGATTGTTCATTAGTTTAATAATTTTTTTGACTAATCGATAGTTTGTTTTTATTTATTAACTGATTTTGTTTTCTTTTATTTACAGTTTAACTATAGGAAAAAGCATTCAATGTTGTTTAGCATTAAATAGATGAAACGTTGAGACATTTAAGTAAAAGTACAATCACTTAAGTCTTAATTCAATCTGCTCTGTTTTGGATAGAATTAATCTATTGAGATCTGGTTTGCAGTATTGACTGCCTAAGTTAGTAAGGTAGTCACTCCCACAAACACTCTCCTAAGGATTTTGTCTCTTTACAACTTTTGTCTCCTAACTTTGTACTCTTAGCAGACATTACCCCATTGGTGACATCTAGTCACTAAATACTGTCGAAATTGTTCACTTAAGATGGTCACGTATAAGCCAGGTAGATCACTTGGATGCAAGGTCAAAAAGCTGTATTAGTCTCGGTTGTAAACTCAGTTAGGGTCTAAACCTGTCACTTGCAATGCTCTGCCATGTTTGCAGGACAGCTCTTAGCCACCTCTTGTTGCCATAGAGCCCTCGCCTCACCCTGTCGCGACAAATCCAAGTGCCAGCTGAGCTGTGATACATGTTATCACTGATGTAGCAAATTTGGCAATTCTACCTTGTACTGTTCAAAAGATATTAAAAGTCCATCCTGGATTTTTATTGAAATTATTTCTATTTATAAAACCATTGCAATTGACGCGGAAATAGGCACAAAACCTATGACTTGTAGCTATCTCACTAGTATTGAGAATGAGGTATCTAAAGCTGCAAACCAGTCAAGATCAGTGACCCACCCCTCAGCCCTCACTCTTCACGCTACGTTCGCCTTAATTTGTCTGATCAAGCTTTATCTTGTAGCTGAACCATCCCATAACTAATCACCGGAAAGCAAATGCCCAAAAACTTTAATTTGCAGTTGAAATCTTGGATTGTTTCTGACAAAGGTGAGGTTAGGTTATGTAGTCACAGAGTTTCAAAGTAATAATCAAAGCATGTTCTGGGAGTGCACATTTGATGGCCCAGAGACTGAGTACAATACTGACAGCATGTCTAGGTCATTTGTGTAATATCTAAAACACAGTGTTTCAAAATTAAAAAACATTTAAACTAACCTGAAAATTGTTTAACCAGCATCTTATTTGGATAAGTTCTTTTCAAATCAAATGTACCATTTTTCCTGATAGTTTGAAAACAAAAGCTTACAAAACTAGAAGTTATTTGGTATGCCCTGGTACTACTGTTACCGTACAGTTTAACAGGAAAAAGCTAGTATTTTCTTGATATTTGAACACTTTTTTAATAAAGATAGTTTGGATAAGCCAGAGTTTTGATGATTGCTATTATATTATTGTCATCTGAGGCTCAGTAATTGCACATGTACAACCATTATTATCTATCAAAGGTGGGGTTGATTTACCTGTTTAGGTAAGCACCAGTGCTTCTTTGTTCGAGGGTACACAGCGAATAGAATTTAAGTACGAAACTTTACTTTGGTGAGAAAGAACAACTGTTGATATAAACTTGGACTCAAGCAGATACACGGACTGCAGCACATGTCAGAGAGAGAGAGAGAGAGAGAGAGAGAGTGATAACTGAGAGAGTGTGAGTGTAGGCAGTGTAGCAGATAAGACAGACACAGCGAGACTGGCAGCCGCAGCCGTGGGCGGCCTTTGGCACTTTGCCCTCCTAATGTTTACATTCCTTGCAACCAACTATTGTTCATCAGCTGACCTGAGTGACTGACAACATATGTTACCTTCCCCAGCTCAGGTTTCAAATGTTGTTGCTTCTTACAAATTGTTACTTACGGCTGAGTTTATAAATTGATTTTTAAGTGATAAACAATATGTATACCTTAAAACTGGATGTCTTAGTAAATTATGTGTTTTATAAAGTTAAGTGCTTACTGTCTATATTTTTCATTGAGAACTGTACAGGACTTTTGACCTAGTAAAAAAACTCAAACTATGAAAGTATGTACTTAACTCAATAAACAAGGTAAATAGTGGGCAAAATAATTAAAAATGGCATTACTATACATACATATCATTTTCAATAACATATGTTACTCAAATTATTTTTTGAATCATAAAGAAGTAAAAATCTACACTTTGGGGTTAGCCTTAACAAGGTAAAACATGAGCAAAACTCTTCTTTGGTAAGGTGCAATACTATAAGATTTGTCTACCCTTATAAGCACAGGATCATTACCTTGCCAAGCTAAAATAATGCTGCTTCAGTGATTCTGAGCAACCTGTAGTTTCTGTTTATTTACACACAACACGGCAAACACCATGTCCACAATACATTCAACAATAAATTATAGAGATATTTATAGTCCACCAAAAGAGAGGCTACATATAGGCTCAGTCAATTTTCAAACCATTTTCCAGACAACAAAATTATAGTTATTTAGGTTGGATTATCAGTTCTTGGTTATTATGTTTTTATGATAACTTTGGTTATCTAAAACTATAAAAACAATACTGGAATGTACGCGATATGGAAATGGTAGTAGATCATGTGTATATAAAGTTACTGTATTTTTTAAAATACGGAAAGTGGGTTTTAAAAATAGTCTTTTTGTTTAAGTTTTTGTGATGTTGAGTTTGTACTAAGCACAATTATTTTACGTAGTGTTCAAATAATACTAATCTAGATTTTTATTTTATTTTATTAACCTAGATGTTTTAGACTTAACTCTACAAGCTTTATACAGTTGAAACTGGGCTAAGCTCTGAAACTAGTAGTGTCCAAATTAAAATATTCAGGGTACTTCAAAGATTTTTTTTCTTTTCTTAATACAATGAGGCCTTTCTTTGAACTAGGTTATCAAAATATAATACTAATCTAATATGAATCAGTGTCCTTCAGCTTGCTATAAACCATGGTGTGATCAATTTTATTTTATTTTCAGATAAAGCTACCTAATATTTTATTATTTCATTATTAAAATATATGAGGTTTTTTTTAAACCTTCATCAAGCTGGACGAGAAATCCTTACCGCAGAAGATCAGGATGTAAGAAATAAGCCTATCTACTAAGCAAAGAATGAACTGGGATTTGCGATGCCCTAGCAGTAAGTAAATAAGCAATGTATCATTATTCAGTAACGGCCCAATTTTGTTGTTTTCCATTATTGTCAAGGTCTTGTCTTCAAGTTAATTTGAAGTTGCAGTTATGTTATGTTTAACTTTACTCCCTGACTTTACTCAATTTAAACCATAACTATTTTCGGTAATGAACATAAGCTTTCAAATTTTTTTTAATAACAAATTTTATAAAATTAGTTTTTGGAAGGAAAAACCTCACAATATTAATTTAGGTATCCATTATAAATATATCAATAAATCAGTAGATGACAAAAAATATATTTATCTATGTAAATTTTTTTAATTAATATTTTTGAAGAAGACAATGCCAAAACCCAATGGGACAAACCAAATATTGTTTTACACCCTCAATGATATTAAAATGTAAGATAGTTTGAGTGTTGACAGTGTAAATAATGGTACACATGACAGGTAAGGAATGTGACAAATGTAGGACTGATCAATCAGCGGATCAGTGGAGAGGGGGAGGAGGGAGGGAGGACGAGACAGCCCACCTTGCGTTCCAAATAGAACCAGTGCCGCCCCACCACCCGTGGGTGGTAGGCAGTGTTGGGTTGTAGCACAATATAAGTAGCGACGCTACAGAAGGGCGCTACTTTTTCAATAGTTTTAGCTGTAGCTAATTTCCCCTATTTCAATCATTTCTTTTAGCAACTTTTTATTCAAAATGAAAAAGTTTCACAATTCCTATAGTACCTATATTCTTTAAAGGAAATTCACTAATAATTTCTTACCGCATATTAAATTAGGTGGTAGATTGATGAGTTTTCCAAGCTAGACGCTTGTCTCTCTTGGCTCTCTCAGTTATTTTTATTAGATAATTTTTAAAGAAAATGAAGTATTTATCCCGTCAAAGCACAGTACATACCGGAGCATGGTAAGATCCAGACTGAAACAATGAAATGAGCACCAATTCTGACCCACATACCTTGTTTTGAGGATTTTTTTACTGTATATGTACATAAGTATATAACTATGTGTCTCCTCTCTAAATATTTCTATTTTTGTCCGATTTTCATACAATTTGGCAAAAATGTTCCTTAGACACAGTTTATTCTTTTACTGCATCAAATTAAACAATATCTTGAAATTGGTTCTAGTAGAAATGCTAATTGCAGTTCACTACCCTATCAAATGCAGCTGTTAGTTTTTATCTATAAAATTGTCAATCTGATTTTGATACTAAGGATTAATAAAAGGAGGGAATTCTAAGATATTAAAAATAATACACATGAAAAGAATCAGGACCAGTTTTTAGGCAGTCTTAAAAGGTGGAAGTGGACCAAAGTTTTCTGGTGGTTAGTATAGTTTAAATTATTTATATAGATTTCCATTTAAGTAACATGGTATATGGGCTGTCAAAGAGCTGCCAACTGAAAGTAAAACAGAGTGTAAGAAAAGAACATGCTCAAAACATGATAGCTAATTACCAGTTTGATGCACTCACTGACGATTCTATCTGGAACTGCTGGAAACTTTTGCTTGAGCTCATGAAATAGTTGCATGATGGAGATATTCGTGCAAGGGCATTCCGCCATCTCAGGCTAACACCCACATGGCCTCCTGGAACAGTTTTTCTGATAATCACAATTAAGTTACACATGTGGAGAACTTGCAGGGAACAAGTTGATCTGAGACTGATAATCAATTCTACATGTTTTACAAAATTATTCTAGAATGCATTTGAAAATTCATCAAAATAATATTATTATAGTTCCATTTTTTATCAAGAACATAAAATGTACCCTGCATACATTTTTTAACTATACAGAATATTTGATTTTATTCTTTCAACGGTCAAACAACCAATACATAAATCGATGAACAAAGTAGATCTGTTATCTAATGTAATTATATAATGTTTAAAACATTTTTGTGAACACTGGAACGTTATTGTCAAGTATTGATTATCATTGTTAATTAGGTAGTTTAAATTGTGTTTTAGGGCCGGTTTCCCCAACGTCATTTAACTGAGATCGGCAGTTTAAGCCACAATATACCTCAAGAAGGTGTTTTTCCACAAGTTATACGGTCAATTTGTCCGGAATAAACTGATTGAGCCTCGCAGGTGGTTTAAGACGGTTGTAAAAACTGTATAATAGTCAAAATAAACCTAACCTCAAATTTGGCAATAAAAGCTTAGCCTAATTACCTTAATATTAGATTTACAAATACTAAGCTTATTACTTGTTTAAAGATAGTCATATTTTTCTTGTTTTAACCCTTTGCAGTCTCATTTTATTTTTAAATTTTTGGAAAAAGCCTCCCATATGGGTTCCTCCAGTCCCTTGTAAGCCATTTCGCAAAACCCCTCTCTGGTATGGTGCATTACCAATCATTGAACCACTCCTCTAAGCGCGTGGATTCAGCGCCTCCCTAAGCTCAAAAGTGCCACTTACCGCCTCATTGGATTTGATGAGCCATTTTCTTCAGTGATCCTCAGCGGTCATTGTGGCCCCGCGACCCGAATGATCCAACGACTAGCATTGCACCGTACCAGAGCGCACCTCGTGGGATTCGAACTAACGCTGTGGCAGACAGGGGCCAACTGTCTATCACTAAACCACCGGACTGTTTGTCGTGGGCTGTGAAACTCACACTTAACTGCCTAGGAGGGGGGAGGGAGTGGTAGTTTCGGTGTTCTTTGCTAGGTGTCATTAGTGTAGGTAGTCCTCGCATATCAGAGACTGTTTCAACCGCAACCTATACTGCACATCCAAGCGTTCAAAAGGAAATAGCGTTTGTCGACCTATAGTCGACACGAGAGCTCAAAGGGTTAAGTGAATAATTAGTCAGACGGATGAACTGTTAGAAATATTGGAAGAGGATTACGAGAATTAAGGAGAGAGCTGATCATTTCGTGAGATGGGAAGACGATTTTCACCAAATTTGATACATATGTTCCTTTAGTAAATATTTCGGTCGAGTAGCTTAACCAGCAAAATCAGATTTCCAAACCCCCCTACGCTCACAGCCTCAGAACACGTTATTGAACACAAAACTGAGGCCAAGGCGGAGGGAATTAGAGTAACAAATATCAAAGGAAATTTGATTCAATCATATTAGCGGCACTTTAGCGCTGATCGAGCTGCGTGTCGGCCTGGTTTTTAGTTTTGATATTCTTATTAGGTGTGTTCAGCCAATCTGAGCGATCAATTGATTGAGCTTTTTCACTAAACGGACTGAAATGGTCTTAAGAGAAAAACAATCTATACCTATCACAAAAACTTATAGTTCCGCTGAACCCTTTTTGAAGGCTGATGTGACAGTTAAGTGAACTGAGAACGAGACCTGGCTTGTCGTCGATTGTTTGTTTGCTAGTTAACATAAGCCTTCTTCTCCACACACGAATTTAAAGAATATGTGCAGAAGAATATTAGCTTTGTTTTTCTTGGTCTATTAATTGTTTATTTATTTGATTTGTTCTTTTTCAATGTTTTGTTTGTTTTCTTATGCATCTTGTATTTATAGTAAATAAACTATTTTTATTAGCAAGGGTGATTAACATCAGGTTTAATTAATGTATCAACACAATTGTTGAGACAAACTGACCATGCAAAAAATCAGTTGAGCAGACACTCAGTGATATTTTTAATTGTATACAAATCACAATAAAGTAGATTTTCTGTATTATAACAATTAAAATATACTATAAAAGGCAAAAAGGAACAAGATTTTCATGAACAAGATTTGTCTTGTCTCTAATGGGGTGTTCATAAAATGTTAAATAGAAATAAAGTTAGTTATTTATAATAAGAATATCATTCTGTAAAATGCTCAATATTATTAGTGGAAGTAAATCAAATATTTTACAGTACTTATTTATATTTATTTATTCACGGTTTACACCAATTTACAGTAGTTTTACATGCTTTCATATGAATACATTATATGAAAAATAAATTACTAGTATAACAGAGAATATGGCCAAAATGGTATATAAGGTAAAATTCCAATACAGTGACTTGTGTATTTTTTGCACTTTTCTAAGTTGAAACTCCCCAAAAAGGCCAAAAACGATGTTTTAATTTTCCACATCGTGCTAAATCAGTTTTAGCTCATGAGAAGACAAGTCACTATATTGGAATAATACTGTAAATACTATTTTTATTTGGAAGAGTGGTTTTATTTAACTATTTTTATTTAGCTTCTGGTTTAATTAATGTATCAACACAGTTGTTGAGACAAAACGACCAAACAAAAAATCAGTTGAGAAGACAATTAGTGATATTTATAATTGTTTACAGATCATAATAAAGTAGATTTTTTGTCTTATAACGATTAAAATATACTATGAAAGGCACAAAGGAACAAGATCTTCATGTGTAGACAGCAAGAAAAAAGAAGAAGCTCTTAACAATTGCAAAAGTTAAGTGATTAAAAAGAAATAAAGAAAAATAATTATCTGGGAGACGTTGTGTTACGTAATTTTTTGCTCAAGGTAAATAACAAATGGAACTTTTTAGGTTTTTTTAATGAAAAAGTGGGATGTTTGCAGGAATCACTTTTCTGAATAAACCATGAATTCATGTACGGACATTTTTTATTCATATTAAAAAATGTTTAACTCATATTTTGCACAGTGGTGCAATTAATAGTGTCACAATAATATAGCAATAATAAAAAAAGGTATATACACACATTTTGTGGGTCTTTTGAAATTCAATTTAAAAGCCAAATGAGAGTTTAAAAACAAAATGTTAAACAATGTAACTAATTTTTTTAAGCTGAAAATTTCTAGAAAAAGACTGTTTTCAATGGATTTAAATGTGTTTATAGAGAGCGATATCAAAATAGGTGTTGATGTAACAGTCAGACTTATTAAAAAACAGCTAAGGGCCAAAAAATACCAAGATAAAAAAGACATCTGAGAGACAGGAGAATATTGGTGTAAGTTAATGCATTGATGGTAATAGAGGGGTAAGTGTGCGTTGTTTAATGTATTTATTGATAGCTTAGTACGGCCTATTGGTTAGATCATTTTTAATGCTATAAAAATATTTAATTTTCCCAGTTGAAGGACCTTGTGTTATTACAAGTTACCTTTTAGCACCTGTAGTTTACCACAGTAGGAACATAGTACAGTAGGATCTACTGAAACTACAGTAGGATCTACAGGCGCCAAAATGTAACTTGTAATTTTTAATGCTATTGTGATTCTTTGTCTGTTTTTTGTTTATAGAATTTTTTGCAGTTATACAGAATGATACTTTGTCCTGGTATCCTGATCTGTGGTGGTTTAGTATAAATACCAAAATGATAAATAATAAAGATAATAGTCGAATCAAGACCAAGTCTGATAGCGATCGATAAACTATTTGACTGATTGAGAATGTATGGTTCCTGTCCTCTTGTAGAGCTGTCCGTGTCTGCTTACTTGGAAAGGTAATGCAAATATTTACAAAGGACTTTTAAGAGTCACAGACAATTCCAGGCAATTCGTCCACTTGTGTGTGGCTGCCTAATGTGGCCTTAACTCAGAATACGCAACCGTACAGAACTGCTAGAACTTCAACAACAGTTGTTAAGCTTTAAGTGTGTGTAAACCTTTAAGTTAGTTTTAGGATTAATTTATTATCTCCATGGGTTTTGTGATAGAATTTCTCTAAATCTCTATTTTAATATCTTATAGCCCAAAGTACAAATCCATAATAAACTAATCTAAATGTAATCCTCCTTATAAGTGCCTTAATTACAGCCAACATAATGCTTAGATATACAAAAATAGAAAATAAAGGAACTTACCGAAGTGTATTTTTTATGAAGAAAAACTTGGTTAGCCCTTTTCTTATTAAATCCAGACCTATTTATGACAAACTAATGGGGTTGATTCCTTGTTTTATATAATAGAACTCCTTTAACAAAAGACAACTTGACATTTCCACACAGGCTAGGAAATTAAATGTCAAAATTCAGTTCAAAACTCAAAAGTTCAGACCAGCTACAATTTGCGATGAAGATTAAGTAACTTTAAAGAAATTAGGCCTAAATTTATCCATGTCAGTAATCAGGAAGGTCTAACTTCACTTGACGAAAACACGAAACGTCTCTTCCCATTCCCACCTCCGAACTCGAAGAAAAGCGAAAAAAATTATCAGTCAAAAACTGTCTAATATAACTGATTAGTGTTTGTAGCAATATATTATGCTTACTCTGTGGGTTTAGGCAGTCTGTAACTATTATATAATAAATATCTATTTTCCCAGTTGCAGGACCTTGTTTTATTACAGTTACCATGGTTGAGGGCCTGTAGATCCTACGGTGCAGGTTTGACAGTCAGTCGCACCCTCTCGCTCCGAAAATACGCGCTTCCGCGGCAGGCCACCCGACGCGTCGCCCGTGAACCGCGAGTGCACAAGTGCCGTGGACCATGTAAATAGTTCTAATTAAGTTTCTTAGTTTTAATAGTGTTTAGTTTTAATATCAGTGACTTAGTGTGTCTAGTGATGATGCAGCACAAGCGCTACGAAACACGTGTATAGACTACAACCTGCACCGTAGGATCTACAGGCCCTCAACCAAGGTAATTGTAATTATTTATTGAGCGTGTTCAGCGAAAAGTATACCTTGTTCAATTGCGTTTAGTTTGGTTCATTCAGTACCTTACCAGCGTTGAAGAAAAATTGACTTACAGATACCAGAATCATCTGATAGTAATAAGGATTTGGTAATATTGTCAGTAGACTCGAGATGGCCGCCACTCGGCGGAGTTGCAGCACTTGTCATCAGAGCTAAATCATGCGCCACCATCGCGGTGTAACTTCAATTCTGGCATGGCACCCGGGAGAGAGTAAGCAAAAGCTTAAGCTATGGTTTCCTAGAAAGCGGTGACCGCTACATTACGGCCGTAATATGACGGCGATTTTTGTTTTCGATGTTATCAGATGAGAGTGGTTTCCTTGAAAACGATGGACGTAAAGTAGCGGTGAAAACTAGTTAAGGGTTTTCTCGCCAGGTGACACATATTGTTTTGTAAACAAAAGTCTAGCTTATCCATTACTATATACGTAAATCAGATTTGACACTATTATAATTAACATAAACAAAGTTGTTTTTTGTCTACATCTGTTTGAATATTGTGTTGCGTCCACCGACACGGTAAAGCTATGGTTTCCTAGAAAAAAGTTCACCGCTTAATTACGGCCGTTATTGTAGCGGTGAACGTAACGGTGACGGTGGACGTAACACAATATTTAAACAGATGTAGACAAAAACAACTTTTGACATGTTGTTTTTTTAGGCTAGACTTTTGTTTACAAAACAAAATGTGTCAACTGGTGAGAAAAACCTTAACTAGTTTTCACCGCTAACTTTACGTCCACAGTTTTCTAGGAAACCACTCTCATCTAATTGTATTGAAAAGAAATCTCACCGTCATATTACGGCCGTAATGTAGCGGTGAACTTTTTCTAGGAAACCATAGCTTCAGCGGACTACCCATGACGTCAGACGTGTGCACTACCGCGATTCTACCGAATGCACAATGTTGTGACGTTACAGTTGTATAATAATAGCGCTTGTTGACGCTTGATATTGTATATAGCAATTGATGCCATAGTCGTAGCCTACCTCATAAATAAATTATAATAAAATAACATCATTTGTCGTGTACAAAAATATATTGTTAGACATAAACCAAAGCTAAATATAAAAACAGATAAGACGAACCCATAAGCCCCAAAGCATAAGTTAGTATAAAATTAAATAAAAATACCTTATTTAAATTAAAAAATAAAGTTAAAGATATAATTATACCATTTTTAATTATTTTACAATAATATCCTTGAAATTCATTGTATTTATAGCCACGAAACTGTATAGTAGACTAGTTTGTCCAGTCTGTTAGTTTTCGTTCCGTATTTTGTGCCATATTCATCACCATGTACTTTGTAACGTGTTTCATCATTCTCGACAATCCTTAGCTGGAGCTATCATCAGTGTTCTTCAATGTGTTTGATTTTATTTTATTTTTTTTTTTGTACTGTCTACGCCAACGGCATTTTTATTAGAGACTTAACTTAGGGTTTGTGAGCATCACAAAACACTTTTTAAGGAAAGCGGTCCAAACCCATGTGCCTGCGCCGGGAATCGAACCCGCGACCTTGCGCTTTGCAAGCCGTGACTCTACCCACTGAGCCACGGACGCAGGCAATATGATTTGATTTGTACTACCACCTGAAGATGGGACCGTTGTCCCGAAACATTAGTAGAACCCCACTCATTTGGAACTGTTTGACGAGATAATTCATCACTAACCTTATATAACAATATCCTAAAATCTGAAATCAAAACTATCTTACTAGGGTATATGGAAGTCACAATTATCAATATTGTTTCTCAACAATGCCTTCCTCTAAGCCTCCCAGACACGACATTTAGACAAGAGCTACAGGCACTTAGAGCGACTTCGCCACCCCTGCAATAAGAGCGCAAATATTGGAAACAATAGCCTGCTAACCGTCTCCCCCTTATACTGTTACATCCATGTCACGGTCACTTTCGTTTCTAATGAGGCAGTCCAATTTGATCGAAAAATGCTCTCCTTGCCACACACCTTCCTATGGTGGTATATTTAATTGTCCCGAAGCTACCCGCTAATAATACCCGCGCTTCGCCTCGGGGCTATGTTAACATGGCTGTGTGTATATTTCTAAAAAATTGCAAATTAAAAGTAAAAAAAATAGTTTCCTATATTTTATGAAAAACAATTTAGTTTGCTTGTTAGTTCACCATCTTCTCCTTACAAGGAAGGTGGGGGAGGCCGTAAAACGAAGAGATCATATAAAAATTTTACAATGCCATGTTTTACAATGCATTACGTTATGCATTTACAATGTTACAAACTATACTGAACTTACACATATTTACAAAAGAACGTGTACACTAACAAACACTTACAAAACTACTTTGTGAACAATATATTTACAGCTTTGTGTTCAGGATTGTATATGTACAAATTGTTGCTGCTTGACACTCGTGAACACGCAACGCACAGCTGACCATGGGAAAAGCATTGGCTTTCCAGATGCTGCCCAGCCACTTGTAAAGTTCGGCTTTGTGTCTTGTCATAGCTAATACAAGCTTTTACGAAGTTGAAGGCTTTTGAAGGTAAAAGGCAAATCTGATGGGATAATAGGTATTCCGGGAATGAGCACAGAATTCCTTTTTCACATCCAGTTAAAACGATGGCTTCGACAACATTCAAGTTCAACGCCTTCACCAAAAGTCTGGTACCACAGTACACAGTCGAGGCGCTTCCAGGTCCCGCAGTAACATGACCGGGACCCCCAATTTTAAATCTAGTTTGTGAGGAGGGACGCCTGGAAGCTCTAAGAAGAGAATCAGAAGAGAACATCAAGAAAACTATTGCACCTCTTTACTATCAACCTTCCTTGTGATCATATCAAACGCTTGCCACTGTTCAGACAAAAGTCTGTGCATATTTTCTTGAACGTGGTTTTAAAAATAGATCAAAACTGTACTGAAAAAATTAATCACACAAAATTCTTAGGGCTAGAAATAGATAATAATTTAAGTAGGAATCTTTATGTGGAAAAGATAATTAGTAAAATGTCTTCTGGGTTGAACGTTCTAAGAAGAATGAAATTTTTATGTAGTTTTGAAACTTTAAGATCAATTTATTTTGCTCACGTGCACTCACACTTTGCCTATGGTTTAGCCATATACTGGCACTTCAAAAGAAACCTTGATAAAATTCTGGTAATGCAGAAGAAAGCATTAAGAATTTTGTTAAATCTGGGAGGGGTAGAGTCAGTTAAGAAAAACTTCTGTGAATTGAACATTCTTACGGTATATGATCAATATATTTTAACTGTATTATTTGTATATCAGATCAGTTACACAAATTTAATCTTAGAGGCGACTGTCACTTTCATAATACAAGAAATAGAAATTTAATAGACATTCCCAACACCATTTGTCTTTTTACACTAAAAAAGCATTTCATATGGGATCACAGTTTTTTAATCTTGTGCCACAATTAATAAAAAGTAATGTGGAGAAAAAATGTTTTAGACATTCAGTTAAGAAATATCTTTTATAGTCATTACTCACTAGACGGATACCTTTGTTTCAAGCTAAAGTAAAAGTTAGTTTAAAATACTCTTAGTTTAAAATATAGGATATGTTCTTCTATTGTTATCTTCTTTTGTTATTTGTTTTTGTTCCTACTACATTAGACATGACACTATTTTTGTATGTATTGTACAATGTGAAATAAAGATGTTTGATTCTGATACTTCACTATTTATTATACTGGTTTTACCAATTACCATACAGTAATACACAGTAATAAACAACATTTCTGGAAATTGAAATCTTTTATCAACGAGACAAGTGACTTAGGTTTAGTAAACAGACAACAAAGTATGAAGCTTACTATAATAGGATATAAAATATAACAGACAACAAAGTATGAAGCTTACTATAATAGGATATAAAATACATTTTACAAATAATTGTGTTTTCAATTAACAAATAAAATGAAATTGAAAGTACTGTTCTACATAATTATCTACTATTTGTACACACATGACATCTGCTTACTAACTCTAGCATGCCATGTGACTATAAACACTTCAAGAATTTCTCTTTGAGGTAAAAACCCAGTAGAAAGAAAGAACTAATGACAAGCAAAACATCTTTTAGGACCGCTGCGGTTTCTGAGTTATCTTCAAGGACTGCTGTCAACCTGAAAAATATTCAAGGTACTCAAAGTAAACTAATCTTGTACCCTGACCATTCTAATCTTTCACAACTACTAAAACAAAACAGGAGGTCAAAATGGCTTGTAATGAGCAACTTAATATTATTAGGGAAACCCTTTTCCTAAATAGAAATAAGTTTTTAAGTATCTAAACATCTTTTTTCCACTAAGCAAAAAATCATAAATATCTATTTCAGTGGGGGGAGGGGGCAGTATAGATTAGATTGAAAACTTACAACTTTTAGGGAGAGAAGGATATAATCTTAGTTGGGGGCATAAGTACAGTACATAAGTTGTCAAACAAAATTTTCTCAGGCTTATATTTTCCTTGCAGCCTTGAAATGCTTTATACTTTGCACCCATTTTTATTATCTGACAAAAATTTGACTTGTATCGAGAACTTTTACAGGGTGAGTTTTAAATGTCCCCCCACCTTAATTTTTGCAAAAGGAAAAATTCTTTTAGACCCTTTGGGGAATATTTTTAAGACTCCTAAGTTTGTTTTTACGTACTACGCGTCACCCACCCCCACCCAAAAACCGGGGGGAGGGCCTTCAAAACTTTTAAATGGCAACCACTTTTTTGTGGCACCCCAAAAGACAGGGAATTTTAATAAAAATTCAACAATTTTTATCCCTTCTCGTTCTTTTGTAATACCTACTTAAAGATTACAAGAAATCATGTTTAAAATGCTTAATATCACATAAAAAGTGTATGACAAATTTGTCTTCAAAATATTCTATGGGATTATGTTATAGGGTTGTGATGTTTCCCTAAAAAGATTTTCAAAACAATGTGTCATTTAAAAATAAATGTTATGTGAAATCTGGCTGAAATAAAGCTGATTTCTTACAATCTTTGAACAGGTTTTACAAAAAAATTTTTTTGGTGGGGTGGTGGGCGCAAAGTACATCAAAACAAACTTCAGAATCCTATAAAAACATTCCCAAAGGGTTTCAAAAACAAGTAGAGTCCCTTGCAGTCTCAGGTGCAGCTCACCTTCCATTCCACATCTTCCCTAGTCATCACAATACAGCATAATATTGCATTTTTATGTTTGGTAAGTCTGTAAAATATGATTTTTTAAAATAGGTAAAACTCTTGCTGTAAAACCACAAAAGCATTGTTAACTTGAATAGTATATGGTGGTCTCATTTTTCAAATGAAAATGTTAATATTTTTGTAATAATAAACAATAAAGTTAATTTAACTTGAAGAACTGATGTTTCATAAAAGTACCCATGAAGGTTGTCCAAATAACAACACATAGCTGACACGTAGCCACAAACACTACGGTGTATCTTAGCGAATTTCCAATAAAACTGAAAAAAGTTTTCATTTATCTACTCATATTTTGAATGAGACAAAATTCTGTTAAACATTATTAGTAATAAGTTTTACAATTTCTTTTTTAAGATTTGCCTTTTACTCTATGGTTTTGTGTGGTAAACAAACAACAGCTGTAAATAGTTGTATTTTTTTTTTAAATGGAAAGTTCTGTACTTTCTGTATTGCATTTGACTAGTGAAGTCTTGTTTATTTTGTTCCAAATAATTGTTAAATATTTGTATCAGTTCAGTTTACTAGCGAATTTCCATTGCAAATAGAGCTATTCATTTCTCTCGCCAAAGAGAAGAATATTTAAATTTGAAACTCGCATTCATCTCCCAAAACAGAGAACATACAATTTAACTTATTTGATCGTGCAAGAGCTGTTCAAAATGACGACCTTCGAAACGGTAGCATAACCAGAAACGACTCAACATCGATTGTAGAGATGTCCATACGAACTTAAAAAACTCCTAAATCAAAATAATGTAGTCAGTTCCATTGTTGTTGCGTTAGCTGACTGGGGTAACGCATGGTGGGCATAGGCCGGTAAAACAGAAATAACAATAACTTTGTTAATTCCCATTGGATTTTCACAATGTATACATGTTTGGACAGAGAATTAAATACACTAAAAGTACTTGTTCTTAAAAATTTGTTGTAAAAGTACTGTACTCGTTTTTGAGTTAATTGTTTAAAAAATTTTAAACGGAAGCCATTTTGAAATTTGATAATTTATTTAAATAATTATTTTTTCCTAATTAGTAAATATTTTAAATTTTTGACCAAAGTTGAAAGAACGGATCCATTTCTTTAACCCTGACAAGGTTTGTAAGCACTCTATTCACTGTCCAAACAGTGATAGCAGGATTATGTAGGGGCAAACTCTAATCACAGTAGTTGATCTCTGACTAGCTGGCCTTCTCAGAGCAGATGTAATTCTAAGTGTATTATGCCTCTGTCTTTATCATCTTCTTCACAGTATATTTTGTAAAAGGAAAATCAACTATTAAAATCTGCTGAATCTGCTGACACATTCAGTGCAGCTTTCAAAAAGGAAAAATGTGTAAAAACTTATAAAAAGGAACAGTGTTTAAAGTTACAAATATTTTTAAATTGATCGCTTTTGTTTGAAAATATTATACTTTTATTAATGGGAGAACTAGTAAGCCATTCGATAACTTTAAAGTACACTAGTTTCTGGCCTCTCCGGCTTGGATTTATGTAGTCTTTTGGCCTATGTAGAACCAAAACCAAGGCAACTTGCAGCTAAATGTGGGTGAAACGAATTTCCTTTGCAATTTATTACTCTAAATATAACAGTTCACTCACTTTGTTGATTGCCAGAGACAGCATTAGTCTAATAAAACAAACGTCTTAAACTGCACGTATTGTTCTTAATAAAGCAGAGATATAATTTTCTTACCTTTTTGTCATTCTAGGAACCTCATTTCTTGAAGTTTAACTATTCTAGGATCCAACCGATGAAGCAGCACAGAACAAGGTTTCACTGTTGGATAATCAGATGTGTCTGACGATGCTATAAGCCCTAGACAAGCTGTAGAAGGGTGATTTCTATGGGACACTCTGAGGGGAATTGAAGGGGTTTTCACTCTTGTGCTCTTCACAACGCCACTGTCCGGTGTTTTGTAGTAGAAAGAAGAAGACTGTTTACCGTGACAGTCATCATCCTCAAGCTTTCTTCTTTGTCCTTGTTTCTTGTTTTTACAATCAAAACGGTATTTCTTCTTGTGATTCCATTTTGTCCGTTTTATGTAGGATCTATCTAGTTTTTTCTTTTTCCTTCTAAGCTTTAGCTGCTTGGATTTCAGTTCACTCATGAATACATCATACTTTTTAGAAAATGAAGTTATGTTTAGATTATTCATTTCATCTACTTCTTCCTGAGTAACAACCGGAGAACCTTGAATTATTTTCTTACCCAATGGATTTATGTCCACTAAATCTCTTTTTCTTTTCAATGTCCTGCTGCTTTGACTCAAACTAGTCTCTTGAAAATTTACTCTGTTGTCTGTGCTGGTTTCAGCGCTCGTGGTTTCTTCGACATAGGGCTCAAATTCTATCACAGTCCTATCATTACTATCTTTATGCTGCTTACGAATGTATGCAATAGGCTTGTTATGCTTCACTTGTTTTTTTGTATTTTCTTCATTTTCTTGCTGTATAGACTTTAATAGTAGACCAAGATCCATGTTAGGAAATAAGTGCTTGTACTGACTTGAAACATTGTTGTCTACATCTTCGACTTGTCTTTTACACAACTTTAAAATTTCTTGAAACTTCTTAATCAACTTCTTGGCAGTTTTCACTTCATATAAAACTTGACTTGATATGGTTCTGGCCAGTTCCTTGAATTTTTTTTGTGTTGTAACAAGAGTGCGAGATGCTTCAATTATTCCTTGTTTTAAATGTGATACGTCAACAGTTTCTATTTCACTATCTACTTTCTCATCATCCTGCTCTTTTTCAAGCACTGGTATATTTGTCTGAGTTGGAACTTGTTCTCTAGGCCCATTTCTGTGGTCTTGAAGTTCCTCTAAAGTTTTAACTTTTATCTTTGGAATATTATTAGTTACTGAATTTTGCAAGTGAACATTTTGAATAGGATTGTTTATAGATTCAAATGCTACATTTAGATGATTATTTGTAGAAAGATCAAATGTTTGGACCTGAGATGTGCTATGATCAGATTTAATTTCAACACATTCAATCTGTTGATTGGGTTCTTTTATAACCTTGGGATCTAGAATCAATATGTGATTTTTATTAACTCTGGCATCAACTTTATCTGGCCCATCTAGAATTGCATCACAAGATGATCCAAAATCATAATGTACATTTTTTCCATTGATTCTAGTTGCTGTCTCTGTAGAATACTGCGAAGAATAGATTGTTTCTTAGATTTAGGCATGGGTTTTAGTTTGATTTTGTCAAGTTCCTTCCCAAAGGAAGTGGTTGGCATAGGAGAAGGGAGATCTTTTTCTACTGAGTTATTTTGTGAAATGATCGAATCTCCTTTGCTTTCCACAGAGACCATAGAAATATTTTTTGAATCGAATGTTGTATTAGACAATGGTTTAAGGGGATCATATGAACTATTATCTTCTGGAAACGAATATATTGGTTCTTCTACAACCAGTTCAGTGGCGATATCTTCTTGAAATTGAGGATGCGGAATATTTTGGTCTGATGATTGGTTGTGGGACAGGGTATCAACAAATATTTGTTGGGGGCGAGGTGCAAGATTGACAGTTTGTGTTGTTGGAAAACTAACCATTGTCTGGGTTGAGGGGAATGTCCCTGGCAAACTGCTCAAAGTTGGTGGCTGAACAACGGTGAAATTACTTTCTGGGTAAATGTTGTGGATGTACTGTGTCCCTGTGTTGACAGTCACGTGGGGTCCTCCTTCAGAAGATTGAACAAAAAAGTGATTTGGTGACCTTTCCTCAATGACGAGTGTTTGCTGTTGATTTGAGTTGTGAGTTGAAACAAACATGGTTGGTTGTGTTTGTAATGTGATGGGAGTGGTGGCGTCCTTTGACGAAAACAGCTGTCTATTGATTTTGAGTTTTGAGTAGAAACTAACATGTTTGATTTTGTTTCTACACCAGATGAAAGTGATGGACCACTTGAAGAAAAACAATTGTCTGTTAGTTTGGATTTTTGAGCTGAAACTAACATGTTTAAATTTGTTGCTATACCAGATGAAAGTATTGGTATTGGTGTTCTTGGAGACAAATTACTGTTTCTTGGTTTAAATGATTTATCTGATGATGATTTTACTGCATTTTTTAGAATGGTGCCTGTACTTATGTTACAACAAGTTGACTTGTCGATCAGGTAAAATTGCAGATTTGGTTTTTCTTTTGACAATACCTGCACTTGATTCATCATTCTGATCTTCAGTCTGAAAGAATAAATAAATTAATGAATACATATTCTTACCAGACAGGATAAGATTTAAGAATTTGCAGCCCTTAGGCACTATTTCTATTACAGCCTGCCCCCTTATTGTTACCCCCTATTCTATTACCCCCTTATTGTTATGTACTTGTCAGTGTTAATAATAATAATTATAATTTTATTTGCCAGAATATACAAAAAAAATGTTAAATGTTGCATACACATGCAGCACCAGGTGTAAGACCTGACAAACATTCTTGGAGTAAAACTTGTTATTCTAGTGAATAAATAAATGCTGATACGGTAATAAGCTGCTTGTTTGTAAATTCTTATGTTGTATACGTGTAAATGTATCTAACTATTATCTGTTTATTCTTATTTAATATAATATGTAATACAAAATGTCGAAATTATTTGTTTATTGTTATTTACTTTTCATTTATTAGCTACACACTCACAGCCCCGCTGGCGAATTGACCTACATTACAGCCTCAGCTGCCTCAGCTGGCTTACTGTATGATCACAGGCGTTACTAGGCTAATCGTTGTGCTCAGCTTGGCTTCCTGTATGATCATGGGTGCTACGGCCATCAGCTTCAGATTTAAAGGTATTTTTACTGAAGGTTATACTACATATCATGAAAGGAAAACACATTTTATATTTCAATTAAATCGGACCACTCATTCCGCTGTTATAGCAAAAAATAACTTTTTTGGCCACTATTTCGAAATGACCTGATGGGTTTTCATAATTTTTAGTATATTGATGTATAGTAAACTACTTATTTATATCAAATTTCATCAAAATTGAACAAAATGTACTGTTTTTAGATCATTAAAACCTGCCAAAAAGGGGGATTTTGGTGGGGTGATTTTGCTTATTGGTGAACTTGACCGAGATATTTACAAAAAAAGACATTTGCACCAAATTTGGTGAAAATTGGACAAAAACATGACCTGCAGAGATGATATACATACGTACGAGGGGGTACCCAAAAGTAACGGGAATTGGTTGGTGAAGAGTTCATAGTCCGCATTACGGGCGTTAGGGGGTGAAAGCGCAACTCTTCCTGAATTCAGTACGCTCAGTGTGGTCAGTCTGTGGTTTCGTGAAGAGGAGTTGCGCTTGTTTTTCTAAATGTAGTTTTGTTCAGCTTTGTTTTGATGTAACTACATAAACAACGTGCAGCAGTAAAGTTTTGCTTTTTTTCTTGGTAAGAACATGTAAGAAACGGTTGCAATGATTAAAACAGCTTACAAAGACGATGTTTTGAGCAAAACCAAACGGTACAAGTATTTTTCTTAAATTCAAGATAACCTGACTTGTCGATTGAGGACAAGCCTCATCCCGGACGACCTTCAATTTCTGGGACAGATGAAAATGTTCAGAAAATTCATCAATATTGCGAGAAGACTGTCGGAGGACCATTGAGAATACCTCTTTGCTGTCTGGAGTGAATTGAGTTCATTGCAGGAATTTCAACTGACAATTTGGGTGGAAAAAAACCAGAATTGTACCGATCTAGAGACTGGTTCTTTCACAACGACAATGCGCCTACCCCCGCAGCCATCTCAATGTGCTAGTTTTTGGCCAATACCAGCATGACCACCCGACCACCCTTCCCCACGCCCCATTCTCAACAAATCTTGCCCCACACGACTTTTTCTGTTCCCAAGAATGAAAAATGACTTAAGGTCTCAGTTGTGAGAAAATTGAAGAAGTGAAAAGGCAACCGAGATGGATTGTGCAGCCATTCACATTAAGGGTGCTTTAAACCATGGGAGCACCGAATGGACCAAGGCATTGCCCTAAATGGAAGGTATACTGAAGGTATACATATAAATTTGTAAAAAATGAATAAAATATGGTTTTTATAATGAAATTACTGTTATTTTTGTTAGGGCTGTGCGGGAGCAGAGTCCGGGACAGGAACGGGAGGGATTTTGCAAAAAATCTGGGATTTGGGAACGTGAAAAAATGGCAAATAGACATATGAAAGAAATTATGAATCAGCCAACCTGACAATGGCTGCCGGCCTCCATTGAAAATGCACTCAGCACGGAAGTGGGGGAGAGGGGTTGTTTACTTGGAACTGCTCGGCACTAGTTCCTTATCTTATCTCTAACAGAAGTAAACACTCATTCTAATTTTTGGGTACCCCCTCGTATATTAAGAGTTGAAAAATGCTCAAAACACGGTCTAGGAGTCAGGATCGGTGCTCATTTGAGCCCCCAGGCTGGTTCTTACCATGCTAATAGCATAAACATTTCATTTTTCTAAAAAAAAATTGATAACAAAACTTTTTGAAAATGTTTATTTCTTTGTAATATGTTTGTATTGCAATAAAACTCAAAATAGTTTATGTAAAAGTTTTGTTGAGTAAAGAAACAAAGAAATACGATCAGAAGGAGATTTAAAGTCTTAACAAAAGAGAAAGTTGACAAACATTGTTCACTTTTAAAGGCTAACAAGAGAGAGAATTTACAAGATGATAAAAAAAATTGTTAAAACAGCTGAAAGTTTATAAATCTAAATAAAGTTGGTATAATATGTATGAAGATGAAACCTTAGTTACAATTTTTTGTTAAATACCTTGGTATATCTAGTTTTTTTAAGTGTTTTTATAAAATTAGCTATGGAATAAAAGTGAAATAATGAAATTAAAACTTACTTTCTCAGGTCTGAGTAATGGATGTATAAGGAGTAGGCAATGGTCCTGTGAGGCCAGATCTGTTTCATATCACACAAGAAACACTTCCAATCTGTTCTTTGCAAGATTCTATTCAGCCAGTGTTCACCAAAATTTCGCCTCACACATAACTGTTAAAAAAATATACAAATCTGTTAATATATGTATAAAAATAGAACAAGAAAATAAAAGGAAGCTAATTTTTGTTACCATAGTTCATCACTAGGTCCAAAGTGACACTTTTTGACACGAGGTCAAGTTAACGTCCGAGGCGCAGCTGGTATCACGTAAATGACCGAGTCAAAAGACACTTTCGGGCCGAGTGATGAACAATATTTTTTGTCATGATGCAAATAATAATGAGAAATAAATGTGAAGAAATATTTTAATATTATAAACAATTAATTAAGTAAACATTAGAAATAAATTTAAAACAGTAGGCCAATATAATTAATTTTATTTTCATTTCTATCAATTAATAATATCTAAGAAGATCATAATAAAACATAGTTTTGAGCTCAACAGTTTTTTTTTTTTTTTGATTATTATCTAGTGATAATAAACATCAAGACAATTTAGCTTACAAACAATTTAGATACTCAAACATAATTATTCTTATATCACTTATAATTTTATATCTTTTGTAGCAAAACAACTGTTTCAAACTTTAGTCTTGATTTTAATAATGAAATGTTTAGTTGAAATAGATTTGTTATCTTGTAGGGAATTTAATTTTCTATTAATTTGCAGGAAATATTAAAATAAGAGATATTGAATTAAAAGTTAAAAATTCTTGATTCTATAAAAGTTAAAGATTTAAATTCTTAAACACATAAAAAAATCAAATTTCTTAACAGTTTGATTATAATGTTTTTGAAGAAACAGCTGTTCCAATTTGATTTACATAATTGAGTGTTAAATTTCTAGACTTAAGTTATTAAAAAAGGAACTGATTGAAGTTAAAAGTTATTCTTTCAAAAAGTAACTGATTAGAATTTAACAACCTAACTTTTTCAACTTTTTCACACTCAACATCATCAGTTGAAAAAAAAGGTGTTAAAATCATTTTAATATTTACAGTACATTGAGTACAAGTATAGGCTTAGCTAATCATTGGTTCATTTGTTATCAATCTGAAATGTTTAAATTATTTGTGTATAGCTTTCAATAGCTCTATATTCAAATTAATTGTTGAAGTACATAAATCCAACAAAGCTTTCTTAGTATTCGTTATTAAATGTAACATTAAGTTATATTAAACTCTCAACACTAAAACGCAAAGTCAAACCGTAAGAGCATGTATCATCATAGGCCTTTGGTCAAGAAAGTCACACTAAAATAATTTTTATAAATATTTCACCTGACATTTCACGGTACTCATAACAATGGGGCATTATTGTAAAAATAGGCCTAATTTGTTGACATGCCGCAAACATAATAATTACACTACGCCCCAGCCCCCAATACCTTCTGTTGACATGCCGCAAACATAATAATTAAACTACGCCCCAGCCCCCAATACCTTCATAAATATCTTTAATTCGACGCCAATATTCTCCGATAGCTTTCGGTATTATTCTCCGGCATACAATTAATACACTGGGATGAGTAATTTAAAGAGCCGTCGTAGGCTTGTTTGAACATATGACTTGTCCTGGGCTATAGCAACTCCATTGTTGTGGACAAAGAGAACAAAACTATATCGATCACTACACAGTAAGCACACGCTACCACATCTTATTTACTAACACTATACTTACTAAGAAAAAATCAAAATTAAATGTATTCATAATCTAACCGGACACTTACAAGTTTCTTGACTAACCACCACCACTTGCAACCAAGAGACAATATGCGACCGCTTCTGCTCATCGTAGTGCCTAGTGAGTGCGATGTGCAAAATACAAACAAATCAAATGACAACTCGCACGCTGGCGGGGCATTTACTTCGGAAATCCCCATTGGCTCGGGAGCCTTTTGTGTTCCGGTTAGTCAACCTGTCTCACCAGTAGCGGCTCGTATGTATACTCAGTGGGAGGGCTCTACCAGGAGGTTTGGGTGTGTAGCACCCCCCAACAAAAAGGGGGGTCCGGGGGCCCTTCCTAGGAAAATTTTGTAAATTTAGTGCTAAAATAACGCATTAAATTTCTTCTTAAATAAATTTTTAAATTATTTCTCTGAAAAGGGTTTAGTTAAGAAACCAAAATTTACAATCTAACAATTCACAATAATTAGAACAATAAAAGCTAATAATGATAACATACCTTACAAAAGTTAGCAGAACATTGAACGCTGGAGCAGTTTACATAGCCCTCTGCTCTATCCCAAGTGTTGCACCATGAGCACACACATTTGGCTTGTTTAAGATTAATGGTTCTGGCGTAGCAATTGACACAGGTGAGTACTCCAAGACGAGAATGAAAGCGTACGTTAGTTTCTGCTGATTTACCAGAAGTTCCAAGGTGAATATCACAAACAGTACAATGGAGGCGAAACTTCTCCACTTTAGGATGTTCTGAAATTAAAAAAAAAAAACAAAACTTCATTATTATTTTACTAAATGTTTAATTATTCTAATCCTTTGGCTCAATTACTCTAAAACTCTATTGGGTAGACTAAAAAGGAACCGCTAAACAATTGGGAGGATGTTAAAAGTACATGACACTTAGCTGTCGCTGGACATGGAAAACAGGTGAAGTTACATTGTTGTAAGTGATAAGGTTCAGTTAAAACCTATTTATTTATTTGGTTTATATATTTATTCTACAAATGGAACACCATTTACAATATTAACAATAAGAAATTCCTCAGAGGTTAACATGGTTAAGCCTAAAACTAAAGTAATGCATAAAAGAGTAGACAAATTTGTTAACGAGTGCTGACGAACATTACAGCTAAATAAAGTATTGAATGATATTTATTAATCAAATCAAATATTTTTATTTGTCACTAAGCAAATACATCCAAACTACCATCACAACTTCGACGATAGCAGAGAATACAAGAAATTTCACAGGAGATTCGGCAAAGATGGAGTCAAGATTATTTGAGTACTCTCCAACAGCGGACAAAATGGAACAAGAATTCTGAAAAATTTAACCTGAAAATAGGAGACATGGTGTTAGTTCAAGAACCAAATACTTCACCCTTGAACTGGCCATTGGCAAGAATTGTGTCTACAAGTCCAGGGAAAGACAAAATTGTTTGTGTCGTCAAGCTGAAAACCAATACTGGAATTTTCTGTCGCACTTCCACCAAGGTGTTTCCTTTACCGAACCAAGACTAAATACTTATATACACCCCCTTTTATTCCTATTTGAACGTTGTTACTGTTCAAGGGGGCCGATATGTATAGTATTTTGTGTTTATGATAATGTTTTGTTTATTATCAATGTTGATACTCTGCCATGTGTTTTCCAATTTAAAAACATATGTTTCTTCTATTGTATTGTTTACAAACTTATGTGAATTAAAAAAAATGAATGTTGTAAAAGTGCATAAGTAGTTCTCTTAATCTTTTAATAATAACAAAAATGCCACCTACAAAAAAGATATAAATAATCTATTAAGTAATTATCTCCTCTAAACTGTACAAGAAAACTGAGGTAAGAAATCGGCTTCCTATTGGGCTAGATTTGCAATGATAGGGTGGTAGGTTTCCCCTTATGTAAAAGTTGATTTGCTCTAAACCAGATCTCTGCACTGGCAACATTGTTTTAACATTTAATATAAGATTAGGATAGTCATGGTTAAATGATGGTTTTCCCTGAAAAGAAATAAATAACTATATACTAATAGAAAATTAGACAATTTCAGTAATTGGGGGTTTTGTCATTTTTGAAAGTTAACTGTATTTCTTTTGGATTTAAGTTTATTAAATTACTAACTAACCCCTAAGGATGTAACTTTGCTACAGGCTGAAAACATAAATGTCATTCTTACATAAAGTTTTCCTCCTGTTAGTTTAATGGTAAATTAAATTTAGGGCAGAAAAAATATCATTCAATGGTTTTATTTTTAGTATTATTTATTTTATGGTTATGTACTTATCTGATTAAGAAGAGGTACATAAAATCTTGCATTTACAATGATAAACTATACCTTTGTCAGTGGTTATTTAATGCTTCTAAGCAAATATTCCTCAACATTTCACTCGTAATTGTCTAAGCTCAAAAAATCAACTATCCTTTATATTTTAAGCAATCGTGAAATATATTCCAACCTTGTTCGACCACTGTATATAATTTTTTTTATGAACGAAAAAATGATTTGTCATTTCTTATAAAGTTTGGTAGACATAGTTGTTTGGTATAAACTAGTTTAGGAGCACAAACACACAAATTTAATCTTAAAAGTCTAAAAATCAACTAGTGTTTGTATTTAAGCAATTGACAATTATATTTCCATTTAATTATAAATGCTAAATGTGGTTTTATCCTTAACAAAAAACTTGCCTTTCACCAAAGGCCTGAACAAGTTTGGTAGTTATTGGTTATTGGTAATAAGGGGTTTATTTAGAAGCCAAACGCGCAAATAACATTAATTTCTCCTTATTTTAACTTACAATAAAAACTTAAATACAGATATTGATGAGACAACGTCGAATCAGCTCTCCAGCTCAGCATCTGCCGAGTCTTTGCTAGCTGTTTCGCTGTTTCGCCTCATCAGGCAACTAAGATCGTAAGATAGACAGCAGATTACAGCTGTCACTGTACTACAGTGAACTGAGTTGACACATAAGTGTCCAGTTCCATTGAAACAGGAGGGGAACAAACCTCACAAATTCTAAATGAATTACTCTGTTACAAAGATCTCATGACACAAAACAATGTCATATCTCGATTCAGATACCTTACTGTCTGAGTCAGTAGGGCAGAAGTAACTTGCAAATATACACAATAGATATAAATTTTATATATAAATTGCATACTGACATGTATTGACATTGTATTAAATATCGACTACAATGATATGCAGTTTGCATATACACTCAACTCGACATCGGATAAAGTCGGGTTAAGGCTTCCCGGATAATGAAATCACGAATAATCAGAGCAAAAGTCTAAACACAGCTGGAAGGGGAAATGAAATATTTACGATAATATACAGACTATCGATTTCAAAGTTAGATAAAATAAAACAAAACCAATACTTATGATGATTTAGTCCAATACTATGGCTCAAGTTTTCTATTCTAGACTATCAATTATATTTAAGTAACAGAAATGTATTAAGTTAACATACCTGATCGTTTTGAAAGAAAACAAAGTACTGTAGAATACATAAACAAAATAATCTAACTCACTACGTAAATATATTTTCATAACACACTATTTTTATTTCCAATAACCTATGTACTAGTCATGACGTGACGCTTCATATTTACTTCTGTTAAATTGTCACCACGCGCTTACGCTTGTTGCCATTTCCGACAATACAAGACAATGCACTTGTCACAAGGTCAGTCACGCTCCACTTCTACAAAGAAGCAACATGACTAATTATGAAGGGCCAGTGCAGGTGTGCGGATGTGATGGGTGAGTGAGTCAGACTGCTTATCTGTCTTCCCTCTACAGTCTATTACACGCTTGCGTATGATCGCTGTGTTATACAGTACGCTCACTTGCGCTTGTAGATCGCGGTGATTTTTTCCTCCTGAACGCGGTCCCGGTTAAGCTACAACGCGGTTCATCAGATTCGGTTAATCGAGAGTTGAGTGTATTTTGACAACTAAACCAGGCCTATGATGGCACAAATTGTAAAATTTTGGGGCACTGAAAAACTCCAACTTGTTTACGATCCCAACTGTTTCGAGATAGTGAATGAAACCTACCTCTCTAATCCTTGGCTAAACAATCCTTTTTGTTTGTAGTTACCATAAATGACTTCTCTCACAATGTTCCCTCTTACTCAATGCTTTATGCAGACTATCTATTTTGACTGCTAATAATAGTTTGGATTTGGTGATATATGAACAAAAACAATCTTTAACGGTAGCATTAGTATGGTTTAACGCTAATTTTCTCATCGTAAATAGTAATAAAACACAGTCAATAATTTTTGCACTTGACTCTCATATTAATGACATGGTCAAGCCAGTCAAACTTCTAGGTATCCACCTTGATAGAAGACCTTATTTAAGTATGCATATAGGTGAATTGTGTAAAAAGCTAGCTAGAGTAATTTATCTTTTACGTAGGTTAAGTTTTTGTGTCAGTGTTGAAATGTTAGTCACTAGTTACTATGCTTTTCATACTCATTTAATTTATGGTATTACTTTATGGGGGAACAGTAGTCATGCAATCAAATTATTTATTTGGCAGAAAAGGGCACTTAGGCTTATTAAAGATGTACCTGATAGAGAATCATGTCTTCCAATATTTAGGAATCTTAGCATAATTACCTTGCCTTGTATGGTTTGTATAGCTGTTTAGTTAGTGTTAAGAAAACTTGCCTAATTACCAAACTTGGGAACAGGTTCATGGTTATACCACTAGGAATAAATATAAGATTGATATTTGCTTTGTAACAGATTAGAAAAACAAAATCTAGTCATAGCTTTATGAAAATAAAGCTGCTTAATAGGTTACCTAAACCATATTGGAACATTAGTTTAAATAGATTCAAACTTATTCTAGCAAAATAGTTAAAAATTAAAGCTTTATATAGTGTAAAAGAATTCCTTGACTGTGATATTAGAGATCTTATATTTTAGAACTTATTTTTACTTAAAATGTATTTTTCATGGCGTTTTTTGTACTAACCCTTTGCGCTCTCATTTTATTTTTAAGTTTTCGTAAAAAGCCTCCCGTATGGCTTTCCCCAGTCCTCTGTAAGCAAAATTTCAGCAAACCGCTCTGCTACGGTGCATTACCATTCATTGTCCCACTTTTCTAAGCACGGGGATTTAGCGCCTCCCTAAGCTCAAAAAGTGCTACTCGCCACCTCACTGGATTTGATGAGCCATTTTCTCTTCAGTGATCCTCAGCGGGTCATTGTGGCCCCACACGCGGAGTTGGCTACCGGGAGGGAGTGTAGTTTCCGTGTCTTCTGTTAGGTGCCGCTAGTGTAGCTGTAGAACTTGCCTATCGCTTATGCTTATATGCAATAACGATGTGGACTAGATCCGACATCGGAGCGGAACGGCAGAATAGCGATGTCGGACTCAGTTCGCCATTGGAGCACAAAAGGTTAAGACTGTCTACTTTTGTTTGATGGTGAATATGTCTATTGCATGTGCTTAATGTCAATAAAGCTATTGATTGATTGATTGATAACTTGACTGTTTTCAAATTTTAAAACCTTCGAGTATCTAACAGGTTTAATATTTTCTTGAGTTTTGAATTCAAGTACTTTACGTACATTGTTGTTTTTGGATCAGGTTAAGACTCCTATAAATTTAGGCTCTCAAGGATTTGGCCAAAACAAATGCAGTTTTATTGATTTATGATTTGTAACCTTAAATTTGTGTATTCCCAAAGTATTCCCGGAAATCCTAACTCTTAACTAGAACAGCATTAATTATGTAACTAAACATACCTCCTTGAAATTTCAGTCTGTATTCAGCTTCATCACTGTTTAATGAAATTTGACTGTGGCAGGCATTTCCTGGTAAAAAATCACTGGGCATATTGTCTCCGTTGTAACTGTCTGACTCTGAAACATTTAGGGTAGTTTTTTTTTAAATTTTACTTTAACTGGCTGGTTAACTAACCACAGGTTAAGTTGTTAACAGTCGGCGATGTTTACATTTTCACACAACGTTCAAAACACTGTAACAATTAACAATAATAATTTATTATATAAGTGGAGAATTACCTCGTCAAACAGTTCCAAATGATTGGGGTTCCACTACATGTTCGGGACAACGGTCCCATCTTCAGGGCAGTACACATTAAACACATTGAAGAAAACTAATAGTTCCAGCTAGGGATTGCACACACAACATCCTGTCCTGACACAACGTCAGTTGTGCAATACCTATACTGTCACTGCTACACTGTGGAGTGTGGACCTACCCTGTTGGCTGTTTCTTACTTTGTGTTGCGTGTGTTTGTCATAGTTACTGTAGTCTGTAGATGTAGCGTTCAGATTTGATATGTCTGGGAAACTAATTGGTACTCAAAACTAGAAAAAGAAAAAAGAACAAGAACAAATTTTAAAACTTGCTAAAATAAGTTCTTTTTTTACAACACCTACGGTTCAATCGGTGCCTGCCGATGTTTCAAATAAGCCCAGTAAAAGTGAAGGTGCAGAACTACCGATTAGTGAGTGTGTCGACGAGGAGTACGTATCAACAAGCTTAAACGATGCGTTCGAAATCAGGTGTAACTTTTGTATAATAAACTATAGAACAACTAATAACAATATTAAACCATATGCCAAATTTAAAATTAACTTGTATTTGCTTGTTTGATAACAATAAGTTTAATGTCAAATAATAATACAATAACTATACAGTAGATGGTTTTTTTTTTAATAAAACCATCTATACCACAAATAAGACAGTGAACCCTAATTGAAAAATGTCTGATTTTAGTTGAAATATTCATAAACTCCACAATACTGTAAAATGAATTTTGGCCAAGGTGGTTTTTAAGATTTGTTTTGAATTTTGTCGTAGAGCAGTTTTAAAGTTGTCGGGAAGTTTATTATACAATCTTCTACCGGCTTCAATGGGAAGTTTGTCGTACAATTGAAACCTACGGGAGTTTGATGGGATCAAATTTTGATTTCTTGTGTTGTATTGATTGATGTTCTCGACAAAAGTACACTTAGCCCTAAAAAAACAACAAAGTTTCCAAAATGTATAGAGAAGATGAAGGCAAAATGGATAAGGATTTAAAATGTTCCTTGCAGGATTTTCTAAATTTTAGCCTACCAATTATTCTAATTGCTGTCTTTTGTAGGTTAAAAATCCTTTAGACATTTGTTTCAGAGTAGTTATCCTATAAGCATAATCCGTAAGATAAATGGGGATGAATGATTCCATAATAATGAATGATTCCCAAATAATAAGGGGTCAACAGTTCGTTTCCAAAGAAATAAAACTTTTTTTGCCTTAACGGGATCAAAAATATACGTACAACCTCTTACTTTGCAGTTTGCCCAAGAACAAACGCAATTGTCAAATTTTAACATTCCAATCACAGTGAATGTGTTTTAACATGTTAACAGCAATGAAAATGTTAGCAGAGGGAGTGAATGAGGGGATCTTTCAACAATACAAGTGTTGTAGTGGGTGCTATTATTACTTAAACGTGCACTTGACTATCTGAGCTGAATGTTATCTGTCTGCTTCATTTTTTTACCATAACTTATTTCTGTGTTAAATCTATGTATTTGTTTTGTGTTTGTTATTTATTACTTTATATTATTAATTTATATTCACAATCATGTCAATGTCTCCCACAGAACTCTTTGTTTCATTTTGTATATATAAATATAATTGTTATTTGACTTTTACTGTACAATTTAAAACTTAAACTTGACTATAGCTTAAGCAGTAATTTCTGACAAATGTCAATACATTGTAAAATTATGTCAATGACAAATGAAGATTCTCCAGTGTTGACCTCTCGATCTGTTGAAACACCTACAATTGAAAACTGGTTAAACGATACTGAAAGGTAGTAACTGAGTAATTCTATCATCCCTTTTATACCAGCTAGCTTCAGACCTATTGTCAATTCTGGATCTCACTGTAAACCTTTCCTTTCAAGCTACCTGAACAAGTTATTTTATATTCTATTCCTCACATCTGGGGACATTCACAACCACCAGACTGTCAAACCTTGATCTAAGCAGCAAAGTATGTTCAAAAGTAATCGACACTACATGTCCCTATAAACAAACTTTGGTACTCTTCATTACTAAAATTGCAGTTGACTGTATGGACTTCAACAGAAGTTGCAAAAGATTTACAATAAAACTATTTTTAATTGTCATATCAAATATTTAAGTCGGAGATATACAGAAAACTATGTTCTGTCACAACTTATTTTGTATTGAGTGAAATTAGCCTGATTGTTTGCAATAACAATGGCACATACCTTGGACTTGTGTTGCAGCTTCCCAAGATATATTTGTTGTCAATGACTGACCATTTTCAGAAGACTCGGGTCCAAAGTTTAAGAACAAGGCAGGGTTTGCCATATTAAGCTCATTTTGACTCACCACAGTACTTGTGTGGTTTCTATGGATTTCCGAGCCGGAACTCCTTTGTTGAAGAGCATTACCTTGTATGTACTTGGGAACCCAATTATCTAGGATATAGTTTTCAAATAAAGGATTGTAGCTCCAAACGTACTCTCCATCTTTATTAGTGTCAACGATAACAAAACATTTTTTTGCCTTATAAGAGCACTATAAATTGATTGTTTCCAATTGGAAGGACAGACCTTAAAATAGGATACTTTTCTGCAATGTTATTGCAAATGTTGATGGCAGTGGCCTGGTGATTAGGACTTGATGCTAAAGCATGTGCAATCATTACGGTGTAGGAAATTGAAGGCCTTGTATAACCATGGATTTGTTTTGGCAAAACTTGCTTCTTGGATGCTTTTTTGTCTGTTTCTTTGTTTTAACATTTGGAACTTCTTCATCGGACAAGACTCTTCATAACCTGTAACAAATTCAGCTTTAAGCCTGTACAAGTAAGTTTGGTCTTGGATAAAGAGATAAAGGATATAAAATTACTGCTTTTACAATAAATTAAATTTATACCATGAAATGAGTAAAGCTAGTTTGGACTAGGCTCTAACACTGTGTAGGGCTAAACGTTAGTAGAAAAATATATTAAGATTATTCAGACTGTACCATAAATACAGTTTTAAAACCCCATTTTGGGTCAATTATCACCAATTTACTAGAAAATTGCTAGGATTCAAAAGGGTTTGTGGCTACACCCACTGTTTTTACTAGTAACTTAACTAGACTGTTTGCTAACACACAGCCACAGTCTCTTCTTCAGAGTATTTGGGTGTCCTTCCTTGATGTTTTGTGGAAGACAGTATCACTCTGGTATTTAGAGGCAACCTCTGTCTGGGTAATGGAATTTTTCATGGGAAGTTTTGCAAACAATGTTTTAAGTAGATAAACATACTAAAATGGGAAAAGTGTTTTAATATAATTATAGAGTTGTTAATTACTTATATATATATAAGGTAACAGTAGCAGCTCAGGCCATAGGTTCACTGGTTCAGTAAACTGCTACAAATAGACTATTGTGCAAAAAACAAGATATATCATCTGGTTTTATAAAACAATGTAATATCTGTTAATTATAATCATGTTAATCTTAATTGGGGTAGAAGCTGCCACATGCGAGCTTCATCAATATCAGCTAGGCAATGGGCTCAATTTGAAGACTGATCCACTTAGTCAGGGCGTGGGATGTGGGAGGTGGAGAGGGGCTTATGCAGTTTACGAAGTGATTCGGGACAGCTCCAAGCAAGTTCGAAAAGACTCTGGAATGTTCGGCTCTTTAGTAAAAAAAACTCCTTCATGTGCCGACGACAGTACTGAGCGGGGGAACATGATGTTTCCAACTGTCCCAGCTGATAGCTGCACATTCATGCATTAATAAGCTTGGTTTGACAGGTGTAGTGTTTGATATTGTTTGGGGGGAAATTATTATTACAAGCTACAATAAACATGCTAATTAATGACCCTAGGAGAGGAGATTAAAATGGTTTTCCTTTTAAAAATCAGGGACACCGATACTCAGTTTAACTGTCAATATCCATAGTTTGAAATTAAACACTGAAAGTGCAAATGTGTGTGTAATAACACTATTGCTCAAATCGAGCCTTGTCACTCATGGATACATTTTGTGCGCATTGAGGTTCTATGCCTCTAGCACTTTATAGCACAAAATAGGCCTATTTTCTTCACATTGTGGAGTCGGTAAACAAAACCTCAACTCTGATCGAACAAACGTTTTTTTCTTATTTCTACTGAAATCAAACAGAAAACAGACAAACAGGTTAGCCAACTCATTGATGCGAGGTTTAATATATGCTGTGCCTTCGAAGAAATTGTGTTTGCCACGATAAACTAACTACAGTAGACTCTCGACTATCCGCTCATGCACCATCCGCCTCCGCACTATCCGCCTATCATTTCGTAAAAAAATTTTAAAATTTCATGGCCACAAAGAAGCGTTGAAAATTGACATGGTTTTGAACGCCTCAGTTGTGAAACTGCTAAGTTTTAACATCGCAGCAATCGCAGCTGACATCATATGCCTAAGAAAATGGCGAGACACCGCGCGAGAAAATGTCAAATACCGAACGCGCAACTTTCTACTAAACACTTTTTCAAAAGTAATTTTTGTTTTTTTTTTTTACATTGTGTTATTGTTTTATTTTACTCAATGATTATGACATTACAGTATGTATAACTTAAATGTTGCACTGTACAGTTTTTGATAAATACAGTTAGTGCATTGATTAAACTTGTTGCACTATTAATTTTCCTTACAAACCATCCCATCACTTTTCCAAATTTTAGATTTACATAACTTATTGGGTATTTCTTTAATTTAGATATTAAGTAAGTTGGACTGTTTATACTAAATTATAGGTCGATTTTACCGTTTGATTTTCAAGAACAATAAAGTTTTGGTATTACTGGATTAGAAACGGTTAGATGTTTTCTTTATTTAGGTTGAATGACATTTTTTTGCATTGTTTCAAAGTATTAATTACTGGTGTTTGTAAAATTAATAGGGTTCTTGAACTTTTTTTGTAAGGAAGTTTACAATCATTGATTTACTTTTATCAAAATATTCTTGTTTATCCAGTATAACAATGTATTACTTTTACTGTTTAATGTAAAATACGCTCTTTCTTTAAACTTTTAAACCGCCTTGTGGTTTTAACAGAAATAAATCTTGCTTTTATATTCAAATGGCTGGGTGCAACAAAAAAGTTACCTCCTCCCATCACTTTTAACAAAAAAGACAGGAAAATAAATAAGATGAGAGGAATATATGATAATTTGAATTTTGATAATAAGGAATCCCTCAAAAATATTCTAAGGCCAAATGGAGACTACTTAAACAACTAGAAGGTCAGCTATGGGAAACTCTGTGGTTTTATAGCTAACAATTTTTTGTAATTTTGAAACTACTGCCAAACAAAGTTCTATATTTTCCAGTTTTATGCCTATGTTGATGATATTTTGTCAAGTTCCAACAAAAAATGAAAATCTAGAAAAATTTCTTGAAACATCTAAATCAGATTCTACAATACAGTTTAAAGGAAACCTAACAGAATAATCATTAATGGTATGGCTCAATGTAAAAAAAAACAAAAAAAAGCAATTACTTTTGAAAAGTGTTTGTAAGAAACGCGTTGTGACATTCTACGCGTCTCTGCTTGAGCATATGATAATCATCTTGACCATTAAACAGCAGTTTCACAACTGGCGTTCAAAATTCATGTTCATTACTCTTTATTAACTGTTTAAATTGAATTACAAAATGGCTAGTGTGGAGAAATCGGCAAGTCTACTATATATCAAAACGTGATAGCCTAATTTAATACAGCACTGTAAAGCCAGTTAAAGCGTTTGATTCAGTTAGAAAACGTAAAATCAATCTAGATGGGCGGAAGTCCAAGTTCAATGAACTCCGGTCTATCGGCTTTTAGTTATCCGACCTGCACACTTACATACAGGCGGATAGTTGAAATCTACTGTATCACTATACAGAATCTTGGTATACATGGGAGACACCTTGACTGGATCAAGTTGTGCTTGGTAGGTCAGTCAGTATGTTGAGATATCTCATCTTAATAAAACAATCAAATAGTTAAAACAAAATCAAGTATGATGGTGACAAATTATGGGGTGCAGCAGGCTCAATCTTAGGGGCGGTTCTGTTCTTGTGCTATTTAAAGGGCTGCCTTCCTCTTTATCTGAATTGGACAGCAAGTTGATTCTCTATGCAGATGATTCCAATCTCATAGTAAGAGAAATATACAAAAGTGGAAATTGAGTGTGTAGTTAATCAGGAACTGTCCATAATGGAAAATTTTTTGATAGCGGAAATTTATTGTTGAACTTGGATAAAACCAATTTTATTTCATTTCACACACAGCAAAATAGAAAAAACTAAGTCAAACTTTACAGATTGATAATAGCGAGTTGCAAAAGTATTACATACAAAATTTTTAGGATTAATAGTAGATCAGTCTTTGACCTGGAATGCGTCATACATGTAGAAAGTCTGGTAAACAAAATTTTGTCAGAGCTATATATTTTAGAAATATAGCCAAATTCTGCTCAATTGACATACTCAAGATGGTATATGCCCATACATTCACACATATGTATGGTATTGTACTGTATGGAGCTACAAGCAATCAAAACTTACACAAATTACTAGTTTTGCAAAAAGCATTGAAATTATGCTACATCCAAAACTTTATTGATTCTGTGCACAGGGACTTTGCTAAGTTGAATACTAACTGTCTATGGACTATATGTGTTGGAAACAGTTTTAGCAGTAAAATTAGCTGAAGCCAGTTTGCCAAAGCTAGGCACTAATCATTATTACAACACTAGAAACAAAGATACAATAACAATTCCGAGTCATTCACTTAATTTTTTTAAATCTCCTAAAAGAGCAGGAATACCATTTTATGATAAGATACCTTAGAACATAAAAGATATAACTAATATAAACGTTTTCAAAACAAAACTAAAACCCTATTTAATAAAGAAGGCTCTGTAGAAATTTGAAGAATTGTAGGATTTAAAGACAATAATAATTGTAGAATAGAGTTTAATAGTTAATACTTTATAATAAATAATTTGTATACAGTAATTTGAAAGTCATTTTGTATTTTATTAATATAGCATAGACAAATTAATTTTAACGCCATTCGATAATTGTATATGCATCTATGTATTGCACAATTTGTGAATAAAGATTATTTGAATTGAATTGAAAAAGGTCTGCCAAACTCTGAGTTTCATTCTGACCCTGCCTCAGGCCAGGGTTTAAAAACGGCTGGTTTTGAGATGATTTTAAAATCTGGGATTTATAAGTCCGACTTGAGATCCGTGGCTGTGATACCCGATTTTGTCCTTCATAAACTCCAGGATCTTTCAGCCCCTCGCCATAAACCCAAATCGAACTCCAGAGTTTGGGCGAGGCCAGAATTTCGGAGTCTAACGAAACTCTGGAGTCTAACAAACCCCTGGCTGTGAAACCCAATTTTCTAAGTCCTAGACTGAAACCTGTTTAAACTCGAGTTTACGAAAATCCCCTGCCAGAAACCGACCCTAAGTGTTTTCTAGATTTGTCAAAAGCTTTGACTGTGTTGAGCATGGTACTCTATTTCACCAACTGGACATTCATGGGAGTGCCACTTGCTTGGATCAAATTGTATCTCAGTTACCAAAACAATTTGTAGGGATTTCAGATGTTAGATCAGGGAAAGGGGACTGAGCTATGAGGTGCCTCAGGGCTCCATACTCTGTCCTTTAATCTTTCTAATTTACGCCAATGATATTGGCTCATCGGTTCACCACGGGCAACTTGTCTAGATGACACGACTCTCTGTTTCAATGCAAAGACACTAGCAGAACTGGAAAAATCACATTCATGGAGCTAAGCAGTTCAATTCAACATTTCAATGAGCTCAACTTCAAACAAACCCAAAAAATCATCCTTCATTAATTTTGTTTGCGACAGTCAATCTCAGATTGTAGTCCTACAGTCATGTTGTATGAAACTGTGATCGAAGATGTCTACTTACACAATTCTTTGGAATACACCTTGATCGAGGGTTGACTTGGGATTGTCGACAGTGTCTGCTCAAAATTAGCCTCAGGCATTTATGTTTTGAGGCAATAGTCCAAATATTGCCCCACTAATGTACTGATGACGGTTTATTATGCACTAATCTACCCACACCTAGCCTATGGGCTAACGTTGTGGGGAGGCTGCTCAAGCACAAACTTTTCCAGAGTGTTCATTCTTCAAAACAAGCAGTGAAAACAATCGCAAAACTGCAATGGAGAGAGTCGTGCAGACCAGCATTCAAACTATTAAAACTGTTGACTTTACCCTGTCTCTAAATTTTAGAAACGTTTTTTTTTTTCAAATGTAAATGCAACCTTGTACTTGAGGAATAGATGTACACTCTTACGAAACCAGAGACAGGGAGAACTATCGAACAAGGGTTTGCCCTCACAGGCAGGAGTTCAGTTCGTCAACAGACCAAATTCAATCAAAGTGCCTAGACAGTGGCGTAAATAATTCACCCCCGCAGCCCCGCCGTGCGGGGGGGCGCAGCAGTCCCGGGCCAGAGGGCTGTGAGCCCTCGCCATCTTGCTTGCCAATCATCGCCGATCAGCGTCAGAATAAAAAGTACGCTTCAGGAAATAACCCAAAAAATAATACAGTATTTGCAATCCATATTTGTTTGTTGGATAGTAAGTCAAAATAATTAATCTAGGGCTGGGTTTGAATGAAATGAGATGGTGGCCTTGTGCTGGCATAGATTCGTCCATCGCCCGTCAAGCGTCACCTCTCTCCTCAGCCCTGTACTGTACAGCGTACTTTGGGCGGCGTGAGCGCGCATCACAACTGGTCACTGAAGAGTTATTCAACCACCAACCTCAGGGCGCACTGCGCAGGGACACACACGCCACCCTGCCCTTACGCAACGTCAATTGCCAATACCTACTGTCACTGCGACACTGTGGACCTAACCTATCTCTTACTTTGTTTCACGTGTGTTTGTAACAGTTACTGTAGTCTGTAGATGCAGCGTTCAGATTTGATGTCTAGGAAACTAATTGGCGCTCAAAACAGGAAAAGAAGAACAAGAAAAAGTTACAAAACCTTATAAAATAAGTTCTTTTCTTACAACAACTACAGTTTAGTCGGTTACTGCCGACGTTTCAAATAAGCCCGGTAAAAGTGAAGGTCTAGAACTACCGTGAGTGTGTCGACGAGGCGTGCGCATCAACAAACTTAAACAATTCGTTCGAAATCGGGTGTAACTTTTAGTTTTGTATAATATATTATAGAACAACTAATAACAATATCATTTAACAATATTAAACTACATGCCAAACTTAAAATTAACTTTTATTTCCTCAGGTTATCCTGTTGTTAAAGTAGGTATACGCTCGTTTGATCTATAACCACAACAAAGAGATGCTACTGTGTAGCTCATCGCGTTATCACCGTAAATTAACGCGTAAAAAACAAAACAAAGGTCACTTGACCGAGTTTTTGTTGGTTCGTATTTTGGATAGAGGGGGCGACTTCAGTTGGCGGGCCGATGGCTTAGTTACGCCACTGGCCCTAGAGCCAAAGGCTTTCAAAGCTCGTCTAAAATCAGTTTTGGTCGCAGAAGCATTTTACAGTTCAAACAAGTTTTTGGCACACAATTGGGAATTTGGAGAACCAGACTAACAGGGGTAGACTGGGAAAATTTGTGTAAATGGGAATAGTACCTAATGTAAGTTTGAAAGGGATCTAGATGTGGATGAATGCAAAATTTTAGATTAAACAGTGGACCATTGAGATATTTATATAATTATATATGGCTTGTAAAATGTCATTTCAATAAAACATTTATTTACTTATACATCTAGTGTTATTACACACATTTGTTTGTACTTACAGTGTTTAATTTCATATTATATAACTTAATAAACTGCAAACTTGGCCTTCATGAATAACGCCAATATCCATAGGTTATGTCAGAATCAAAACGTTTATTCAATTTTTTGTGTATTACATAACATAAATGCCATGTGCACAAAGGCACGCCGGCTTAAAAAAGAAAATTAATTTATAAATAGTTGTAAAATTAGCAGTCTTGCTTCAGTAGATAATAACACAAATCAATAGTATCTTAATAACATAAAGTCTTATTCTATATACAGTAGAGTCTCAATCCGAGGTAATTGGGGCTGATGGTACCTCGGATTTTGAGAAACTCGGATTACACGGAAAACAGAGACAGAAAGAGTTTTCAATGTATTAATATGTCATATTTAATTTACATAAGTATTACAAGTAATGCATATAATACAGGGTAGCCTCAGAAGTAGCTTGATAAAATTCACGATATTTACCGCTTTTTCCCCAATTACAAATGTACTAATATTGTTGCTGGTTGTTCTTAACTGTAGTAAAAATCTTGAAAGCTAAAAACTAAAGTAAATTAGCTGTAGAGACAAGATATTTTGAATGGCATTTTATGATTTTACTGCAGGTCTATGGTTCTCAGGTAAAATTGAAACTTCAGCCTGATATGTCACTAGCCCCCATTGTAAGGTAATGATATGAAATACTTGATATATAAGATTAATGATTTATATATTATGTATTTGCTACACTATACTAAACATTATAGTGAGTTTATTCTACTTATTTAGTTTTGTAATTATTAATCATTGTAAGCACTCTGTTGTGTTGCATGTATAATTTAATTAGTATATCTAAGTGTACTACAGTAAAACCCCGTTTAACCAAACTTCGGTCAATCAAAACCCGGGTTAACCGAAACAGATGCGAAATTATTAAAAAAAGCTAAATTAACGCTAAATTGCCCAAGTAAAACACAAACCATACTGAGGGTGGCCATTACAAAAGCTCCTCGACCCATACTCGTTGCCCGCGTGCAGCATTAACGTTCCTAGAAACTACCCTTACTCACACCACCGCACACTCCTAACAAATCAGTTACTCACACCTGTGCTCTTACTCATTTGCTACCTTGTAATTTCAGTTGGATTGCGCTATTCAACAAGCACACATTGTGACACTAGCAAACGTATAATCATCTCAGTTCTTTAGCTTTTAGTACAGTTATTTCATATTGCTGTATTTTAAAACACTTAGATTGTTTTTAAATGTTGATTGTAAAACTTAATTTTTTTTTTATTAAGAGGTTCTTATTAAGTTATTTTAGAGCAGTTTTCAAAACAATGGCTGGTAAAAACGTAAAATGTTGTCATCAACATAGCCGATAAACTGGAAGCCGTTAGACTTGTTGAATACGGTGCTTTATTACGATGTGTGGCAACAGAATACAATGTCGGTGTTTCATTTTACTGGATTATTTTAAGTTAAACTAGATTCTGTTTCTCTTATTGTCTTACTGTACAGAGTCTGCAACATTGTAAATACATTCGTCACATATAATAAAGCTTTAAATATTATATAAACATGTGTACGTTATTTAAATGAGCCAAAAACCATCCCAAACTACATAACCATGACTTAACCGAAAGAATTGATTAACCGAAACCTGCCCCCATTGGTTCGGTTAAACGGGGTTCTACTGTATTTTCAAAACATGTAAAGTCTGACAAAAGTGACAAAATCTGTGGAAATAAAAAACAAAAAGAGCCATTAAAGATGCAGCACATAAAAGCCAAAACCTAAACCTTCCTTGCCAAATAAAATATCTATTTTGACGATTGGGGTTCTATGTTCTTATAGGAAAATAAATATTTAATAACCTAATTAATAAATATGTGTTCGGCGAAAGTATCAGTAGTAAGAAACTCAGGACTTCTTCCCAGTAGTAGGGAGATAATTGATAATACCTAATATTAACGTAAAATTCTTGTATAGTAACTTTTGTTCTAAAGACACTTTTTACAGATAAAATGGCCAAAAATGACTTAAATACATTCAGGTAATAAGCGGAAATAGGTGAAAACAGCATTAACCTACCTTAAGCCTAAATCAACAAGATCTATAGGTAATACTAAACTAATTAACTAAACTAATACTAAACCTAATTTAACCCATAACTTTCACTAAAGCTTACCTAACCTAATTTGCCCCTAAAATAACTTAACCTAGAACCTAACATAAAAATAGTCCAAACTTTGATCATGTTTTTTAATATGTTCCGCGCCTTAAAAAAAAGTGAGTACAAAAACAAGAAAGTAAATACATTTACTAGATTTAGATCTAAGGCTTCCGGGTTACTCCGCGTCACAGGTGAATTACAAATACTGCTAAACGTTTCGACCTCGCTGTGGAGTCATCCTCAGTAGCTGGTTGACTAGCTGAGACGCCACATTTCTAATTCAATGTGACGCGGTGTACGCCGGAAGCCTTAGATCTTAGTTTTGACACCGGCCGTTAAAGCTTAAGAGTTCAGAAGACTCTTATCCCCTCTTGACCCGCCAGGAATTCCTCCCAGATTGGTAGGGTAAAGCCTAGCCTACACAGACCGAAGTAAAGTTCTGGATCATTTACCTTCTATGTTGATAATCTCCACAGTATCATCATCGTCGTCGTCATCTATCACTATAAGATCTGATTCTATACTCATTCTAGTAAAAGTTTATTATTTGTAAAGTACCTAACGTAAGATACCAACAAGCTCCCAGAAACTGGTTGGGTATAAATGGTCGAAGTTCAAATGATCGAACGTGTTTTTCTTGTCGGTTTTGCCGGTTCAAATGTTAGAAAACAGTCTGCGCTCAAGTGGTCGAAGATTTTGGTGTTGCCGCTCATCTGATCGAATATGAATTTGTCCCCGTACATTGACTTTAAATATACATTTAAAATCAATGTTTTAAAAATACATAGACCTCTCACGGATATGGAAGATTTGTCAAGTAGAAATCCCAAGTAGAGGGCAGGGTTGCTACTCCGTTTGGAGAACTTCTGCGTAGCACGAGGCACCACACAATAAGAACTCCTTCAGACAGCGGTACTCAGCCTGGGAAGTACACGAAGAGGTTCACTTCCTCTCGATTGATGGAAGCACAAGAAGGGTCGACACTCTGATAATTGACAGATCTAAAAATTGCGGCATATAGTGCTTGATCCTACAATCAGGTTAGAAGTGGACAAGAATCAAGCCATAGCAGTTAATAAGGAGAAACAACGAATTTATGAACCCACATCAGGCTACTTCAAAGAACATTTCAAAATTAGAAGTTATTGGTTTGTTTATTGGTTTAATAAATGATTTAATTTCAATATATACAATACAAATTGTTTTTGACATATAAAATAGAACCTATTACCACTGGTAAGACTGTAATTAAAGTTATGCTTAATTTAGCTGCCAGTGAAATCCTGTACCTTGTAAAAGAAATTTAGAAGCAAGTAATTTTTAATTTTTGTTTTAAATTGATTTAAATCCATATCTTTTACGTGGATTGGTAATTTATTATATAGTTGCCTACCAGCTTGGCAGCTTCCATAGGAAGCTTATCAGGACATTTGTAGTCTGTGGTAGGTACTAGGTTGGCTGGATTGACTGATTTCTGGTGTTGTATGCATTATTCTGTTCTTCAAACGAATAATTGGATGTAAAAAAAATCAACGTTTGTAATATGTAAAGGGATGATACTGGCATATATAATAGGAACGTTGACAAAATTGTTGGTGGACTTTTGGAAACAAATTGATTTGAACAAACATATTTAGAAAATTATTATTCGTGAGACTTTAAAAGGTTCTACTGGAATAATTATTAGAAACCATTTACATATAAGAATCAACAACATTTTCTGTGTTTAAATTGTATTACGTACTAGTTCATATGTGTTCCATGTATTTACAACCCCAAAAAGGGGCGGATGATTTTTATTTTAGAAAAGGTTTTTATATAAATATTGAATCTTGTAATTTCTTTGATTTTGTTTACTTCTTTAATGCATTTGAAAGGCCTCAGACAATACAAGTTTTATTATTAGACTGTTTGCAGTTTTCATTAATTATAAATTTTCTAATAAAACTTAGCTCATCAAGATATATAGGTAGAATATTGTTGAATATAGTGTTGCCATTTCCTTTTATACATGTACAAGACCCGATCCAAAGTTGTAGCGGCTCTAGTACGACCAAACTAGTCTTGAGATGATTTTACTATACCACCAATGTTAGTATGTTACACCTATATTTACCCAAAACCCTGGGACTACTTTCACTATAATCTGCACAACAAACAATAAACAACTAAAATAATTACTAAGGATAGTCATATGCTTCCATATATAATAGACGGCGTACACAAAACTGGAAGTCATGGTAGGATAGAAGTTCGGAATAGGGGGGCAGTACATACGTGAACCAGTTCGGAAATTTCCATTCGCTCTCCTTACTGGCGAGTGGCGAGTTAGATGCGCGCGCAGAGGATCACCCCGGGCCACAAGACTTGTGTTCGCGGGTGGAGTACCACGCAGACGAGTTCGGGAATTTCCGTTCGTTGTCGGCTACAGTACAGTCTACAATAGACAGTTGTTCATAGGTCGTATTTGAGAACGCGCAGGTGCATGGATTGTGGAGCATGAAAAACTGAAGATGGCTATTCCGAGTTAGCTGGCTTCGTTGCATGATTTAAGGACTTTCTATTCAGCCTAGTTGATTAAACCTTGCATTATGACTATCATCGTATTTTTAATTGATACTTCTGCTTCTATGAATCAAAGAGGCTATTTGGGAGGACGCCCAACATTATTGGACGTTGCTAAAGGAGCCGTGGAAACATTTGTCAAGGTAAGGACATTTTGTGGGATTTTTAATTTCGCGATGAGTTTAATTCTCTTCCCTTCAAACCTGAAACCCTATCCTATAGGTTTAAAGTTTTGTTAACTTACTTCGTTCATTGCGAAATCCCTCAGTTTATGCAAATGATGGCTTCTAAATACGGCCACAAACTATAATTTATATAGTTTTTAAGGGGACTTTGAGCTTTTTTAAGCAGTTCCCAGTACCTTTTAATTAATTATTCTAAAACGGGGTAGGCCTAGATGTATTTTAAAATTTTTTATCATATGTGCTGAAATTCTCACCTCCCCTGCTGAACCATTTTTAATTGGTAGAGAACATTAAAAACGCACATAATGTAATTTGTATTTAAAAATTGGCAATTACCGATTATATTAGCCTTCCAGGTTAGAAGGGTAGGATTAGGATAAAAACATTTGATACAGTTTCTTAACTTCTGTGTTATATTTTTTGAAATGGCCTATTATACTGAAACAATGATACAACAATGTTAGTATTGCAAAATTACTTATAATAGTAGACAGTGTAGTAGGGTACACGAATAAAGGACTATATTATATAGGCCTATTATTTTATTACCCATGACCAGAACCAAGGCTGCTAGCAGCCTGTTACTTGATCCATTGTGGCTTTGCAGTCACGAACCACGAAGCTTCCAGAGGTATCATCACGGAGGTTTCCTCCAGGTGTATATTTTGTTTTGTTTATAAAGTCATTTTCATGTGTGCCAGCAGTGCGGGGGGCTAGTGTAACTTCCACGCCTCTTTAGGAATTGACTCGCCAACATTCACTCTCATCCCTCAACCACACTCTCAGCCATAGCCTAAGTATGCCTTGGCATAGAGCTTGCCATTGTTCCTCACCGCTCATGCAAAAGTAATCCCAGAGTTCATTTCCGGAGTGTGTTACCTCTAATGATTTGGTTCTCTTTACTTTTACCGTAATTTGTTTTACTGTTAAGTAGTTGTTTTTACGTGATTAGAAGTATAATTAATTGGAATGAAATCAGGGCTAGTCTGATCAAACTATAACTTTAGTAAGGTTTTCAACATTGTTTTTCTTTACACCATTAATTATATTTGGCTTTGAACTATTATTTTATTTTTAATAATTGTTATTTTGATTAAAATTGTAGTTATAAACAATTTATACACACTGTACGTCTTTAATTTCATAATCTGGAGAACCTCCTTGTGTCACCTTTCGTGTTTTGGAATCAATGACACCCCTGAAAGGTTAAGCAGCATATTTGAAAATTAGCAAGTTTTGTCAAAATTTTAACCTATCAGCTGCCATGCAAGGAACTCTCAACTATCAGGTTGATTTGGGCCGCTTTGGGAGTGTTAAAGTATAACTTTACGCCCTTGCGTTTGGCCACCTTGAGACCGGACCATCCGAAAATAAGAGGAAAAGGCATTTGAAGACTCTTTGGAGCTTTAAAACCTACGTACTTTAGCTTTATGCTTATGTTAAGTGAATTAATATGGTCAAAAATGCAAATACCATTTTTGTGGGTGTATAAGATGTTTCCCTATCAATGCAGTTTTTGTAAATTTAATTTAATAATTGTTTGGATTTTGTTGAAAATTTAATACGTAGGCATACTATGTTAGTTTGAATTTGAGATTTTTTTAGCCTTACAAAAGGTACAACTGTAAGGTGCCTAGACATAGTATAATAATACTCATACATACCACCTCTGTCTAAATACATCGTAATCAACTTTGATTTTCAGGACACACATAAAAGATCATTATCGCTTGTTATATTTTGTATTTTACTTCTAGTTGTAGTTAAAAGATAATTTATTACTTATAAAAATCTCATACCATTTATTGTTCTCACTTTGTGCAACTTTTTTGTGTATTTTTGTCAGCCATCTCGATGCCACCAAACAGTCTGTAAATTAATGTAAAAATGGTTTAAACCGTGTACGGGTATGTAAAATAAATAAAAACATATTAGCTGAAAATATGTAATCGTTAGACCTCCTGACTTGAAAATTGGTTTACAATGTCGCTTCAGACACAGTGATCTAGGTGACTTGCTCCAGCAATTATGCGGACTGCCTTTTTCTGAATAATAAATATATCTTGTGCATGAGGGGTTCCACCCCCTACAACAAGACCATGGCAGTAGTGTTGGGTTTTCTTGAGGATAGCCTTTGGAAAAACTGGTGGTAGAAGTGCAAAGAGTGAAACCATAAAGTAAGAATAACAGTACCTGCTATCCTCATTCCATGGTTAAACATTTTTATTCATAAAACGTTACAGACGAGCTAACAAAAAGACAGGTCTCACAGTGCTTCGGATATCGCCTTAGCACTGCAAACTAAACCTAATAGAATAACCTAACCTAATAGAACCTAAACGTAATGGAATTTGAATGGAGCCAAGTTAAAAGATAGGTGGCAAAACACAATTAAAAATATATAGTGATAAATATACCTGTTTGTCAATTTATTTTTTTAGTTTATAAAATGAATAATATAATGTTATAATATAATAATAGAAAATAATGTTTAGCATACCGCGGGCAACGCATCAGTAAACATCCTCTTGACCAAAAAGGTCAAAATGGGCTTGACAATATAAATACAGTGTAAACAGTATTGAAATGTGTGCAAATAAATAAGAAGAACAAAAAGAGTATAAACTACAAGGCTGGAATCGGGCCGGTCTCAAGCAGGCAAACTGCTGGAGCGAGTCAATGTTTCCACAGTGACTATTAGCGCAGTGACTCTCGTATGATTTGCATGGCTTACGATGCTACCGTACTGCCAGATGAACATGAAACCCACAATAGATTCATAGAAATTCAAATACAAGCTAACTTGATTATACCAAACGTAGTAAATTCAAAATACTACAGTACTTGATTTAATGATATTATTCCTTTCTTTAGGTCAGGCAAAGGTCGCTGGAGAGCCGAGGAGATAGATATATGCTGATGACGTTTGAAGATCCTCCCAGTAACATCAAGGTTAGTAAATGGAATCATCGGTTTAATGCAATTAAAAAAGTGTTGGTGACTTCAACACTCTTTAGATCACATGGCATAGTATTTTACCACAAGTTTTCATTTGTGGTAAACTAAGTCTCTAGATTCGTTCTGGACATAGATTCAAATAATCAAATGAGTAAAAAAAGTTGAAATAAAAAGGGTCAACTAGATAAAAATGTTATTATTTTACGTCTTAGCTGATGTTGTATAGGGTCGATGAAATCTATCAATTAATCCCCACTACAGTTAGCACTAACTAGCATGGAGCGTGACTTGCTCATGCACTCCGCCAAGTATAGTCGGTGACAAGCAAACCTACAATATGCATCTAGCGCTGTCACAACAACATAACATAACTTCATCTTGTTGTTCATCTGCTTTTTTAAACACAAATTTGAATTTTGCTTTAATACTTATTGCAAAACAACTTATAAAAATAATAAAACAGAATCAACTAAAGTTAATTCAATCTATGAAAACAAATTCAACTTTAACTATTCATGTTAAAAAACTAGATAATTTAAATAATTGCTGTTTATAAACAAATTCGCCATCTTGGATTCTGTTGGAACGGACTTTACCAAGCCACAAGAGGGAAAAATGTACTTGTGAGTGGTGGGGAGCTACATCACAGCTGTTTATACTCTCCTCTCTGCCCTTCATGCTAATTAGCGCTGTCTGTACCCAGGAGTATTTTGCAAGGGAAAGTTAGATGCAAATTAATTTTTTTTAATTCTTTATTATGGCTTTAGATACAACGTCAAGACAAGCCAGCTTACAAAAAATTTAGATACATCAAACCATTATTCTTATATAACTTATAATTTTATATTTTCTCTGATGACAAATTCTGCAACTGCTTTCCAAACTTTACGGTCTTGATTATGTAGTAAGGTTGAAATTTGTGTTGGTAGTTTCATATGGAGATTTGTTAGTGTGCTGTAGAGAGAATTTCGGGATTTTTCATACAATTATTTTGTGTTGTAATTTTACAAAAAACAGCTGTATTTGTCACATGCAAAAGGGTGTTTAGTTACTTTAGTTTTACTTCTACCCTCTGGAAATTTAGTTGTTTAAAAATAGCTTTATATTCCCATGGTGAAAAATAAGGACGATAAGGACAAAGGTGATTCTGTCAAAGATTTATTCAAAGAACTAAATTTCTCAACAATATAATTATGACCTTTATATTCTAGACAGAGCAAAACAGTGTAACCAAAATAACATTAATGCTCAACCCCAATATCACACACAAAACGCTCAACGTAATTTTATGAATCAAAGGCATAATTTGGAACTTCACTAAAAATAAACTACATATGCTGAACTTAAATTTGTGCAATACTTGTCTCAAGAAATTAGAAATGAACCAAATGTAAAAAAAATCTGTTTGAATCTAAAGTCTTTCCTATTGAACATATCTTGTTACTCATTTGAAGAATTTTATGATAATGGAAATAATTAATATGTTTGGATTTTTTTTTTTTGAATAGTGGGTAGGCCTGGTTTAGTTGAGTATTCTAAGGAGAAATTGGGAAATTTATTTTATTTTTGTTTAATTTTATAGTCTTTTGACTCCTCCTGTTTTTCTGTAATTTTGTGTCCAAATTTAATTAGTATTACAAAATAGTAAAAAAATATCACTAATCCTGGTGAGGTTATGTTCTTGATGAGCTCCACTGTTTCAGGGACAGGCACTTTGGTGAAGAATGATTCTACATTGAAACTCACTAGAATATTATCGTCTTCACACTTTATGCTTTTTATAATTTCAATAAAGTTTCTTGAGTCCTTAATACAAGAAGCAGTCTTTCCTACACAATTTGATAAAGTTCCTGTGACATATTTAGCTACGTTGTACGTGCCAGAACCAATAGAGCTGACTATAGGTCTTATAGGTATATCTTGCTTGTGGTCTTTAGGCAAACCATAGAGTAGTTATGGTTTCAAGTCCGAGTTGATTAAAACTTTTCCTAATTTTCTTCGATGGCTGTAGTGGATCTAATCTGTTTATTTATGCAGTTGTGATATGTTTTCTAGGATTTCTGACTTTCTTGTAAGGTCCATCTTCTAACATCTGGTGAATATTTTCTTTGTTAACACTGGTGTCCATGATCACTGTTGCGTTGCTCTTGTCTGCAGGTAGAACCAATCTTGTTGCATCGTTGCAATCTCTCGGGTGTCTGTTTAAGAACCGTGAAAGACAACATTAATCTTTGTACACCTGGAGTTTATGAGATACTGTACCTTGTAGTTACGGCTCAGTCCATATTAGTGAAACAAAGCAGCTAATCTCCACACGATTTCAAGAGCAGATACAAATCAGCTACAATACATCTCAGGATCTCCTCCTGCGCAGTCGCCATGTCCTGGTTGAAGAGTTGTGACATATTGTTATCTTTTTTACAGTGTGTCCAGTAATAACAAGATCAAACTTCACCAGGTGATCTGTGAGGTCATAGTAAACAACAAATTTCCTATAACACATAAACCTATCTCGCTTAGTTTTCCGTCTGTGTTTTTCACTAAACAACTCTTATCTCCGAGGCCAATTAAGTTGCAAACTTCAAACTTTGTTCATTTGTTAGTATAATTAATACCAATATTTAAAAAATAAATGGACTTATTTTCACTTGAAATACAGTACATACTTCAAATTAGATGAAATCTGTTATCTTCTTTTGACGAAGGGCGGACATTCGTCCCTCACTTGCAATCGAGTGGTCTATTTATAGCTAATCGGCACAGAGTTTCCGTGCCAGATCACTCACCCCTCACTGCCGCACCTCACTCACGTAGTGAGTCACCCTCGTAGTGCACTGTGCAGTACTACATTACTGTACTGTGTTGTGGATACATACTACACATATATTTTGATCCCGATTTAATTGCAATAACATGCTCAATTTGATTAGTGATTCTTTGACATCTACAAGCAACAAAAATTGAGCTTTGTCACCTGCAGATACATTTTAGTGCGCATTGAGGTTCTATTCCTCCAGTCCTTTTTTTTATCAACGTAGGGGAGTTGAGTAGAATGCATTGGGAGTCAGTAAACATAGCTTCAACTCCGATTGAACAAACGTTTTTTGTTTGTTTTTACCAAAATCAAACAGATAACAAACAGTTTAGCCAACTCATTGATGCAAGGTTTAATCTATGCTGTGCCTGCCAAAAAATTACCTTGTCTTTGTCAACCTTGAATTAACCATTGATTGATTTTCATTTTATAAAACTGAGGCTTAATAATGTGGGTAACTTTTAGTTCTGCGGGTAGTTTGTTGTACAAATGATGACTATTACCGCATCTAACAGCTCCAGCTTTTTTAGTATGATAAGCTGAAACCCTTGTTCAAAGATTTGATCTGAACCCTTGTAAATATTGTTATCTTGACATGTTCTTTTGTCATACTTAGGCGGGATGGAAAGAAAATTTAGCAACATTCATGAACGAGCTGAAAAATTTGCAATGCCAAGGAATGACTATGATGGGAGCTGCATTGAAGCATGCTTTTGATGTCCTCAACATCAACCGCATGCAAACTGGCATTGACACTTACGGTCAAGGGAGATGTCCTTTCTTTTTGGAGCCAGCCGTCATAGTTGTGATAACGGATGGCAGTAAATTGTCCAACACTAGTGGAGTCCAAGAAGACGTAAGTAATGTACAACTTGGGTGGGTGGCTGAAGTGTGGTGTTGCCAGGAGTTGTACCTGTGTCCCCTCCACCAGTTGATGGGGATTATGTGACAGTGAAAAATGAGGGTGAGAGGGGTGCCGGTTCCCTCATGGTTGCTAATCGTGCTGAAATGCAAACAACTGCAAACCTTCTTTCGCTGCAGCGCTGCACTTTAATTCACCTGCCCAGGTCTCTAGTGGAATAGTTTCTTTGAAAATAGTTTTTATCATCATTAAATTATGAACATGTTTATTGGAGTATTATGATGTAGAATTACCATGAACAATGGCTTAATACTGGAGTATCTATGGGATAACCACTTTTCTAAATTTGAAGGCATAAATAGTTGGGCCGGATGATGTAGTGGTAGCCCAGCAAGCTAGAGACCCAGATTTAAATCCTGGTTTGTTCCAAACATTTTTGTATTCAAATTTCTTTAGTAATAAATTAGCTATTTAGCGCTTATATAAAATTAAGATCTATAAAGAGGTTAAATGAGAGATGATTTATAGAATTAACTTAAACCTAGTGTTATTATTAAAATAATTCTTAATTAGCTACAGATTCTTAAACTTTTAAGTACTATCAGTAATTCTCTTTTTAGGTTGTTTATACTTTAACCATTAACTGAACTTAAATATTTTGTTTCAGTTTAATCTACCAATGCATTCACCGATCCCAGGTTCGGAAATGACTAGGGAGCCATTCCGGTGGGACCAGAGATTGTTCTCTTTAGTGCTGCGGATGTCTGGCACTCCTGCAGTGGACCGAGATACGGGCCTTGTCCCAAGTGACTCCTCGCCCATTGATGCTATGTGTGAAGTTACTGGAGGTCAGTCAGAAATGGCTGTTAACTAAAAGTATTGTAAAGCTTTCAAAGTCTTGATCAACACCTCACTTTCTTTAGCTCAAATAGCACAATTACATAAATAGCAAGCACCATTTAGCCATCCGTTGTTTAAAGGGTGGGACGTGTTAGGTATAACAACCATCTAAGTAGCTAAAAGCTCCTCCTAATAATAACAAACTCTTCAAGCATCATTAAGGTGTAATTGTTTGCACAGTAAACCTGCTGTCCTCTAGATGACGTTCTTTCCTTCTAACCACCGTATTAACATTTCTCTTTCATAGAGGTGTTGTTTTTTATATTATATCTAGTCTTTATTCAAACAAGGATAACATTATTTAAATAACCAAACATTGTGTTGCAGGTCGATCATATTCAATCACCTCCCAAAGAATGCTGATGCAGTGCATTGACAGCCTTGTTCTCAAAGTACAAAGTGGAGTAGTTATCAATTTTGAAAAAATTGGACCTGACCCAACTCCAGTTACTAACGAAAGTAAGTGTTTATTAATTTTAAAATGTGTATGTGTCACTATTTGTATGGCTTATGTTGATTGATTATATGTTTTGTTTTATACAATTTTTTAAAGTTTGAATAAAATTTTTAGATTCCAGAGATGATGTTGAGGATGGGGATTTAGAGCAAGAACAACGGGACTGGGAAAAGGAAATCATAAATCCAAACAACCATGCTGATCTTAAAATTCCTGCTAATGGGGTAAGCGCTGAAGATTAGATTTGTATCACGCATATTATTCTTGTCTGTGGTTTATTTACATTACTTTTAGTGTCTATTAACCATCAATCCAGTTAGTACCAAGGTTTAAATTATGTTTCCTTAAGTTTGGGTTTGGGTACACTAAATATAGAGAAGGTGTTAATCAAAGAAAAAGTAGACAGTCAAACAAGGTTAACCTTAATCAAATGTTTCAAATTACGAGTATTATTAGATATTTTTAAATTTTGATTATGATTGTACATAGCTTTTTGTTAGTTTATTACTTACCCTAAATTATATCTTGTTTGTTTTGTTCTCCAACTACAAACGAGTTACTTACAATTCTACCGATAAACTAACATAGCTTTGTGTTTAGAACCGGAACGGTGGGACTGGAACACACACTCCACTGGGACCGGGAGCCTCACTCAACAGCACAGCTTGGCACAACTGTCGTCGGCTCATCTACGTCCCCAAGTCTGCACAAAAGGGATTTGCCATAGGCTTTTGGCCCATACCAGAATCTTTTTGGCCAGACCTTTCAGCTTCTTCTTTAGTAAGCACAAACAGACAAAACTTTTGCAGTGGGTTTATTGCTTTAAGATCTTGCGGTTGCAGAGCAGGATAAATCCGTCACAGAGTATTTTGAAACAAAAATTCCTCACAAAATTTGTAAAAAAGCATTTGTGCAAATTTACTGAAAATTCAATGTCTCTCAATATACCACTACATTTATTTATACCATACCTACCACAATACTATATACAGGGCGTTTTTTTTAAAAACAACCCAATTTTCATACTACCTATTAATAGTAAGTCAATTTTTACGGGAGCTGGTAATAAATTGTACCATTGGTTTATTCACGTCACTATCCATCAGATGGTATGTATTGTTGCAGAGTAATATAGTGATTGGATTTCTTAATTTGATGCTATTGTAAAAACCGCAGTCATGGTTTTTACCAAAGATGTGTTTTATCAAAGTGTGTTTTTTGTTGAAGAATAAGAATATATTTATTTTCCAAAGTTTACCAAGTTTACAAAAACCTTACATTTTTTTGATACATTAGTAACCATTATCACCAATTTTTGACTTGCAAATGTGTACGGTTTGTTTTTAGCCTCCTAGGGCTGCGCATCCGAACGTGAAGTTTATGTGCACCAGTCAAGAACCAATGGTGATTGAAAATTTACCTTTTGACAAGTATGAGATGGAACCCAGTCCTCTTACTCAGTACATTTTGGCAAGAAAGCAGCCTACAGTTTGTTGGCAGGTAATTTAGTAATTTTGAGTTATTTCAATCCACAGGTAGGATTTTCATAGTGATTTCATAGGAATAGTCATTTAAAACGTTGAGCCTAGATATCTAATTTTTTTGTTAAACTAATCTGTATTTAATTTAAAATTGACGAGTGAGATATACTTGTAAAAAACTTGTATCTATTCATGAATAAATGACTTATGACTTAAAAAAAATAAAATGTTAATTTACCAAACATTATTATTAGGGATGGGTCGGTTCCAGTTCTCGGTTATAGGTTCTGGCAAGAACCGGTGGATCATTGACACGGCAAAACACCGGTTCCTGGAAACAATGATTCGCTTGATATTTTAGGTGCAGGTTTTAATCATAAGTGATTTTTCGATAAAAGCGATTCAAAGAGATTTTGATGTTAATAAAACACGGCGGTATTAAATTTGATGATCCGTAAAATAAACATCACGGGCAGGTATTAAATCTGATCAATCCCAGTAAAATAAACCTCTATTCAAGCTTTAGAAATGCAGAGTGAGTGTATTTCTTCATAATTGCCTTATTGAACAAATAGACTTCTATCGGATGCAATTTGTAGTTTTATCAACTTTCGATTAGTTTTATTATCATCAATGCCATCTATTAACAAGCCGTAAACGTAATGATAGCATAGTTTGAGAGTTTCGACTCTCGATTATTAAAACATGAACGATCATGTGACACGTTCTATGCGCAAGTCTGTCATCTGTCACTGTCAGACAAACAATATGTCGCTCGATTGATCGTTAGTCATACTTGTGTTACAAAATCATCAAATATGATGTAATTTGTTGCAATTTTGGAATTTTAATGCAGAAAAGTAGTTTAAAACCAGTTTAAAGAATTAACCAATCCAATTTTTTGTTACAACATCGACGAAATGCTCCTTTATTAGTACGTTCAGAATCTAACCTCACTTACCAAATGCAAGCTCGAATCAAATCAAAACGTAAGCATAGCCTGTTGATTTTAGTTATTCAAATGGGGGTTTCATCCAGCTCAAATAAATATTATGTATATTGTAATGCAATATAACATTTATCAAATATGTTATTTTATGACTGCCCAAAATACCCAAACTGATAACTCTGTGATTATCACTTCAAGCTATGTAACTTAAACTTATCATAATAGGGTGGAATAGGGAAAAATTAACAATTATATAAATATATATTATGGTTTCATATTATAACTTAAATACTAATAAACTTAAGTTTAATATTACTACTAGCCGGTAGGTCTAGGCTAATGAAACTATTATTGTGACTTGTAACTTATGTTGCTTTAGCCTAGCCTATAACTTGGACTTAGCTTCTGCAGCTTAACAATGTTGAACATATTATGGATAAATTAGTAACTTGTGTTGGCTTATACACGTATGTATACCTGAGTTAAGCTATGGCAAAAATGTCGGCCCTCTTAGTTGCACACGTGACTTGGCGATAATCTGGTTTTATTCAGCAAAGAAATGCACCGGTAGAACCGATAACCGATGACCAAAAAAGCTGGAGAACCGATAACCAGCCAAAATTTGGAACCAACCCATCCCTAATTATTATCTTTAATCAAAGTGTCTCAATTTTACCATTTAAACTTATTTACCAAAAGTGCTTTGATAGAAGTATTGACAGATGATGCTATTCTGTAAGAAATATTGTATCAAATTAGAGCTGTGCGGGATCCCGGATTTCCGGTACCGGGATGGGATTGAGATCATTTCCCGATCCTCTCCCCCTAGAACCGAAATTTCGGGAAGGGAAGTAATAACTGCCAATAACACTGAAAACTATAATTTTTACACTGAAATTCACGTGTTTTGTACTTCCAAGTATTGTTGTCGTGAGTGTGTACGTGTGGTGAAGATAACATAAGGAACTAGTGGCCAAGCAGTTCCAAGTAAACAACCCGTCTCCCCCTACTTTTGTGCTGAGTGTATTTTCAATGGAGGCCAGCAGCCATTGTCAGGTTGGCTGATAACGATCTCAGACAGAACCTGTAATTCAAAACTAGTATAAATACTCTAAAACAGTATTTGTCAACTGACATTCATCATTGAGTTAATGAAGATGAGATAAGGAAATAATAACACACACTACAATCTCCTCAAAGCCCCATCCCACTGTGCATACAAAGAAAATGCTGTGATTGGTTATGTAACCCGCCTATATGTGGTTGCACAATGCCCCTGCCTTCCCCTCCTGCCCACATGCAGCAGCTGCAGTCTTCACCTCTCTATCACCACAAACCTCTCCAGCTTGTCTTTCTCATTCCTTGACCTTTCCATCTGTCTTCTCTTTCTTGCATTCACCCCTCATCACTGTGTGCTAGTAGCTTAACAGTCTCATTTCTTCTCTCTCACTCCTTACATTAGCAACCTCATTGTGATTTATGATCCATTTGTGATTCAAACTCCCGACTCTCCCCAACTGTTTTCGCAGTTTGGTGTCTAAGTGAATCGGTGTTATTCATTGTAAATGGGTGAGGGGGAGTGGGTTATGTAATAGTTGTGATGTACTTTGAGATGTTTGATTTTAAAACTGCACTGTGTTGTGTAGATCATTACACCACAAACAACCGATTGATCATAAAAAAATAATTTGATTGAAGAAACTCAATTTTAGTAAATATTTCTTTAATATGTCTATTTACCAGCTTTTCCGCTCCCGATTTCCGTCCGGACCCAAAATTCTGCTCCCGTACAGCTCTATATCTAATAAAGAGTTCTTGACTCTTAAGACCCTGTCCACAGATTGCCTAAAGTCTTTTCATATTATTGAGAAATTTGAGTTTTGAGAAGATCCTTAACTGAATTTATGTTGCAGGTTTTTGTGCCTAACAGCTACAGGAACTCTGATGTGGGACATCCGTTTGGTTACCTTAAGGCTTCAACAAATCTGAATTGTGTTAATCTTTTTGTTATGCCTTACAACTACCCTGCTTTACTCCCTTTATTGGATGACTTGTTTAAAATTCATCGTCAAAAGCCGACTCCAGAATGGCGTACTCAATTTGCCAACTATCTCAGAACAATGCCATTGTACTATGCTGGGGTAAGTTTATTTATCTTTGATTTCCTCACTTAAGAATCAACTTCTAATCACTAAAGCAAAGCAGTGTAAATTTAATAGTGTCTCATTTACATGCATTAATTTTTGTTTCAAAAACGTTGCAAAGATAAGATGGTTGGTGTTTATTTTCAGCCTCTGCGCCGAGCGTTGGCTCGGATGTGCAGTCCTCAATCCAGCTTGCCGCAGACTCTGGTGCAAGACAATCTAGACAACTCTCTCAGCTACTCGGTGCTCAATTACCTCAAGCGGTTGAAGAACCAAGCCAAGATAGAGTTTGACAGACTGTGTAATGAAGTGAGCGGCAAACAACCTCCTCTTGGCAGCAAAAGCAGTGTTATCAGCAACAGTGCTAATGAAGGCATCCGCGTTGTACCCCGATCTGCTCTTAAACGAGACCTCATTTCTCATCCATTGCTGCAAGGTCTATTTTGTTAATATTTGTTTTTTATCATAAGGATGTTTTCATTTTTTACTCAGATATTTGAATTACTAAAGTCATTTATGAGAGTCTACTAAGATACGTTTTGATGATTAAATATGTTATACAACACGTTTCCTAAACTATTTAATAAATATTTTATAATTTCTTATTATACGTTTTTTTTAATTCTGAGTAATTACTTGTATTTGTCTTGTTACAGATAAGTTCACTACAATAAAAGAGCAGTTAAATGAGTTTGGCGGCTTTGTAGTTGGAGTTGTCAGAAACAGACAACATCAGCACAGAGTAGGAGGACAGAGCTTACGCAATCCTTTCGACATCCCAAGACGCAACCTCCTAGACCAAGTAGTGCGCATGAGGGCTAACTTTCTCCAACCTGCATTCAAACACACTAAGTTACTGGACGAAGGTAAAATTACTAGCTTGTGGCTAATGAAGTCTCCTGGTGTATTTGAAACTATTAGCGAATTTCCTTTGGAAAAATTAATTATTCATGTCGTAAGATCCAGACCCGGGATGTTAAAGTTCACACCAATCTTATGCCCTTTGCACATTACACAATTTCACCCGTACAATTAAAACTTGTACGAGTAAATATTTTTGGTAGGTTGAAGGAGCGTATGCCGTCTTTTACATTATACGGTTGCAACACAGGCACGATTTTTACCCGTTTTGCAGCCGTTCAGTGCCATGGGCTACACAGGAACTGTATTGTCCGACAGCTCAGTGGCCTACATGACCAAATGAACGTTTGCACACCACACGATTCCATTCGTACGAGAGCTACCGGTGTGAACATCTGGTTGTCAGTACTGTGCTTATTTATGGAGGATATTGATGCTGAAGTGTTGATTTCGCTTGTGGAAGCAACACCTGTGTTATGGGACAAAACGTATGTTTACAAGAACGATCGGGTAGTAACAAGAATCGCCTGGAGAGACATATGTTTGGCACTGAAACCTTATTTTGAGACCACCAGTGATCATCGTTTCTCAAATCATTAAACAACCCTACTTCCTCATGTCTCTGATTTATAGGATGCACCCAAATCAATTGATCCCGCCTTTGTGTTTTCCGTCATCGATGAAGTAATCATACAGCTATAATTTGTTGACGATTCATAGCTCTTCACTCGACAACACTCTCCACAGAACTGAGCAGAGAAAATCCAACAACAATTCACGATTAAAACTTGTACAAGCTTTAACCATGTAGTGTGCAAATGGTGAGGTCACGATTAAAATTTGTACGAGTTTTACTCATACGGGTGAAATCGTGTAATGTGCAAAGGGCGTAACACCCAAGAACTTGTTTTGTGCATTTAAAAAAAAACCAAAACTTATAACTGTGTATGTATTTTAAAGATTTTGCTGTCAGTCTAGTTAACTCACTATTTTGTAGGTAAACTAATTTTGAAAAGAAGCTTGCTGAAACTAAAACTACTTGTCTAAAAAAGTAAGCCAACTAAAACTATTTCACAAAAAAGTAGCAAGCTCAAACTACTAGAAAAAGTAGCTAGCTACATCCATTTTAGTTTGGGCTAATTTCAGAACTGGGATTATGGTGCGGCCCAGCATATCTTGTTTGACTACTCTTTAAGGTGCTTTCAAGGTCCAAAAGAAGATTTTATACACCTAACTCAGGAATTGAAAGTCTGAAACGTCTCCAAAAATAAGTTTTCATGCTTTAAAAATATTGTTTATGTCTTTATGATCCCATTTTTGCATACCAAATGATGTTACCAAATCATGTGTATCAAAACTCAGGAAATACTGTTCAGCCAGACCAAGATGCCAGTCGGATTTTGTTGATGTTAGGTACACATGTTGGGAACAGTGACATAATTGTTTATACCAAGATTCTTCAAAATTGGAACATAATTGACATTTTATTTTTAGGGGGAAACACTCTCTCTAAGAGCACATAAATCTTACAATATAAATTTTTCCGGTTACAGGAAATTTGCTAGGCTTTATGGTAGCGCTAGTGACTATGTCGGCTATATTTTTATTTTGAACTTTGTTGCAGATTACATCCATAGCATGCCAGTCAGTCAGATGGGTAACTATCAAGAGTACTTGAAGCGAATGCCTTCTCCTTTACGAGAAGTTGAGTCCACTCCGGTTCGTCAGCATATGTTCGGCAACCCATTCAAGATTGATAAGGTTTGTTTGACATTTACGATATCGTATATCCTCGAATCTAAAGCACACTTTGTTTACCATATTTTAGGCTCTAAAATAAGGGTGCGTCTTATATGCGGGTGCACCTTAGACTCGCACAATAGGATGAAAATATTGGATTTGTTTGAAGTGTTACAAAAACACTCAAAACATCGACAAAAACATACAGGTAGGCCACGAGAGAGGTAGGAAACACAGGAACCACAACAGAGTTGCGTATTGTGTTGCCTGTTTTGAAGAGTGGAATGGAAGAATAGTTGAAAAACAGAGAAAGTGACTAGAGGGGACTCAGAATTGTTTCTTATTGCATTCGTGTTCTCCTTCCTTCTCTCCCACCCCCCTTGTCTGCAGATTGGTGGGAAGTAGAAAAAAGAGAAGGTATGCAGTAGCATATTTGAGGGAGATGCGCATCTATTGCAAATCAAACACTCATTTCTAAGGTTTTGTGTCCCCGTGATCATGGAATAATTTCCGAAACCGGTTGGCAAAATAAAAAATGATAATAGGGTATTCAGTTTACATTTATTTCATATTATACACATTTACTTAGACATTAAAATTCTATCAAATTACTCGCTCATAGCTGTGCAGTATAATGGTCAGTTGAATGTTCTAGTAGTTTCTCTCTTTCGCTTCTCTTTCTTCTCTCAGCTGTTCTCTCGCCATTCTGATTGGCTCCGTGCAGTCTTAAGAGTATGCACACGCACCCGTTGTCATAGTATCGGAATTGTTCCTTGCGCTGGAACGGGAACTGAACGTAGTCGTGTGGTTCATGAATCAACAAACGGATCTTGTATGCGTAAAACTGTGAGTCTAAGCCGCACATGCATACAAGTCTTACCCTTATTTTAGAGCCTAAAATAGGGTAAAAAGTGTGGCTTAGATTCAAGTATAAATGGTATAAATGAAAGAGTAAAAAGTTTGCAAATTTTGACATATGACTTGATTTGGAACCGACAGAATCAAGAATCGATTTTTTTTCAGAACTGAAAACCCGGAACCGGTAAAATTTTGGAACTTAGTCACCTCTAATTTTGATGAATGTAATTTTGCAGATTTATAAAGGTTTGCCATGGTGAAGCTCCGGTTCTCAGCTAATGATATATAATAAGTACTTTTCTGGAGGGATAAAAACGTACTAATCATTAAACGTGTTGATGGATTTTTTGGAACAGAATGAGAGGGCAAATTAGAAATGGATTTTTGGACCGAAGAACGGGGCAAAACAGAAAAAGCCCAAAATATTAATTATTATATTACATCGTGTGAAGCCATTACTTGCTTGTGTTGACTATTTAGATCTCATTATTAATTTGATAAATGTTTTTGGCGTAGCCCTTTGAATACATTGCCAGTTCTATTAATAATTTCCTTCTGCAGAGAATGATGGTAGATGAAGCGGACATTGACTTGGTTTCAAGTAGTTCCCCGCACCGGTCTGGGTCCAAGCGTGGTGGATCAAGTGAGCCGTCGAGTCCTAGGCCTCCTAACAAGCGTAAACCGGGCCCTATACCTAGAGATGTGATGGTGCGGCGGCCAAGCAGCCCTATGCCAGTTCTCTCACCACCTGTGCTACCAGTTGTTGAACACAACAACAACCTGCCGCCACCTCTCACACCTGCCATCGTCAACGGGGACTTGGGTAAGTCATAAAACCAATAGAATATCAGTAATAAGTTATCTTAAGTACATACAAACTCCTCGCCCTTATGCAATAGAATAGAATAACATTTATTACACAACTTTGAGTAATGTAATAATTATTAAGTACTGTTGTATGGTTTAAATACAAATTTTATGACTACTAATAATTTAAATGTTAAATCTAAAGAAGGCAGATAGGTTGGTTATTTTTAAATATATATGTATGGGTTATTTACTGTCCAATTTTCTTCGACAGCGTTCTTTGTATTCTTTGATAGTGTAGATGGGGACGTAAAACCTTCTCAGGACGTATTTCTCTCGTGATTTCATTAGAGTCGTCGTTTTCTATTCTGTGAATCTTCCGGAAGTCGCATTTTCTCCTTCAGGACCTCCAAATGTTATTCCTTTCGCAATTCTTATGAGTTTTGTTAATCTTCCTGCTAATATTCCTCAAGTCGTATTATTTTATAGATCTTCCAGCTATACAAGAATTTGTGAAAATAATTATGACTTCTGCATGTTAATCAGAAATTAAGACTAAAGTAGGCCTAATCAATTTTATTTTACAGTCAACGCCCGATTAACTGTAACTGGATTAAGTCGGGTTGAGGCTTCCCGGATAAGCAAAATCGCGGTTAATCTGCAAAACTAAAATTAATGTACAATAAGGTATAAAGACGAAAACAACTAAAAATGAGGATAACAGATTCCAGTGAGCAGCGCATTTGGAATCTATTAATTAGTTCTCATTTCTCATGTATTTCAACACCGAGCGGTCGGACGTGCGTCTTACGGTCGCCTTGGTTCCACGGTTTTTCTAGTTGTAGTAGTAGTAGTTAGCTGCTGAGCGATCAGGAGCGCCAGTGTCGAACTCTTGACAGGTCACGTGACTTGGTTACCACAGCAACCAGAAAATGGCGACAGAGTATTGTTACTGTTTATGCTGTTATTGTTACCTTACTTTCATACATCACCGTGACACTGTTGTATCACCAATGCGCAATGCTATAATGGTTTCACATTAATTTTGTTTACTGTTGAACCACGATCAATGTTTTGCATCATGTCGAGTTTTGCTGTATTGTTAATACTACCTGTTTGCATTTAGTAGACATTGTTTCGCAATCACCAATAACCACTCTGATAACAAAAACAACTCCTGCAACGGCATTTTGGAAAATTATATGCACTCTTATACCACTGTCAAAACTTTGAATAGGCCTAATCTGTCAGATTCTTCGGTGAGGCGAATAAGTAATTCTGGTAGGTGGGGAGAATTACTATTTTTGGACTAATATTGTCAGGGGAGTCAGACAAAACGAGTCAAGGTCACGCCGGACACTATTATACCTAGTCTGTTTTGTGAGGGATGGCGGCATTGTATTTTTTCTCCATTTGGTGTTGCGGTTAATCCAATTACGGTTAATCGGGAGTTAACTCAACACCCAATCTTGGCAGCTCAGTCAATTATTCCCAGATAATCAAGACTCTAATAAGAAATAAAATATAGATTGTTGTTTAAATATAGATTGTTTCTTGTAAAAATTAGAGGTTAACATTTAAAAAAATCTTGTTTTACGACTACTTGTTCATGGGAGAAGACTGAGTCACAGGTACTCTGAGGGTGTTGGCAGTATTTAAGTGACATTCTGGTTTAAGTTGATTTATAACTTGTCTCATTTTAGTCATTCTAAGAATAACGGTGATAAATAATAAAGGCATGTAAAATAATAAAAATATCCAATCGAATCAAATTTTAAATTAAAATATATTTATAAGTTATTTGTTATGCTGTTTGAAGTGTATGCTGCCTTATATGGCTGACGCTTTTGACACGTCTTAAGGCAGCAAACAAGAAGTTAGTTTGTGTTTTGAACATTAGCTAGGAAACGTGTGTGTGATAGGTATAGAAAATAGAGTTGGTTTATATTAATACAATGGAACACAGAAGAAAATCACTTTCCACGTCACAAGTGAAATTTCTTCTACCAGAATCATGGTTGAGACCAAAGGATAGCAGTACTTAACAGTTTAAGATTAAACTAGAAGGGTTACACTGAAGTCTGCAAATCAAATAACTAAATTATTGAAGTTGAATGTTCAATACTCTTACTGTAGGGCTTTGGGTTTCCTTTTATGTAAGATTCTAGCAAAGTTTAAAATTTGATATCTTGTGAATTTGATCTGTGTTAAACTGTATTATCAAGTAATCCTATTCCACTTTCTATCTCTATAAAAAATGTTTGTGATGATGAATTCTCAAGTAAGTTTCTTTAGCTAAACCTAAGAAAATTACAGTAAGCATTCAAACACACTCTACGTTCTTGCAATACATTTTTAAACGTATGTAGCTTGTTGTTTTTAATTGCATGTTGAGGATAGCAAAAATATGGAATATTTGACTTGTATTTCAACAAATGTTTCCTGTTTTGTCTTATTTTGCAGATGATCTAAATAGTTTAAGACCTGAAGATAGCCGTGCCCGGTCTCCCTCTCCCCCACCTTTACAACCGTACGACGAATGCCCTCCTTTGTCCGACACTCCCCATTCCCTCGCGTTTTCGCTAACTTACCATTTCCAGACTCTCGGGCCTCCGCCTCTCACGCTTATGGAGGACGATAGTTCCTCCACTGATTGGCATCTCAATCAAATCTCACAACCTTACCAAAGTAAGATTTCCCAGTCTCCTCCGAGGCTTAATGATATGAAACTGCCAACTGATCTACCGGTCTCCAAATCTGAGCTTGCGGAAATAAAGAGGCACAACTTAGCTACCAGAGCTTTAGCTTATAAAGAAGTGAGAAGACCTGGATTAAGTAAGTATTTAAACTACTTTTAAGGGTGTGCAATGCATTTATACTACCTTTTGGTTTTCTTTAGATTTGTTCTCACAACTCCAAATTTGGACAAGGTTGATTTCTAAAAGGAACATGTGAGAAACCGTTCTGTAACATTTTGTATAGCTGATAATTGCTGTAATGCTACCAATAGTTAGGGTGTAATCCCAAAGACCTTGGAAACCAGGGTACTTACACATAAAGCCTATAAAGAGATTTTCTGAGCCTTTACAGAAAATTGAAGATCAAGGTATGAGCTAACTAGTAGGTGACTGCCCAAAAGGCAAACCTTAACAAACAAGAAGTTTAATAATAACATGGATTTTATATCTACGGTACTTTTAAAGCTGAATATAAGCTTCACACAAACTCCATAAGTAAATTGCTATATATGGTTCAAAATCAAGAAAAATATTGTTTTTTGAAATGTACTACAGTCAACTCTCGATTAACCGCGATAAAGTCCGGTTGAGGCTTCCCGGATAAGCAAAATTGCGGTTAATCCGCAAAACTCAAAATTATTGTACAATGAGGTATATAAAGATGTAAACAACTAAAAATGAAGATAACAGATTCCAGTGAGCAGTGCATGTGGAATCTAGTTATTAGTTCTCATGTATTTTAGCACTGCGCGGTCGGACGCTGCGTGTTATGGTAGCCTTGGTTCCACGGTTTTAGCTAGCTACTGAGCGATCAGCAGCGCTAGCGTCGAACTCTTGACAGGTAACATGGCTTGGTTACCACAGCAACCAGAAAATGGCGACAAGATGGCGACGGAGCATTGTTAGTGTTTATACTGTTATTGTTATCTTACTTTCGTATATCACCGTGATACCGTTGTATCACCAATGCTCAATGTTATACTGGTTGCACATTTGTTTACTATTGTTTACATGATGAAACATTGAAAATGAATGTTGTAATCCTCTTAAATGGTCAACAGTCTGGGGGAAAGGGGGAAGTTGGCCTCAAAGAGGGGCATCCAGAAAGTAATGGGGGTTTGTTCCTCACTGCCTCTACCATTATGAACATTATCTGTTAGCTATATCTCTTGACTTAGTTTGGACCGAGTTTCACTGCCGTACAAACACATTTTTCTGGTATTTTCATTGGACTATTTCTATGTGACCACAAGGCTCTTACGAGTTTTACAGGTACAGTGTTTTTAAACTTGTTACTAAGATGTACTTTACTATAGAAGTGAACCAACAAAATTTAAGTCTAATTTATATAGCAAATTTGCGATATACCGGTACATGGATTTTACACTGATATCCCAAAAATGACATTAGAGGCCCAGACCATAAAACAGGTAGATGACCAGATTCCAGACCAGATCTGGAATTGATTCCTCGCTAGACCTGCCATCAACATCATTCCAACTTTATTATTGTTTACATTTACTACGCTATCATTACTCTCTAATAATGTGTTATCCCCATCAATCAATGCGTAAACTGTCTCTTCACTCTCACTATCTTCGCTGTCAAACAGCCAATTTTGTATTTGGTCTTCTTCATTCATATTACAAAGTCCTACTACACACACTTACACATCACAATCACAATGTAATAACACTAAAAGCTGGTTAAACAACAGTAAACTAATTTATAACTCAACTAAAATACCCTAGTCGGCAACCGATGTTACAACAAACTAGACATCAACAGTGACACTGTTCATTTTGTTTTTATTTCATTTATTTATTTGGCTTAAATTTTCTAAAAACATGCTAAAACTGCAGCAAAATGTATAGACAACAATCTGTTAAGATGTTTTTATTTCATTGATTTATTTGGCTTAAATCGTCTAAAAACCTGCTAAAACTATAGCAAAATGTTTAGACAACGATCTGTTAAAGATTCAAGTCGAAATAGTTTCAAAATTAGTCATTAGAAAGCAACAGCTGACGGCTTGTCCCATGACGAGTGTTGCTCGTCAAACCATAGGTAGCGTTGTAGTGGTCATGACGAGCGTTACCCGTCAAACCACCTTGAGAGGTTAATAACACGGTGTCAAGTGGAAATGGCTTCTTAAAAATATGTACCGTTTATGCTTTCCAAAATGCAGTCCGTGAGACACTACGATTAGTACTTGTGTGAACCTTTTAGTTTTTGACGATGGTACTTAGGGTTAGCTACCTTTAAGCACTTCAAAAGCTTGATATCCTGTCAATATTTTCATGTCTATTTTATTTACTATTGACGAATTCAGATCATTGGATTGGTAGATTAAATAATAAATATTGTTTGTAAACTATACAATGCATGACTTTTGAATATAATTAATACTTATCAAATTTGTACAATTTGTAATAAAATGTCTCAGATATAGTATTTATTTACTATGTACTTTAAATGTTCACTGGTTTCGTTAGACAAAGCTTAGAACATAACCTATTATTTGATTTTATCCTGTGTAATGTGTCAATTTTGTTTGTCTTTTTTGTCCAGATTACACACCTTTATTACGCCATCTAGAACAATTGAAAGGAACTCCGGATGTCCGTGCTAAAGTCGTAAAAGACGTCATCAATGAGTCTTTACGATTTAAACGTCGAAATCTTGCAAATTTATTGGATTCTTTTCTACAATCCTTGTTAAGCACCGGGAAAGGGAGTAACGGAGAGAGATAGATTTGTCCAACACTAAATCCATTTTGAACACCTGTGCATAAGCTTTAAGCCCTAAGTGCCCTCAGCCAATTGTAAATAGTGTTATTAAAAGCAGCCGTTTAATAATTTTTTCGTAATAGGAAAATCTATAAGATTTTGTAATAACTTTTAAAGATTTTGGCATTTTGCTTTTCGCATTAAAATAAATCAAATGCGTTATATGATGATGTAATGTATATATTTTATATCAATTTCAAAATATCAATTTTTAGTTCTCCAACCAAGATTATAATGTAGAAAATTATATTTTATTTCTTATTGTGGATCAACATTAATCATCTGTGTAAAACAATTTATTAATTTTCATTGTTTTGGAAAACATGTAAAAACTTGAATGAATGTGCATCAAACATATTTATTTGAAATATGCTTAGAAGAATGATTTGTAATTGTAAATATATTGATTATTTTATTAAACTCAACACTAGTAGACCTTTATTTTTGAAACAAATTTCAAACAAAAAAGTCAATGATTGAAACTGTTAATCTTAATTTATGATATGCAACTTATTTGATATGTCTGACATTTTGATACTACATTATAAGGTAAATCCCAGGCTAGGGACAAAGGGATTGCGTTTCTTTCAATATTTTGCATTGTGTATTATTTCAAAAAAGTCAAAACTGATAAAATACCATGAAGTAGTAATTTGTATAAAAACAAATATTTGTCTAGTATCAAAAAGTCAATAAGAAATAAAATATTCTTAAAATGTGGTAATATTAAAATGCATTGTAGACAAATGGAAAACTTGTAGTTTATATACTTGTAACTAAAAAACACAAATTTATTACAACTATCAGATTTGAAATATTGCAAAACATAAAAAGCTTAATTATGTAGTTTAGTGGGAACAACATTTGTAGAGGGTTTAGGAGTCAGGGCTTAATACTGGTCGAGGTTATATGAACAGTGAACACCATGAGACCGTGATCCAATCAAAACAGCTGAGGGGAAGTTGCAGCTCTGGTCCACTCTCAGGTGGCAGTTCCAGCTGCTTGGACTACGTTAACCTCCCAACACAAAATTCCCTGCTATTCCCTTCATTGACCTTGTCTAAGTTTGAGTCTAGCTTAGACCTGGACTTAGATAAATCTGAGTTAAACAGAAATAGCCCCAAACTTGGAAACCCGACTTTTAGGTCAAATCTAACAAAGGTCCTAGTCTTCAGAGACCCAGCTCTGAAACACTCACAGTAGATTAGTTAATTTGTTTTCAATTAATAAGGCTGTTGATTAAAAAAACAACACTAAGGTTTAGCATGATGTGTTGGGTCATAGTAACTGAAACCCGGTGTGCGTTATGAGCGCAGGAGCAGGGAGCAGCTGGACACAGAGACGAGCGCCGAGGGTGACATCCGTGTGTCTGGGATGTTAGAAGTGTGTGGCTTCACCTCTCTACCTCCTGGCTAGACTCGCTCTTTGTTCAATCTTCTGGTTCACTTCTACAACTTGTTACACCATTGTGTCATGTTTTTTTCCTCTGAAACCTCCCTGCCCTGCACAATATGAGGCAGTACCTCCACCACCAACTGAGTGACTACACTTATACTTGCTCATCAAGCACTGTGCTGGATGCTTATGAGCACTTTGCATGAATTGGAAACAAATGCAATTTTCATGTTTAATCATGTTGATCACAGTGAACATTTCAACTTCTATGTATGGTATGTTATTCAGCCTAATTACATGAAGCATTCTGACCTTGTGGAATGGGTAGGTCATGAGGTCCACAATCTCATATCACTGGATGTTTTGTTTGGTATCTTGGTAACCTATTATACTACACCATTTCCCAAGATGGCCGCCAGAACTGACATTGGTCCAACTCCACACAACTATATTATTTTTAGTACTACAAACTACCTTGAAGCATACTTACATTCATAATAAAATACACAATTTGTCGTATATGATGTCTTGGTTAAATTAGGGAATCTTAAGTAATTTGAAGATTAGTTAAGTTTTCAATGGCAAGTGAGACCATTAAATTGAGTGAATCCAGCTAAATTTATAAATGTAGTTCAAATAAAGAATTTTAAAGTCCACATAGTGTTACTTTACGAAATGGTGGCGCCTTTTGAAATGTATTTCTACTTGAGTAGTGGATAATTTCAACAGAAGATTATGTTGATGGATCCTAGCTAGTTGAACTTTTAAGAAACATAAAATAAATTATTAAATCGGAGATTATTGGCAAATAGAGTAAATACTTTTTGTATTAATATAAAAGAAACATGTTGACAATGGTTATTGAGGTGTGCAATAATGTACAACCAGTTATTTTGATTGTTTGATGCATAATAGAACAAAGATTATGTTATTTAACAAAATATTGTATGAAATAAACTAGCTATTTTAGGAGACCGGACCACACCTCGGTAAATAGTTAATAGACAATATTCTTTATTCACATATTCATAGTGATCAGTACATGCGTCAAAATGATTTTAAGAAAAAATACATATGCAATGCAATATATGTACTCGTCATGTGTTGCTGTTCTGGAGATTTCTGTAGGTCAAGAAGTCTTTCTCTGAGTAGAATGGTCTCTCCTGGAGCCACAAAGTCAGCTGTCTCTTGAGATGTTGTGGGTCTTGGGCTTTCAAGTATTCAGGAAGGGGGTTGCAGAAGAGAGCTCCTTTGAATATACCTATTTTATGTTTGGAATATATTCAGCTGTACTGTAAATGGCCAAGAAGTCTCAAATTAATTTATATGAAACAAAAAATGAAAATATACACACACCATGCTACTAAGCTTCATGACCAAAATCACCTGGTAAGGTTGCACTGGGGTGATACTGGTGTCCAGCCCTGTCCTACCTTAAACTCGTAAATGAAAATTGAGTTAAAAGTACCAATCTTACAAAATTTACCTATTTTTCTATTTATATACACACAAAAAACTGTTTTCATTCGGGATGGAAGTTGAAATAACTGTAGCTAAAATGCAGCACTAACAAAGCAAGTAGAAACTCTAGTGCGGTCTTTCACTTGCAAACAAAACTTGCTGGCTAGGCTTAGATTAAACAATGATAAGTTAAGGTACAAATATATAGGTGTAGTCCTGGGCAGGAAACTGTCTTAAAACCTCCACATTGACACATTAATACATAGGACAAATGTGTGTTCAGACCATCAGGAAGCTTTATGGGAAATATTTGGGATATCACGCCTTTATATGGCTTTATGGATGTTCAAAGTGGTAATCCAACCCTAGATCACTTATATTTATTTATTTCAAACGGTATACACAAATTTACACACAAGTTTACAAGATACTAGGTACATAAATAGATGCAACAATATAACATTAATATATAGGGTGTCACAAAGATGTGTAGTGCACAATGCAGAACCGGATTCTACATCGAAAATCTCCAGTAACAATTTTTTTTTTATTTCGGGTTAATTAAGCCGTAATTTACCAGTTTGAAAATAATTAATAATTCAAAAACCCTTTGAGATATTTTTGTGAAACTTGGTGTAAACCTTAATTGATTTCTCAATAACATATTCCAAAAATAATTTTTATCTAACTTATCAAATTTCAAAATGGTGGATATTTAAAAGTTTTGAAGTCAAATTCCAATTGAATTCTATTTGACTTAAAAATGTTTAAATGGTCGCCATTTTGAAATTTGATATGTTAGATGAAAACAATTTTTGGACAATGTACCTAAGAAAACAATTGACGTTTATACCAAGTTCCACAAAAATATCTCAAAAGGTTTTTGAATTATTAATTGTTTTCAAAAATGTACAAATGGCAAATAACGGCTAAACAAAGCCAAAATCAAAAAGATTTTACTGGACATTTTCTACTTACTTTTGGATGAAGAAACCGGTCCTGCATAGCGTGCTACTCATTTTTGTGACACCCTGTATGCATATTTTTAGTTCTAAATAGCTACTATGCAGTTGGGGAATTTGATATATTTGTGTGCATATGTGGTGAATTATTAGGTACCTTCACTGCTGCCTGACAGCTGTCACGCAATACTACCTCTGGATTTCTTTATTGAGTTCAGGACAAGGAACTAGCTATAGATTGATCATACTCCATTATACAACAAGGCCACCTAGGGTACGGGCAATCTACATCTAATGAACTTCCAGAGTTTTGAATCTCCCTGTATAACGTAGTGAGAGTGCAAAAAATGCATTGACTTGAAATTCAGATAAATAATGATACAATTACTAATATTTTTTTAACTCGATCTACAACGGTTTGAATAATTTTTCTTAAAAGATGGTGGGGGCCTTGCCCATGGCTCTGAGAACGTTTCGCCATATAAATTCAGCCAAGAGAGCAATAAAAACCAGTTGTAGGTTTTTTGTCAACTTTCACTTTTCCCTGAATGGTTTGAAGTGGGAATTAAATTATTAAGGCTATATCACAATGGCAATAACATTTGATAGGGACTTACCAACGATCAAAATTGCATAATGTGACATTGGTGTCGCGTTATACGGAAGTGTTTTGCTGCTTAAAATTTTACCGCAGAACAGTTTGGCAACTAATGTTTTGCCATGTCATTTGGACATTAGAGCTCGGTTTTATCACGAGACATTGGTGTGTGTGATCAAACTAAAAACTTAGAGAGTGATGTGTTCCTTCGGCCCGCCCTGCTGGGAACTGACTTAGTGTCAGACAGGCAGCTCTGAAATTGCATTTCAAGGCCTCATAGCTTCGTGTGGCTAAATGTTAATTTATAAGCTTACTTGGATTGCTTTCAAACACAATCCAAGCACAACTTAGTAGAGTTTTATGTTGAAGTTTATTTTACATAATTTTGATTTAAATCAGATACAATTAAAAGCAACTCAGTAAGTTTAAAAATTTAGTATTTGAGCTAGAAATAATTTTTTGTTCTTTCTTTTGGGAAGGAGGCCAGCAGGCCTTTGTACCTATTTACTTACTGACGATTGTTCAGGGGAAATGTATAACTACTAGCTTGTCTGGTATGGTTACTATCACCATTGTTGTATTAGATCTCCCATCTATTCTATTGTAGTAATAGTAATAGGTTTGGAGAAAATAAAAACACAAATTGGTTTAGAATTTTGACATAAATTAATCTATCATTCAGGATGATGAATTGTGGAGTAATCTATAGATTGTCACTCCTTAGCTAGCTGACTTGGGTACCTTGTCTAGTAACTCAATGATTGTTTGAGTGCCAGGCGCTGACTCACCTTACGCTCATGACTGAGCTTAGTACAGCTTTTGACCTGGCAGCCAAGTGCAAGCTACGAGTAAGGAGTGGCCATCTAAACCCACATGTCTCTTACGGATTAGTCTTGTGGAAGTGGTTTTTCAAATGCAGGCCTATCCCAGTTATTAAATGTATCAATTTTAACCTGTTTTTTATTCAGATAAGTTCTTTATATGAGTGTTATATCCCTTAAAATACATTTCAACACTAACAAAAACAAACAATATTTGGCCCAGGTCAGGTTGATTTTCTGTCTCAACATAATAAGTGCTGTGATTTTCTGATTTCAAGATAAGTAATACTGAAAGAGTATATCTATAAGGGTATTGACAGCCACAGGATAAAAAAATACAAAATGAAGATTGAAAAAGAGTTTTTATTTCTTGAAGAGAAGTTAGGACTAGAAAATCTGCATCGACTGAAGTCAACATCGTTCTCAACCGCAAAGTGACTTAACAAATTACCAATGGTGTCTGCGAGGATCGGAACTGATCTACCGGAGTGATGGGCTGTAGAGTCACTTGCGATACTAACCCACCACAGATTCACTAAACTAGTGATCAGGAGCCTTGAGATGAGCTCCTAATTTTTATTTAAACGCACTTGCAAAATTTTCAACATAGAACATATAAGTTTGAACAACTACCCATGCAAGTAAATATAAAACTCTTCAACCACCTTCCTACAAATTTAAAAAAAATTGAAAACAACAACATTTTTAAATTTTGAATAAAATATTTGCTGTTTATTACTTGGTGGATGAGTTCATAAAAATGATCGGATCTAATTTCTTTAAGTTGTATTTTAATTTAGCTTATCTTCCCCCCTCCTCCCTTAAAGCCAGGTCTGATGTTAAGTGTGAACATGGAGTGAGTGTGAATATTTCATCGTGTTATTGAATTTTGTTTAGTGCTACATAATATTTGTCATAAGGGGAAAAAGCTGTATAACAACTATCCCTATACATTATTGGAACCAAGAAAAAATAAATCGAAACAAACCCCAATAAAAGTACTAATTTATAAATTTATTGATGATAAAATAACGTAAAATACAATTATACCTTATGTATTCAACAAATTCTCCTACTGAGTAAGGAAATTTTTTGTCTTAATTTCTTTTGAATAAAGCTGAATCCGGCAAAAAGGTCTTTTTATTTCTTTGAAGTTTATTTGGTAAATTTGATGCCTGTTTCTATTAGTAATCTTTGAATAGCTTGGCAATCTGTGGTTTTCTTTTGTCTCTACAATACATTTGATTTTGTAATATACAGTGAAAATTATAGCATTGACTAAATACAATTGCCAACACAGTATGAAATGGTTTCTAAAATGCAAGTGAAGGCAGTGTAAAATACTATTCATATTTTGAAGTGTCTTTGCTTAAATTCTGAGGTTAGATTGCAAATTACACGAATTGCTGTTTTTGTAGAATAAATGCTCTTAACAACCTCCCTGAGCAATAGTTCCCCAAAATATAATCCCATAAGACAGAGATTGTATGTTATAGGTAAACAACCTTAAAAGTCCTAAAATTTGTGTGTTATCCAATCTTTTAGCAGTTGATTCCCTTACTGCTACTGGATGAACAAAGGTATTGTTAAATTTAAATTAAAGTTCATGCATGTTGTCTTATTTTTAACGATTTTCAAATCACAAGCTCATATATAAAAGCTGTGATACATGCAAATTCTTGAACATAAATTAGTCCTGAAATTTTAAGAAATTTGGGGAATTGTGGTTATTTATACTGATTCATGTGTTTTTTATCAGCCCTTTAATGGTTCAATGAATTTCTGAAGAATTCTTCATTCAGGATAAGAATTAAGTAAAGATGTCATCTTAGCTAGCTGACTTGGGTACCTTTGTCAGTAACTCAATGATTGTTTGAGTGTCAGGCTTTAACACCTTACAGCCAGGACTGAGCTTAGTATAGTTTTTTGACCTGGCAGCCATGAACAAGCTACGCAGTAAGGAGTGGCTATCTAAACCTACATACATCTCTTGCATGGATTAGTATAAGGTGGAAGTGGTTTTTCAAAATGCAGGCCTATCCCAGTTATTAAATGTATCAATTTTAACCATTTTTTATTCAGATAAGTTCTTTTAAATGTTATAACAAAACAAACAATATTTGGGTCTTATAATATTGATTTTTCTGTCTTCAACATAATAAGTGCTGATTTTCTCTAGATAAGTAATACTGAAAGAGTATATTCAAGGGTAATTGACATTGCCACAGGATAAAAAATACAAAATGAAGATGAAAGTGTTTTTTTTATTTCTTGAAGAGAATTAGGGACTAGAAAACTGTAACACTGGAAGTCAACATCGCTCTTAACTGCAGTGATTAATAAAATTACACAATGGTACCCACGCAAGATTTGAACTGATCTACCGAGTGATGGTTATTGTAGAGTCACTTCATGACACCGCTGAATTGCCACAGATTCACTGTACTAGTGATCAGGAGCCTTGAGATGAGTTCCTACTTTTATTTTAAACGTAATTGCCTGCAACATAGAACATATAAGTTTGAACAACTACCATGCAAGTAATATAAAATCCTTCAACCAATCTTCCTACACTTAAAAATTAAAACAACAAATTTTTAAATTTTGCAAAATATTTGCAGTTTATTACTTCAGGTGATGAGTTCATAAAATGATCGGATATCTACTTTTAAGTTGTATTTTGCATAGCTTATCTTTCCCCCTCCTCCCAAAGCCAGGGTCTGATGTTATTGAACATGGAGTAGTGTGAATATTTCTGCATGTTATTGAATTTGTTTATGCTACATAATATTTGTATTGTTAAAAGCAAAATATATATACAGGGCAAACTTAAAGTTAATGTTTAATAAAAATTTGAGTGAAACTACAAACAATTTGTAGCAAAAATATGAAAATTATTTTGTTTACCCAAATTTTTAGTAATTTGGGAAGAATTGTGTTTTTTTTTTTTTTGTGGTATAAAACCATCAAATATCAGTATTTTACACGTTTCAATGAATTTTTTAAAATCTACAATACATTTCGCATAAGAATAAATAAAAAAGATCTTATCTAAGAGAAAATTACTATTCACAAAACTTCAGTAAATTAGTGATTTAATTTTTGTTGTGAACATTTAACAACTTCTACAGACTCAGGAACTCTTGTCCGTAAATATTTCTTCAAGGCCAACATAAGAACAAGTATGACGGTTTAATAAGGTTTCAAGTGATGTAAAACACCCTCTCATTTATTTACAAGGCATTGAAATAGTTATTAGGTAATCTTTCTTAGAAAACAAGGATCACTCAAAATGATAATAAAGAACATTTTTTTAATTATAGCTTTCTTTCCCAGAATTCTGCTAAAACTTATATCAGAGTGATTCTAAAAATGCTGGCCATTCAAACATAAAACAGTATACCTAAGAATAACTCTTATCAAAAGTTATTCATCATATTCCATTCCAGTGTCTCTCTTTCTCTGGACAATCAAGATAACATTAATCATGATTTTACTTAGTTTTATCTTGCCAGTAGGTTTTTCAGGTTCACCGTTCAAACTTGTATATGTCCTTTGATAATAATTATTATTTAAGTTTATTAAATCTCCATGACTATAATGATTGTTAATAAATTACACTACTAAAGAATATCAAGATTTTTTAAAGTATAAGCACTACTGCACCAAATTAAGAAGATTTAAAATATGGAAGTTTATTAAATAATATTTAAGGTAAAGTGCTGAGACTAGTTTGACTTGACTTATTTTTAATTTAGGTTTTGATTTACAAATATGTAAATTTTATGTAGTAAAAATTTAAATGTTAAAACATTATTCGAAAGCTCATTAAAACAGGCATAGGTACTTTTTCTTATGTAACCCCAAAATATATTCTGACAAGAATTCTTGGGTCTGTAGAAGTTGTTAAATTTTCACACAAAAAATTAAATCACTACTTTATGAAGTTTTGTGAATAGTAAATTTCTCTCAGATAAGATCTTTTTGATTTATTCTTATGCAAAATGTATTGTAAATTTCAAAAAGGTCACTGAAATTTGAAAAATACTGACATTTGATGGTGCAACTGCTATATAAGCCAAACAAAACACAATTTTTATTAAAAAAACTAAAAACTTCATATTTTGCTACAAATTGGTTGTAGTTTCACTCAATTTTTTTAACACTAACTTAAATTCACTCTGTATATTGTACTAGCAACACACTAGTAGAAATTTTTACCCAAAATTAGATAACGCTGTTCAACTTCATATGAAGACCTCCACAGTTTTTATACTGCACGCATATATAATTACTAGCTGAGCTTACCCCCGCTTTGCCTCGTGGCTTTGTTATCATATCTGTGTGTATATTTTAAGAACATTGCAAACTAAAAGTAAAAAAGTTTCCTATACAGTTCTATCCTTAGAAAAACCATTCAGTTTGCCTGTTAGTTCACCATATTCTCCTTGTAAGTGTTGCTATGATTTGCCACCCGGTAACCAATCTCGCCTTATGGACCCGCTGGCATAAGGCTGTAACCAGGCATATTCGCCCTAGCCCCTCTGATTTGACCCTGTCTTGACCCCTCAAAATGTACCCCAGGACCCTTTGTCACCGTAGTGCAGGCGCATCGGTTAGGAATGACCCCTGCCAGTGATACAGTATGGCATGTATCAAGCATAGACCAACTGGACCGTCTACCCACCGGATCGGAGGAACTCACCTGCCTGTACAGTCGTCCCACCCGAAAACCTGCACACTAGCTGGACAAGGTGTACTCATCAGGGCTAGCTCAGCATTGCTATGCTCCTCTGTGAGGTGCAGAGGCAGCCACTATCCCGGCCACTTGTCACTAACGTTTCTGACCAACGCACCTCGTTAAGGAGAGGTGAACCTCGGCCGAAGCCTGCCCAGCATATGGACAACCACCGCCACCACGAGTCCAACCCGAACCAAGACCCCGCAAGCGGGGTGGCTTGTACCGCCCCAGGTAACTTCCCTCCTAAGAGAGGGTTTCCAAAGGGAGGAATGGCGAACAGGTAGCCCTACCCGGAATACTAGGGGCAGCCCGAAGACTACCACATTACCTCGGTGTGAACCGAGAACCCTGACTTGATCAAACTTCATGCTGGAGGAACCTAGCTGGGACCCTCCATGAGGCATCGGAGGTGGCAACGCCATGCCTAGCGTGCTGTGGGTATATAGCTCCCCACCCGTGCCGATCCAGGCAAGCCGGATCTTGCCCTGTGGGTACCCTGAAGGCCGATCCGGTACTCTACGTAAGACAGCGCAGAGATTGGGTACAAATCATCAGGTTTTACGGGTTATACCCCAGAGCTACAATTACAACCCCAAAGAGAGCCATAGTTACTCCCGTCTTTAGAGCTCCTTTTTGATTTTTTGCAATTTGTTTCCAGGATGTTATATGGACATAAAATGTAGCTAAAGACACACTGCGTTATTAGCTTAACCCTCAAAGTTTCATTGCCATAGAATCAGCCGATTTTAACTTATAAGCGGTCCAAAATGCCTAAAAACATTTTCAGTGTCCACTTTGGCTTCTTGCCATTTATTTTGTGGATGGTGTATGGATATGAAATATAGCTAAAAAGTAAAAACACACTGCATGATTAGCTTAACCCTCAAACAAAGTTTCAGCCAATTTTGACTTATAAGCGGTCAAAACGTCTAAAAGACATGTTCAGAGCCCACTTTGGTCCCTTGCCATTTATTTTGTGGATGTTGTATTGATTCAAAATATAGGTAAAAACACACTGTGGCTAACCCTTAAACGGAGTTTCACCGCCATGGCTTCAGCATATGACATTAATTATATGTTTTTATCAAATATTGATATATCTGAAAATAACATATTACCACACTTTCAAAATAGTATTTGTAGATTATTTTTCTTGCTGAAATTGATTTCAATCATTTCAGAGAAGCCAGTTGAGGGTCTGGTTTATTTTGTGAATAGGATCAACGATAATTACATTCTTATAACTTTACACAATCTGATACATAAAACAAGGTATGTTCATGCTAGCTACCAAAGCACAACAGAAATTTAAATTAATAACACTACATTGTTCCTTGTTTGAAATTTGTTGTTGACAATCGGAGAAATTCAGAGTGTTATCACAATGTTGTCTGTTTCATTGCTTTCTGCAACTTGGGTTACTAAATTTAAAACCGCTTTTAGAAATAAGTTCTGATGAAAAGCTAACATAATTTAACTTAATGGTTGCTGCAAGGATTCGGCAAAGACTGTTCAGCAAAATAGTAGGTATGTATTGAAACAGGAAAGATTGAATGGTATTGAAAACATAGCCGACACGTGAGCCACAAACGTGACAAAACTCTATTATACTTACACTATTAGTAATTTTTACAATTTATTTTTTTTATTACGTCCTTTTTACTCTGTAGGAAATTCTAACTTAATAATTCAGCTAGAGTAACTTTTAAACTGTTCTAGAGCGACGGGAGTTGTTTTAGTCAATTAGGGAGGTAAAAATCTATTATACAAGTTGAACTGTGTGTTCAATTATGGTAAAGCTACAGTTTTATAGGCAAAAACAAAACTTTGAATGGCCACCATTTTAAAAGCGGCCGAAGCGATCTAGCTGGTTTCTGAACTTAACCTAAAATGACCTGTAGAGTGGTCACACAATATATATATATATACAGAGTGAGTTTTATGTCCTGGCACACCTGGATAATTTAAACGCCTGAAATATCAATGTGAGACCTTGACCCAGCTTATTAACACTTTTTTTACTTTTCAGGTTGTTAAAGATTTTCCCACTTTGCAAGCAGAGGTAAAGGGGGCAACTAAATATTTTCAAATGTAAACCCTATCTTGGACCCCCATTTTCAAGGAAATGGTATAGAAATCAAATGGTGCAAACTAGAGGTCTCTACGTTGCCCCTAACAAAAATTACAGCCATTTCAATAGAAGTAAGCTTTAAAAATCCTAATCTTTGCAAACATCTTGGAAATAATGACAAGCTCATTTAACATAAAAAAAAGATTACAATTATAAACTTATTTATTTCCTTGTCCTGTTGTTATTAGTTACTTGAGTCAACATGCTTTGGGATTTCCGGTTATCTTATCAGTTTCAACAATTTACTTGGACTTTCTCCTGTGTCCTCTTCTCTTACCTGTATTTACCAGTTCATATCTTAGATAGCCATTATACTTTTTCTTTAAAGGCAAGAGTTCTACAACTTAAAGTTTAATTTTTGGTGAATAGTGTTAGTTATTTTTCTAATGGAAGGTTCTGAGTTTGAAAGAATTACTGTGTTAATGACAGAGGGTATAAAACCGTGATGAGATCATACAGTGAAGTAGTAGACCCATTAGAATGAGGACTTTCAACCAACCAATCCCATAACAAGGTTTACAACTTTAGTTTTAACTTCTTTAAATAACTTTATTGTTGTAATCTTTGTTCTGTCAAATAAACCTTGGCTATTTCCAAGATGTTTGCAAAGATTATATTTTAAAGCTTACTCTATTGAAATGGTTGTAATTTTGTTAGGCAACATAGAGACCCTAGTTTGCACCATTTGATTTCTTTTCTATTTCCTTGAAAATGAGGGGTCACAAGATAGGGTTTACATTTGAAAAAAAAAAAAAAAATATTTAGTTGTTCACCCCCCTTGCAAAAGGGGGGCAAATATAACAATTTAAAACAAAAAAAAAAGTGTTATATAAGCTAAGGTCAAGGTCTCACATTGATATCTCAGGCTGTTTAAATTATATCCAGGTGGACAGACATAAAACACCTGTATATAAAGTTTTGCCATATGACTCAGGAGTTGTTGGGAAGCAAAAAACTACAAACCGCACCTTCCTATGTCCTCTATGGCGAGAGAAATGAATAGCTCCATCTCCTGTGGAAATTTGCTATTAATAGTATAGCTGTATTTAGCCCCAGGAGCATATCATTAAACTATCCTAAGATGAACCAGGCAGACATAGATAAACGCTTAAGCGCCGTTGACATGAGTTGGCATTTTGCCGTTTGCAATTTGTTACCTTGCAAATTGTTACTCTAATTGGCTCTGTTCACAGCCTTGATTCGGCATTCGGTCGTTCTATTACCACAGGCATTATGAAGCTACGCACACAGTCTTGCTTTGGCCCCATACTTACGAGTTCTATAACTGCGAGTTTTATTACATATCTTGAGACGATGACACATTCCAAATATCATTGAAATAGGACTACTCATTCCGCCGTTATATCAAAATCACATTTGGACGCCATTTTCAAACAACTTAATGAATTTTCATAATTTTGGTAAATTGATGGAGACCTACAAAAAAAAATAGATATTTAATTTAAGTTTCATCAAAATTTACAGTTTTTAAATAATTAAAAAACACCCTTTTAAAGGGAAAAGTCCTCCTAAATGAGGGTTCCGTGGTCCAGTTATGCTGGTTATCAAACTCGACCAAGATATTTACAAAAAGAATATTTGTACCAAATTTTGTGAAAATTAGACAAAAATGTGACTTGTAGAGACAATATACATATAAATGAAAAAATACTCAAAACATATTCTGAGGGTCAGGGTTGGTGCTCATTTCATAGTCCTGACGGCATGAATATCTCATTTTTCCGAAGGAAATTCGCTGATAAAAACATTCCACATTCAGTATAGTGTTAGCTGCAACTAAATATATTAGGGTGCAAGATACACCAACTTGACGTATTTCTGCCTGCTACACTCACCCAACCCTCCAGTATTGAGCTGATGATGAATTTGTCATCAAATTGCCAGTGGAGTGGTCTGCCCTGAGTAATAACCAAACAAGGGTCATCAGAACTCAAAATAGGAAAAAACTGTAACCAATAAGGTTGTAGTTTTTGTGGAAATATAACATTTATATGAAATGAAGTTAAACATTTAACAGAAGCAAAAAAACACAGAACAGGTAGGTGTTTTAATAAACAAGTAAAGTTTAGGTGTAAGAAAATTTCAGCTTCTGTTTACCTGCCAATGCTTAGCGAAGTGGATCAAGATAGAAGTTGCAGGGTGATGAAAACATTTTACTTGGACTACTAGGGGTCAGACCCAACATAAGCAAAAGCATTAGTCTGGGCAAACTGGCAACTGTAATAGCAAAGTTTGCAATAGCAAAATCTTCAACTCTTGTCAATTTGGTTTTAGCAAAAGTTACTCAACAATAGATGCCATTGACAAACTAGTAAGAGAAATACACAATTCTTTTAAAAATAAAACCTATGCCCAGGCTACTTTCTGTGCTTGATTGTAGGAGTATTAGGTTTGATGGTATAAACCATGTAAACTTAATATTGTAATTTTATGGTTTCTCCAATTCTCTACAGAAAATTTTAAAATTTTATCTCAATAATGGTAGGCAAATGGTCTTTATAAACAATAAGTATTCCATGAAAGAGCGAATAGAATGGGGAGCACCACAAGGATCAGTACTTGGTTCATTATTGTTTTTGATATATATATATAAATGATCTATAAATTTAAAAATTAAATTTGAATTTGAAGAAAACAAATGTTGCCCTTTTTAGATGTTCTTATAAACCATAATGACGATGTATCGTTATCAGTTTACAGAAAACCTACTAACAGTGGATTATATTTAAATTTCATGTCAAACCATCCTAATACTACAAAAATTGGCTTAGTAAAAATTAAAAAACCTTCATAACAGAGTATTAAAAATTTCAAAGATGATAAATAAAAAAGAAACAAAATTACAATAAACTACTCAAAAAAGAGAGGACAAAAATTACAAGACAAACTTTACTTACTCAACCAAAATGGATACACAACACAATTTATCAATAGACACATTTCAAAATCAAACAACACTCTACTCAAAAAATGAAAATAAAGAAGAAATTAAAGTTATTAATATCCCATTATGTTAAAGGAACCTCGGAGAAACTGTTGTATTTTCAAAAAACATAAAATTAATACTTTTCTCAACAACTAAAACTTTGAACCAAATTCTAAATTTGTCCAACTACAAATATGACAAAGGCTTAATTTATGAAACCTTTGTTCAGGTAGTGATGAGGTATATTGTCACAAATTAGGGTTTTGCAAAAGAGACTAAAACAGCACCAAGATAATTAAAGATTGCAAATATGAATCATCAAATTTAGTTCAACACCAATTTTCGAAACCATAAGATCAAATTTGAAGAAACCAAAATTTTATGTAGAGAAATCATGAAAAAAGGTTATTAGAATCTGATTTGTTATTTGAAAAAAAAAAATGTCAGTCATCCAGCCTGGCAGAACTATGTGAAAAGAAGTGAATAATCAATATTTTAGTAGATATTCAGTTATAGCAGTTTATTCTATTATTATGGTTATGGTAGATGGATGAAGATACCAGAAAATTTGGTATCAAAATATATTGCATTTTGAAATGTATACATTTTTGTTAATAACAGACGTAGCCAAAAAATGTCTACAAATGATTAATACTAAAGAGATTTTGAAGTTTGGGCTAGAATTATTAAGGGAAAACCCAATAGTCTGTGGATTCAAATGGTTTTAATATTGATAAAATTGTACAATTTAAACCTAATAATCAACATATTATATACATCAGGATGCTTAGTAATGTCGAAGATTTATTACTACTAATTACATTCTTCCCTTTTTTTTGTACATCACCATTATCTTCATTAACGATCAATCTCTCCAAACACAACATCCAATGTACCTGGAAAAGTAATAATTTGAATGAAAAATAAAGCTATTGGAACATAAATAAAACATATGTCAACTTACTTATGTAACTTATATAGTTATTTAAGTTTTAGTTTCATTATTAAATGGAATAAATGCACTCTTTTCATTTGTCATTAGGCCAATATAAGCAATAGGCAAAGTCAAACATACGCATTTTAGCGTTTTAATATTGACAATAATTACTACAATCAATGTATCTTGAAATAAAAGAACTTTTTACAACAAAAATTATCAATTGTGTTGGCTCATGTAATTAATTCTGTTAACCAACAATGATTCAACCATGGTAATAAATAATAAAATCCCTTCTTTAACTAATTTGAAGCTTAAATGATCAGATTTAAAATGTAAGGAGTTAAGGGTTGACTGACCGATTATGGCTACAATATCAGCCAACATGTGTCCTTTGCCGACCTTCTCCAGGGCCGCGAGATGAGCGAAGCCGGGAGCCTTGATCTTGCAGCGGTACGGCTTAGAGCCTCCGTCCGACACCAAGTACACTCCAAACTCTCCTGTGCCAGCAACAATGTGCAGGATTATGATCATCCAACAGAAATTACTACTTACTGTCATTTTTATTTTATATTTACACATGCAATAACAATGTTACGGTACGTTTGTTTTATTTAGAGCATTGTATAAATAAATAAATCATCACAATCCAAAATTAAGTGCGTAATAGGGTCAATTTGAAGCTTACTTAATTGACAGGGTAAGTAGCTCATTAACACAAAAGGTTGCAATTGTAGCAAAAGCACAATTTGTTTTCTTCATTTTTATGCCATCAAAAGTTTAGTAATGATAATAAATTAATAAAAATCATGAAAAATGACTTAACAAGTAAAGTATTACTTTAGAAATTTGAAGAGAAAATGTTTGGACCAAACTGGGACTTGAACCCGAGTCTCTTGCTTTGAACCCGTCTTTTATTACAAGTCCTAGTTCGGTCCAAACATTTTGTCTTCAAATTTCTTTATTAATAAATCAGCTATTTAGCGTTTATCTATACTATTAGTATTTCGGTTAGGGTTGTCCGGAGTGTTGAGATCTCGGAATCTGGCTGGGGTAATTCAGAATTTTTTGAATAGAAATGGTCCTTAGTGTTGTGGAGGGTGGGAAGCGAATAAAATTATATAGATTTTTTATTTTTTATGGGGTTTTGAGGTCCTCAATTCCCCATGTTATATTTCTTGTTTTTAGTAAATATTTATTAGTAAATATCAACAGTTTGTTTGAAACTTGACACATAGTTGTATACCATTAACCCAAAGACCCCTACTGATTTTGGGTTCGAGGGCACAATATATGGATTTGGGGGGTTAAAAAAGGGGCAAGAAATAAAAAAATCATAAAAATCGATGTGGGGTATCAAAAAAAAGGGAATATTATGCTGATTTCAAAAATATATTGGTTGTCTACCAAATTGTTGGGGAGGAAGGGGGTTAAAGTGGGGTAAAACATCGGGATGGCTGAGTTTCTGGCGGGCACCGAGGCCGTGGCAGGTGCTGGCTTTCAGCAGCCAGAGGTCTGGGGCAAAACCACAGCTGGCGCAGCTAGTACAAATTATGATTTATAAATAAGTATAGTAACAATAGTAACTGGACTTATAAAATAGCTAAATACAGGTGATTACTTACTTTCAGTGGAAAATGCATCTACTAGTAAACAACATTAAACTTAAGAAATTTACAAAAATATAGCTTATGTAATATTATTTTTTTTAATGATTTCTAGCTATATGTGTACATTGAACTAAAATTTAGTTTAAAGGCAAATGGGGAAGAAAACAAGATGACATTTGTTTTTCATCCTTTGCTGGAGGGTAACTAGATAGTTAAGACAATCCGAAGATTGCCAGCTTTTTGCATGGAGAATCAAGATTGAAAAGTGGAAAGACATCTAAAACTAAGTTCAATTTTAGAATTATATGAAATTTAAAGTAAGGTGAACATAGAAACAATTAAATGGTTGACGGCAGTTCAGGATTCAAAAGAGGTAAATATCACACATAAGGTCAATTTTTATGATAGAAACACATTTAGACAAAAAGTGTTTGATTGGAGGTTTAGTCAAGGAGAAGTTACTACAAGCAGAGGAGTAGCCTAGACTGATGAAAGAAAAATAGCTTATTCCGGAAGACTAAAGTAATCTAGGGACAATGAAAAGGCAAATTTTCAAGACGCTGTTAACATATTTTGTGAGATCCTACAGGGCCTCTAATTTCTTAACAGTCTTATTTTTAACCATACCATAACATGATAGAGTCTAACCTTTAGGTGCTTCAACAGCCGTATAGGTTGCTCCTGGTGGAACTTGATATCCTTGAGTAAATAGCTTGAAATGATGAATCAGAGCTTCCATTGAAGTCTAAAATGAAGAAAATACATACTTCATTACTTTTACTGAATAGGTTTTATGACTTTTATCTCCAACTGTTATTCCTTCAGAATTTGATAAGATGAATGACATAATTTTTGTTTGTTTAACTGTTTACATCTTATCTCACTGCTGTTACAACCAAAAGAGTCATTCAGAAAATAAAGAACAGTCACGGATAACCAAACAGGGTTAAGCCAATCACTATGTTGGGACAGAACGTAAAAACTGCTAATAAACCAAAACGCTAAAATATTAATTTTTTTCTGAAACCTTTGTTTTGTTCTTCTATATATCAACATCTGTGAGTGATTACTACTGGTGGAGACACGAGAGTCAACCAGACAGTAAAAAACTTTTTGGCATGGTCAAATAAAAAAATTATATCAACACAAAACTTTATTTTCAAAAGTATAGGACCTTGCTCTACTTTTCTACATAGTCACCATGGATTTCAAGACACTTGTTGTAACGTGAGAAAAGTGGGAAGGGGTCTCTGTGCCGAGCGTGATTTGCAATTGTTCCTTACTTTCTGGATGACCCTCGTAATATTTGGAAAATGGAAATAACATGTTATGAAAACAAAAAATTATATTGTTCTTGCCTGCCGCCTATTTGTGCAAATGTATACATTACACTTGGGACTTGCATTATACCAAGCCAAGAACTGGTCCAATCACTTGCCTTCATTTCAGCTCTTGATGGATTGCAGATTTTCATGTCATCTGTCTTGATTTCACCAGGAGGCATTTGATTGATACACTGTTCAATGATCCTCATTGATTGTCTCATTTCTTCCACTCTGCACAAGTACCTGTTGAATCAATATACTGCGGTTAAGTTTAGGGTTCACCTTCTAACATTCTTTTGCATTTTTGTTATTATGATCTAGACTCTAGGACTTTGTCACTTGAATAAAACTAAGCTAGGAAATGGATTTATTTCAGTTGGGGTTACATACCTATCGTAGCAATCCCCTTTACGGCCAATAGGAATATCAAAGTCCACCAAATGGTATGCATCGTATGATACGGCTGAGACTTGCGCAGGTCCCACTTGATGCCAGAGCCTCGAAGCATGACTCCACTGTTAAATACATACTTATTAATAGGCAGCCGAATATAGCAAACAGATAACTCTAAAATCAATAAACAAATCAATAATGTTGATCAAAATGCATTACCTATTTTTACACTTTACCAGTTTGTTTCTTCTACTTCTTTCCTTTTTTTGTCAAAGAAATTCTTCTAGTAAAAATGTGAATACACACACTATTTACATAATATTTTTGATTAACTGTATTTTATTTTTTATACTTGTTTTCTACTATTGTACATAACAAATATTTAGAAAAACTGGTAGCATTACCTGAAACCCAAATTTAGTGCATCCTCAGCACTTACAACACCAATATCCTCTGTTCGTTGAATCCACAACCGGTTTGAAGTTAACAGATCTTCCACTTCATCTAACCGCTCACCAAACTTGTCGAAGAAATCGTGGATGTCCTCTAGCAACCCAAGAGGTATATCCTTAAAATGATAATCATAAGTATTATGCTGATGATATAAATCTGTAACTACCTAGTAAAACTATTGTAGAGACTGAAATTTTAGCTTTCAACCAGCTTGCCTCCATAGAGCAAACATTTAATGATAAATGCTTACTATTATAATATGAGGTGTATCACCTTTTTAAAGCAGGACAGCATGAGTTCAATATTCAGCTAAATAGAAATGTGATAGAAGTTTACAAATTAAAATTTTAGGCTTAATGATGGATAAACACTTAAGTAGTTTCAAAGATTACGAGGGTCATCTAGAAAGTAAAAAGACGTTAGCATCACATGCTGCACACCCCTCCAGCCTTCTGGCTACAGCTGCTAGCTACATTCTTCCTCTTGCGTTTGAGTGTAAGTTCGTTTCTGTGTGATTACGCATCTCGTTTTCACAGTGATTGATAATAACATAGACAATTGAAAACCTCGCTAAATGTGAATTATGAAATTTAAACAACTTTTCGGAAAGCCATGGCAACTGTTTTTTGGGACCGAAAGCTTAATCCATGTCGAATTTATGCCAAGAAAAGAAGCGATCAACTCAGAAGTCTCCTGTAAAACCCCTCAACAACTTTGGCGCACCAACTAAAACAAGAGACAAATGATGTTGTCAGAAAAAGTGTTGCTGACAATGCTCGGCCTCAAGCATCTGCAAGAACGTGTCACGAACCTCAACGTCTACGTTAGGTAAATTTTGGTCATCCAACTTACAGCCCTGACTTGGTGCCAAGTGATTATCACTTACTCCCAAAGCTTAAGGATTTTTTGGTTAAAAAACAGTTTGCTAACGATGAGGGTCTCCAAGAAGCTAAGAAATCCTGGCTCATGTTTTTGGCAGCAAATGAGTAGAACATGGATATGGAAAAACTGGTCCCACATTACAACCAATGTCTTGAAATCCATGGTGATTGTGTAAAAATGTACAGGGAGGTTTTATGCATTTGTAAATACAGTTTTGTGTTGATATCTTTATTTTTTATTTGACCATGCCAAAACGTTCTTTACTTTCTGGATGACCCTCGTATGTAATTAAGGGTCATTTGACTTATTTCAATAGTATCCAAACATGGATATTAATGAAATGAAAAATGGAATGAAAAATTCTTTATTGTCAAAGACGCTTACAATTAGCAAATGCTAAAAAAACAGGTGACATTGTCAAATTTTATACTAGTCTATGTTTATAAACAATAATACATAAGTTACAAATAACAAAGTTAACTGTAAAAATTACACACACAAAAATTATTGGAACAAAATATGTTATACAGGAACAAATATTAATCAAGCTATGCAAAATTTAGTACTAAACTTCAGAATGTTATAATACATTTTAGTTATGAGACTACAAATCATCTTGTAAAAATTGACTTACATCCATAATAGTTCTTTTCTAACAGAAATTTAGTAAGGCTGCTTTTAAACGTTATACTAAGTTTCAATTCCAATGGCAATTTGTTGTAGAGTTTTTTACTGATGTAAGATGGAGTTGTCTCTATTAATTTAAACAATGTGTGGGATATTGTAAATTTTTTTTGATCGAGTATTATATTCATGTTCAAACTAATCTTCTAAAATGTTATTAAAGTTATTTTTTACATACTCTAAAGTCTTAAAAATATACAGGGTTGCAACAGTTAAGATTTTATGCTCCTTAAAGATTGGTTTGCAAGAAGATCTCAAAGGTGCAAAAGAACAATTTTCAAAAGGTTTTTCTGAATAATAAATATAGATTTAGCTCCTGATGCCATACCCCAAAAATCTATTCCCTACTGTAGAACTGACTGAAAATAAGCATAATAAATTATTAGTCGAGTTTTTATGTCAATACAGTATCTTAAAACCATCATTTGGAAGCAAGCACTATTTAATCTTTTTGATAGAGACTCAATATTTTTGTTCCAGGCAAGATGCAAATCATCTCTAAACCCAAAAACCTTGTACTTTTAGAGTAAGGAATGTAACCCCCTTGAAAAAGAATATTAAAAGCAGGTGTTTTGTTAATTTTGTATAGAAACAACCAATCGGTCAATAATTAATATTATTAATGTTATTGATATTGTAGGTTCTAAAAGAGTGTACTTCAAGAATGGTGAGGTGTACTGTTCACAAAACTAATACTACTAAGTAGGGATGGGTTGGTTCCAAATGTTTGCCGGTTATCGATTCTCCAGCTTTTTCGGACATCGGTTATTGGTTCTTTCTTAAATAAAACCAGATGATCTCCAAAGTCACGTGTGCAACTATGAGGTCCACAATATGTTCAGAATTATTAAGCTAGGCCCAAGCTTTAAGCCAGGCTACAGCAACATAGCCCAATAAGTTACTAGTCAAATTATAAGTTTAATTAACCTAGGCCTATCCGAATATTGAACTAATTTATTTTTAATATTAAAGTTATAATATGTAATCATAATAGATATTTAAGTACTGTAATTGATAATTATTCCATTCCCTCTTCCATCCTATCACGATAGGTTTCAGTTACATAATGAAAACACCAGTTTACTACTACCCTAGCTTGAACTGATAATCACAGATTTCTAATTTCGGGTATTTTGGGCTGTAATAAAATGACATATTTAAATCAATCTGATATTGTATTACAATATTTATTTAAGCTGGATGAAAAGCCCATTTGAATAACAAAAATCAACAGTCTATGCTTACGTTTTGATTAAATTGGAGCTTGGGTTTATTTTGTAAGGTTAGGTTCAGAACGTACTGATAAAGGAGCATTTTGCCGATGTTGTAACAGAAAATTGGATTGGTTAATTTTTTAAACTTGTTTTAAACTACTTTCCTTTATTAAAATTCCAAAATCGCAACAATTTACATTATATTTGATGATTTCGTAACATGAGTACGACCGACGATGCGATCGAGCACCATATTGTTTGTCTGACAGTGACAGACAACACACCTGCGCACTCTGTGCACCTGCACATAGAACGCGTCATGTGATCGCTCATGTTTGCGATAAATCAAGAGTTGCAACTCTCAAACTATGCTATTGTTACGTTAACGGTAACGGATAACATTGTCGATGTTCAAAACTTGTGGATAGCCAAAAGAATTGCATCCGATACGAGTTTACTTGCCCAATAAGGCAATTATTTTAAGACACAATACGCTCACTCGACATTTCTAAAGCACGAATAACGGTTTATTATACTGGGATTGTTGATATCTTACTGTCTTCGTGTATCAGCAAAGGTCCGCCCGACTTTTGAGTACCGCTTTCGGATCGAAAAGTCGCGAATTAATTAAAACCTGCACCAAAAAATATCAAGCGAATCATTGGTTCTAGGAACCGATGTTTTGCTGTGTCGGTTATCGATTATCGGTTCCGGCAAGAATGGTGGAACCGAGAACCCGAACCGACCCATCCCTACTACTAAGTTATTTAATTGATAGTCTTGAAATAAAAGATGAGCAGTATATATTCAAATCTGGTATCTCGAAAGGAGCAGTCACACTTACATTGTGCTGTATTATTCTTTAGTTTTAATTTCTACAGAGAAACTTTTAACGTAATAGCTACTGGGTGTCGTTTCATTTCTGTGATGTGCCAAAAATCCAAAAGGGATTTTCTTCGCATATTACACGAGGAAGTAACTATAACTCTCGCGAGGTAGCTTATTCCGGTTTTATGCAGAAATTCTCTTATGTTGTTTAGTTTGTCGTGTTGCTTTTGTTTTGCTTTTGTAATTATGTGCTTTGTATTTGCTTTGACTCTGTATTGATTATACAATTAATTTTTGTTTACAATACAAACAAATAAATCAATAAAATTCACAGATCATTTCCAGCTATTTTTATAGTTGGCTTAATTTATGGCTTATTCACAATTTTACTGTCGAGTAGCCACCTACAAGTCCTTTTTTGGTGTGGTTTCTAGGTTCCATTAAACCACCTTTTTCAACCAATACTTGCGGAATCACTCCTGATGTTACATCACGGAACTAAGACACAAGTGTATTTATAGTAAATGACACTAAAGTTATATCACACTTACCAAACTTACTCCACCAGGTCTTACATATGCTGCGTGCATTCGGGCACCCGACACTCTCTCATAAAACTCCATCATCTTCTCTCGCTCCTCAAACAGCAAAAAGAATGGAGTTATGGCACCAATATCTAGAGCATGGGTTCCCACGGCCATAATGTGGTTCAAAATCCTTGTGATTTCAGCAAACAGAGCTGTAACAGATTGGTGATTTGATATTTGCAGTTGGCTATAAAAAGTATTAAATAAGATTGAATTTTTTTCTTCGAGAATATTCTTTGGTAGTTGAGCAATTGACAATTTGATTATAATGTATATGGATTATCTTGAATATATTTAATATTTTGCTGCGATTGCAAACCTGTCTTGTATGAAATATTTCATGAACATACAAGACAGGTTTGCAATCGCAGCAAAATAGTAAATATATTCGAGATAATCCATACATGCGTACGTACTTGAGTTATTCGAGGTGATGCCAATTTAAAACTAGTAAACAACATCTGTTGTACTGTGGACTAGTGCAGCAGTCTAGAGAAAGTCACTCCAAGGTTTGGTGAAACTAGAGGGCAGTTGTATAGGCGTCTAGCATACATCATGAACCCGCACAATATACTAAGCAACTTTGTTGGTCCAAAATGAGAGACTTAAAAATATGTTTATTTTTACCTTATAAAAAAAAACTATTTAATTAAGTACATCTGGGGTAAAATTACATACCCTGAGCCTTTAGTAAGGTTTTAATTAAATTCCACCAGAAAAGCTTAAATAGCTTTTATTATGTGTTTTTACTTTGTGTTAGCCTAAATTTCTGCCTTTGAGAGCCGTGCTTGTCCTAGATTAATCCAAGCGAGCTAACATCGAGCCTACCAACATTTTAAGTTGAACTTAACTGATTTATGAAACTACATATTATGTTTTCATTTCATTTGATTTTTTTAAACTATTAGCAACTAGTAATGATTTTAAGGATTCTATTATTTTTAGCCAGTTTAACTGACTCTCTGGTGCAGGGCCCTACTGAGCCTCAGTAGGTGTGTTCTTAAGTGTGTTAATGAGTTTTAAAACCTCTTCATTCATAATACCAAACAAAAAAAGATATCTCCAAAGAGGAACTGAAATGAAGGCCTACCAAATAATAAATAGTCCAACTTCCAGCAAGCTTTGAAATATTCCCTTACAAAAACGCCCCCTTAAGTCACCCATTGCAAACTAGACCTATATGATTAACAATTATTAAAACTAAAGAGAAAACGCACTTCGAATGTATTTGGCCCGGAGTGGAACATCGATGTTGAGGAGTTTCTCCACAGCCAGAGAGTAGCATTGCTCGTTGCACATCATAGAGACGTAGTCCAGTCGATCGAAGTACGGCAGAGCCTGCGTGTACGTCTTGTACTCAATCAGCTTCTCAGTGCCTCGGTGCAGCAGACCAATGTGAGGATCTGCCCTCACCACGTTCTAAACATCACAATGTAACACTTTAATGCAACTCATTACTTTACAGTCAAGTGCTTACTTATACAAGAGTGTGCCAAAGTAAAGAATTATAGGGTGAAAAACAGTATATCTGGATATCAGAATCTGGATATCTATCTATCGAGGGGGTACCAAAAAGTAACGGGACTTGGTTGGTGGCGAGGTGGGGAGCGTACAGTTTTGCCTCCTGTGTGATTACCACAGCCCGAGACCAAAGTTCGCAGGCTCACAGCCTTGCTTCGGCCTTCTGCCTCAGACTTAAGTAGTCCATTGTCAAGGGCGCCACGAGGATGTTTGCTACGCTCACAGCCTCGCTTCGACTTCAGACACATATTCTTTTACTGCAAGTTTTATTCCATATCTTGAAGCGATAACAAATATCAAATGACATTGATATAGGAGATATTCATTGCGCTGTTGTAGCAAAAAATCACTTTTTTGGCAGTCATTTTGAAACGACTTAATGTATTCATAATTTTTAATATATTGATAGATTTTGTTAAAATACATATTTATTTGAAAATTCATGGTTTTTAAATGGAGGCTTGGGGTGGAGTTACGAACTTTACCAAGATATACCCCCACATTTATACCAAATTGGAGTATATTTGGTACCAAATTTGGTATCAATTATCTTCAAAATATTCTTTTATGTTATAATGCTTTTTTAATCATAAATTGTCTTAATTTTGATGTAAAACTTATTTGCCTTTTTCTAATTTAATGTCTTGAGGTAAATTGTTGTATAGCGATTTAGAGGTGAAGTCAAAATATTTTTTATAAAGATGGTTCTGTGATATTGTGTGAAATATATTGGGCCTTTAAAATAGTTATTAGATTTTTCTAATAAAAGGACATTAAAATTTTGTTTTAGATATAAAATTGTTTCAAAAAAGTAGATTCCTGTAAAGGTTAATATCTCATTATCTTGAAATATCTTTCTACAAGGATCAGGTATTGTGTCCAAATATGGTTCGAATTGCCAATTTTTGTAATTTAAATACAATTTTCCAATTTGATGATGCATTTCCTCATATAATTATTCTGTGTTTTATCTGAGAATAAATTATTGAGTAATATGTTTGAAGTAAAGTTTGACGCTTGCACAGTTATGATAATCTTCTTAATAAAAGTATTCCTGACATTATTTTTGTACAAATCTTTTCAATGTGTTTGTTAAATTTTAAGTTTAAATCAATTTGAAGCCCAAGAAGTTTAAATCAATTTACAGAATTAAATTTATCAATCGATATCAGTATTATTTAATGCAAGTTCAATATTTTTGAAGATTTGTGATTGTTGTTTGAAGATATGCTGAAAGAAACAAGTTTAAAATTCGAAGTATTTATCATAAATCCATTACTATCCATCCAATTCATAATATTGTCCGCTTCAATAAGTAAGTCAGTTTGTAAACTATTTATATTGCTGTTTGTAAAATAAATAGAGGTGTCGTGTGCAAATAGAAATAATTCAAAAAACTTGATTGTAACTTTTTATTTTAAATTTAAATGGCTGTTTCTTAAGTTTTTCCTGTTGTTTAACATTTTGGTGTTTGCCCAGTGTTTGCATGTGATGGTCCAGTATAGCTTGTGGTTGAAACAGTCTCTGATGTGTAAGGACTACACTAACGACACCTAGCAGTGAACACCGAAACTACTACTCCCCTCCCAAACGCCGACTCACGTGTGAGTTTGATAGCCCACGACAAACAGCCCGGTGGTTTAGTGGTTATAGTGATGGACAATGGACCCCTGTCACAGCGTGGGTTCGAATCCCACCTAGATGCACTCTGGTACGATGCAATGCTAGTCATTGAATCATACCGGGCGCGGGGGCCATAATGACCTGCTGAGGATCACTGAATAGAAAATGCTCATCAAATCCAGTGAGGCAGCGAGTGGCACTTTTTGAGCTTAGGGAGGTGCCAAATCCCCGCGCTTAGAGGAGTGGTTCTACAACTGTTAATACACCGTACCAGAGAAAGCTGCTTTGCTGAAATTTTGTTTACAGGGACAGGGGCAACCCATACGGTAGGCTTTTAATGAAAATTTAAAAATAAAATGAGACCGCAAAGATAAGTGATAATAAAACAATTAAATAAAATAGAACTGTTTTTTGCATTTGGTTTAAGGGCCAAAATTACAAATATTTCCATGACTTTGAACAAACGATCACTACTCGCTCTACATTGAGCCTGGTGTTGTGCTCTTGAGTGTCATTTGTGGTTTACAAATGGTCGAGATTCACTGGTTACAAATGTAACAAAATCAACTTGCCAATCTATGAGACCTAATTGTAACTCTTACTTCTCCATCCAGTTCCAAAACTAAACGAAGCACTCCATGAGCTGCTGGGTGCTGAGGCCCAAAGTTTAGAGCCATATTTTTCACATTCTTTTCTGGGAAAGGATGTTTGTTTTGCCAGTTCACCTGAAAAATGTACACGTATTTTTAACATTTTCAATTTAATTTGTTGATTTAAGGAAAAAACTTGTACTAAATTCATAAAGTTGTTGAACTAGTCTTGTGCAAAGAAAAATAGATAAAGAATGTATTAAATTGTTAAGTGTTAACATTATAACAACAGTTAAGTTACTGTAAGGAAAACAACAATATGCTAATAAACATAATATTCATATATTCTTTAAGAAATATTAATGTCAGATCTCTATTAGAGTAATTTACCACATAAGTTTTGATTTTTTTAAGTCTATATAGACTGTATGGGTGAACCACTTTTTATTTTATTAAAATCTGCCTTCTCATCCTGCTGTTATAACAAAAGACCAATTTTTGCCACAACTTAAAAATCATGAATGGACCTTTTAACACTTATGGTATATTGAGTATAAGTTAAATACATACTTATCATAGAAATCGGATGAAAATTACTGTTTTTAGATTAATAAAACCGCTTTATTGTTAAAAACTCCTCCCGCCCTAAAGAGGACTTCTGCTATTCCGATTTTGCTGTATAACAAACTTGACTGCGTTATTTACAAAAGGAATATTTGCACACAATTTTAGGAAATTCTGACAAAAAATGTGATGTATAGAGCTTACACATATGCCCATATACACAGTTTTGAAAACATACTCGGAATCCGTTCTGGGGTCAGGGTCTGTGCTCAATTCATGGTCTGAGGCATGGATCTTACCATGCTGACAATAAAAAAATATCATACTTTCAAAGGAAATCAGCTAACAAATTCCAACTCCAAAGTAAGTTAGTATGATGAAACCAAAAATAAATGCAATTCCTGAGATAGCCAACTTCTTTAGATTTCAATTATTATTATTACACAAGTATACAGGTTGTTAAATACTTTTGTCATAAAATAATGAAAAACTGAACAAAATCCACAAAAGTGCACATTTAATTTTACTTTAGGACTAGGCTGAGTTCAAATTGTATGGTATTTTGATAATTTCTCTCATATTACATTTAGAACACCATCATTCATTTTCATTTTTTGGAACATCAATCACGATAACTAACTAAAGATTTAGTTTCAATTAATTGTTTTACAGTAATGTACGAGTTTTTAATCATAAACATGCATTTTAGAAAGGTTGTTTTTATTATTACGACTGTGCTTGGTTCTGGCAAAAGGTGGCTGCAAGGCAGCTTTTAGCTTGGAACAATTAAACAGATGGTATATTTCCAGCTAGGACCAAAATTAATACAAACCATAAAAAATGAAAGCTTGAATATTGACTCTACACTATTGAAACTAGAAGTCAAGAGTTGGTTCTGTTGCCATGCAACAGCAAGTACCCCAGCAGTCGTAATTTCCGAGAGCATCGTTAGAAAAAGGGACATTCTGAATATGGAATTCCGAATGATATCTCTTCTAGGGTTATTTGGCAAATTACTTTCCAAAATGGTACTTCAAAATTCAGTTACTGGAATCGGCTCAAATACCCAGTACTGCTTGTGGCTACATGTTGGCTTTGTTTTTATTTCATAAACTTACAACTTTCCATTTCTTCAATTCTTCATCGTTTGTTAGAAATATTCCTTCTTGTTCTTTTAGAAATTCAGGATCTGGATACCACTTGTGGGAAGCACAGCGTACAACACTAAAACAGTTAAGAACAAACTCAAGTTATCTGGCCAACCTTAAAGCCTGAATAAGATACACTTGTTCAAAATGACGGCCCAAAACGGGTTTCATTTTTTTAGCAGATAAATCGACGCCATCACCATCTTTTTCATAACTTTGAAAAACCATTTCAGATTCAGTATTTGGGTAACTAGAACAATAAAATGTAAAAATAAAGCAAACTTTAAAAGTAGTGTATTTTTTAAGGGGCAGTTTTCAAAAGTGTGCAAAATTAACAGAACTTGTGGTGAATTATGCTACTGGGGTGCAGACAACACCGTACTGCATCAACAATGCAAGTGAGCAGCAACAATGACGTAAATTGTAGGTGTACACGAACAAACAAATCTAAATTGCCAACCTGCAGACATATTCAATTGACACAGTGGCTACGGAGTGAATGACAAGTTGGGGAAATAATATCGGGAATAAATTGAAGTTTAAATAGTTTGTGCCAAGTATGTCATAATATGGATCCTAGAGATTTTGGGGAACTAGACTTGTAAAATCTGCTTAGACTTGTAAAATTTAAGGCCTAGTAAGATTTGTTATGTCCTACAACCAAGAGAACAACTTACAACATTATAAATTTTAAGCGTGATTTAATAACTTTCACCTAATACACTTTTGTATCATCTACAGTGAACCAGAAAATCTCCTCAATCAAGTATCCCTAAAATTGATACCTAAATGAAGCCTCCTTTTAAATGCTTCAGTTTGTATGGCATTGCCTGGCAATGGCCAATGAATTGAATATAGCAAATTTAGCATCGGAAAAATCATTTTAAAATTTTAAGATGGCTAAATTTGGTTAAACTCTTAATAGAACGATTAAAAATAACTTCAATTGGAGTTTGAATGGTTGAATGAAAGCTGAAGTTCGGTTGAAGGCGGGATGGATGAAGTTCTTTGCACAATACCAACTGCAGTCTTCAAATACAACTTTTCAACAACTACAAAAGTTAAAACCTTAAAAAGGATAGAAGTTTTAAAAAACTGTTTGTTACTTTTGGGAAAATTATAACAGCAACCTAGCTGGTCATCCTGAGAACTTTAACGTGAGTGACACACGTCTGACTTGAGAGCTTGGGTTAATATGTCACAAATAAGCCTAAATCACCATTTTAAACGTATTAAGGCCGGGAGGGGTAGACTTTTAAGTTTTTGTTCACCTGAGGGGACCGTGATTGAAGTTCGGCCCTGGGCCCGGCCCAGAGACGTGGCGGCCCTGAAGTCGCCTGATTCACAGTGAAAATAATAAAAATAACTGCCTAGCTTAGGCTTATAAGATAATTGTTACCTTAGGCTATTATATCTAGGAATAAACGAGCAGTTATAGGCGTTTAATGCTAATCGGGCAGTCTCATAATCATATACATTATCTAATGAGGCTTAACTGAGTTTGAAAGTTAGGACTGGGCTGCTGCCCATTGAACATGAGCAAACCTGGCGGGGTCCTTTGTTAAACCACTCGAATGTAAAAGGAAGCAATTAATATCTTACTTGAAAAACTGTGAAGTTCCATTATTTTGCGCTAATAATCTGGCACCGTTCAATAATTTAGGACGAAGACTAAATACACCAGCCATCTTCGGGTACTTTAGTTATACAAGGTACAGACTACAATGTCAAGAAGAAGAAAAAACATAATAATCAGCAGAACAACATAGAACACTAAAAAAATATTGGAAGGAAACCCAAAGATTTATTAGTTTTTTCTGATTTGCTTTATATATATATATATATAATTAGGTGTTAGATCAAATTATTACACCTCAAAGTTCACTGGGGCTTCAAGTGATAACGTGGGCTGCATTGTATGGTTGTTTTCTAATAGTTGTTGTTATTACTTTATTACTAAATAAATTTGAAGACAAAAGTGTTTGGACCGAACCGGGACTTGAACCCGGGTCTCCCGCTTGCCGGACGGTTATGCTAACCATTGTCTTTAAATATACTGTACATTTAAAATGAATTATGCGGCCCAACTATTTCTCCTTTCAAATTAAGAGAAGTACATAAATCTGAATGTTTATCCGAAACATGTGACTGTCAAATAGTTACGTTAAATCAACAAGCTGGAAATATTACAAACAGAATTTAAATATGTCAAATTACTTATTATAGATCTTAATTTGTATAAACGCTATAAAGCTAATTTATACTAAAGAAATTTGAAGACAAAAGTGTTTGCGCCGAACCGGGACTTGAACCCGGGTCTCCCGCTTGCTTTAATTATACTTTAATTTTATAAGCCTATCCGTAATCGTATATTATAGCGCTATGTATAGCATCTCATCAGCATGCTATTTAATTATTGTAAACTTTCTAAATATTGTAACTTGTTGCATGTATCTATGTTATCATTAATGTAAAAATGGTGTTCACCGTTGGAAATAAATAAATCAATAATAGTGTGTGTACCGGCATGTATAGCCCTCGAAGCGCGGGTCTAATTTGGCAAATAGCCGCAGCTGCAAAAAGATTCGTCACCCCAAGAACTCGCAGCTAGTACAAGAAAAGAAAGCCGTTATTTACAATATTCAGGAGATAACGATGGAAAATAGAAGAGCTGATTAATAAGTAATCAGTAAATTATTATTCATGAACAGGTCCTGTCGGCCACACGTTGTCTTGAAAAGTTGGGCTTTATTTGTTGCATGTATCTATGTTATCATTAATGTAAAAATGGTGTTCACCGTTGGAAATAAATAAATCAATAATAGTGTGTGTAATAGTGATAAAACGCAACTTTTAATAAAAAAAACCTACTTGTTAAATATACATTATTAATTTTTTCAGACTAAAATCAAGAAGATTAAAGTGAACGCAAACATGAACATTAAGCTTAAATGCCTTTAAAACTCACGTTTTTAAGCTTTATTTTTCTAAATTTGCCGGGGAGGACCCCCTTTTTGGTATGGTGGAATACCCCACCAAACCCACTGGTAAGTCACTCGTGGGCTGTATTTGTGCCTATGTCCTGGAGTCGACTCTGCCCCTTTGCATCCAACGTGGTTGTAATGATCTAAGAACGGCAGGCCGGGGGGAGGGCTGGTTTATACAACTCATTAACCTACTTTTTTTTCCACACGTCCGAGGCCCAGTTCAAAAGACTGTTGAAAGTCTACATGAGTAATGTTGTCGGTTTGAGTTTCCAGTTTTACCATGCATGTTTGTCTTCTGTAGCTAGTTACAATGATTGTCCCCATATATTCCTGTTACTGTTACTTACTGCACATGTTACCTTACTTTCGTCTCTATAAATTGATATTGTCTACTTGTTCACATTGTATTGTATGATTGTAGCTATTTATAGTTATACACATTGTATTATCTCTGTAATGTATTTATTCAAAACGTTTCTTGTTTACATTGTTACTACTACATATTGTTATCTTTTTATATAGTCTATTGCATGTTAAATTGTCCTGTTACTCTGAATGTTTACTGTCTCTATAAATTAATATTTGTCTGCTTGTTCACTTTTCATTGTATTGTATGATTGTAGCTATTTATTCACATTGTATTATTCACATCATCTTTGTAATGTATTTATTCAAAACGTTTCTTGTTTACATTGTTACTACTACATATTGTTATCTTTTTATATAGTCTATTGCATGATAAATTGTTATTGTATTGCTATTTATATAAACTATTTTGTTGTCAATCCACGAGAGTCTCACAAGTCATGTTATCATTGTAAATTATGATTGCCATATGTATCGAAATAAATAAATTTCATTCGAAATAAATAAATCACAAGGTCAGAGGTTGACACCAGTGGGTATCTATAATAATAATAAAATATTTTATTGCAAATGTTACAAAATATTTTGTATCGCAATCGTCAAGGAAAAGTTAGAGAAAAAATATATAGCTAAAATTTTGCATTCACTCGTTACATTGAAATTCCATTCAAACATACATTATAAGGTACATTTACCCAGTTCTCATTCATTCGAATTTTCCCACAGAAGCCCTACAATTTATCACGGTTTCTGTCGTTGTGCCATGAATTCGTCTGTACTGTAAGGCAGCTTTAAAGTGCTTGGCTTTTAAGGCGGTTTAAATGCCTTAGGCATTGTGGCATCTTTTATTGAATTTGGCAATCTGTTATCGAACTGAACTCCTGCCTGTGAAGGCAAACGTTCAGGCACTACCGTTCTGTGTCTCCCAATTCGGTAGTTCTCCTGCCTCTTGTTTCATAAGAGTGTATATCGCAACCTCTTACACCAGGCGTATATTGAGCTGTGCCACGCAGGTGCAGGAAATGCTTTGCAATTTGAGTATTAATTGTAACTTGTTATTTTTCAAGATTTCTGGATTTAAGCTCAGAGTCAGGTTCGGATGCTGATTTAGACTCGCTTTTACTGTTACGGTATCGGAAAACAAAGAGAGCAACAAGATTTACTTTAGAAAAGACCCACTCACAAAACATTTGCTGTCAGATTGAAATGTTACAAATTATTTCTTCTTATTATAGAGGGTGTCCTTAGTGCTCAAAGAAAAGGTTATAGGTTTAAAATAAAGAGAAAATCTATAAAGTTTTTTTCAAAAACGCATAGGTAATCAGATATTTGCCATGTTATATTTAAAATACTATTTATTATCTCAATATTTATTGATTTGACTCAAACCTAACATAAATTTGTATCTAAGTAAGACCATGGACAAAATAAAGGATGATCTAACTTATCATTTCAAAACTGTGGCTATTTTTATGGTAATTTTAGGAAATTTTGACGCTACACCTTAATAGCTTAATAAACGGTTAGTTTAACAATAAAGTTTAAGGAATAAAGTTTTGTAGTGAATATTATTTATTACCTATCTATTGATACCTATTGATATCTATTGGGAACAAAGAAACTTTAGGGAAATTATGACTGAAAACAGACAACTTTCCACCTTATTATCTTGATGTTTGCCAAGGTTTCCACTGTAACTTTGTTGATACTTAATCGATGTTTTTGACCTTGGTGTCAATAGATAGGTAGTAAAATTCGCTACAAAATGCTATTCTGTACATTTTATCGTACAACTCACCATTTGTTCGCTATTTAAGTTGTAACACAAAAAATACTATAAAATAGCCACATTTTTAAAATTATAACTTCGATCACGCTGGTAATTTGTTTTATAAATGGCCTTAGATACAAATTTAAGCTAAGTTTGAGTCAAGTCCGATAAGTGGTGTGGGAGATAATAAATAATTAGTAAAAATAAACTGGCGAATATCGTTAACTGCTGCTGAAAAGTTTTATTCATAATTTCTTTATTTTGATCCATATAACCTTTTCCTAGAGTCTGGCACTTTACTTATGGGACACTCGTATATGAAGCTGTGAGATACAGCTATTAGATCTGTTGCATATTGAATGAAATAAATAGTTCAACTATTTATTTCTTCAGCTGGATGGATGTAATGTGCAAAAACCTAATAAATCGCCATTCGATTGCAGACACAGTTTCTGCACGCCCTGCCGCCGCGCGAGGTAGTCCGAAAGCGTAATCGCAGCGTAGTGCCATTAACTGCCCTGTTTCTGCCTCATGTCTCAATATGCTCTTCTAGTTGTAGACATGGAACGCAGAAACTGTGTTGCTCTGCGCCATGCTGCTCCACCCTGGTCCCAATATGCGGCCCGCTTATAGCTTCACATTTTGATTTGAAAAGAAAGATGTTTCTTAAATGTAGAGGCAAGGGAGCCAACATTTTTAGACTTTTAAATGTTATTCACACGACTTCCATTCGAAGTTTTGAAATTGTTCTAATTGTTTTTGAAGAATAAATATTCTGAAAAATGTATATTGGCACAGCCACCCCACAATGCTACCCAGAGAGAGATGTGGGTATATTAATCCATAATACTGCCATCAGTATCTGAGTAGGCAGTATTTGGATAGCTGTCTCAAAACATAAATGCCTGAAGATAGTTTTACGCACACATGGTCTATATGAGAATCCGTAATGTAGTACATTATGTAGAATGAGCCAGCTGTTTAAACATAGTGGGGTTCAGGGCTTTGAGCAGCATGTGCCCTTGGGCAGACTCAACACCGGCCTTGTGAGGGGATCTGGGGGGCGTAACCCCCAGCCCAAAGAGGGTCCGAGGGCTCCTTCGGAAAATTTTTTTTAATTTCAAAGCAAAATAACATGTTTTAAAGCTTTTTATAGTGGGCCTAGTGTTAACTCTTCATGAAAAAATAACAGACTACATTACCAGTAATATGATATGCATAGAAAGCATTACTTTTTAATGTAAAATAACTAAAATTATGTTCATGGAAATCAATTTATACCAGCACTAGGGAATTTTTAAAACCCGTTTATTTTGTTGACTTTTTTATGAACGGCCTCTTCTTGTTGCTTTTCAGCTGCCCATTTTCGAAATGTTGCCCTTTTTGATTTACAGTATTGCTCTGCCCTATACACCTCCAGGCACCATCAAATTTACACAAATCAGTGACAATTACTCAACTCAAACGAATAATTACTACTTAACTCTTGAGATAGAAAGGAACATGTCACAAACAAAATTTTGAATTTTTTATGTTTTAACCTGAAGAGTATACAGCTGATGAACCGTGAATGGATGGGTGGTAAAGCCGGGCCTTGTGGCAGCGCGTCTCAGTTATGTTTTAAGTAAAAGAAGAAAGATAGTGTTTTGACTAAAGATAATTGCTACTCGCAATGACTCACCTCACGCTTCCTGTTGACATATGTAATGTGCATTGTTGCAGTACACCCTTTTGCATAGTAAATTAATAAAATGTAATTCCTTTTTTGTTCTGGGTATCGTTAATTCTCTAAAAGTACAAGTTAATTCTCTAATTTTTGTATTTCCCCTCTTCTCTCTATAACACATCTCTTTTAAGCTGCATGCACTCAGCGCCCCCCAAAAATTCCGCCCTCCTTGCGACCCTAGGCGGCCGTCCGGGTTGCCGCTGTTTGCATTGACAAATTGTGATACTACTGCAAGCGGGGCACCACACCACTTTCAAATGAGAAGCCACCAGAAAGGTAAGAGCAGCATTACAGTAACAAATGAACCATAATCAAGTATGCTTTACTTATGTTGCCCTAAACAAGGAGAAAGTTTTAAAAAATAAGAGTAATGTTTTTTATTAATTTATTTTTTAAAAGTCTAGTTGAATGTCGATATCATTTGGGTCACCACTTTGCTCAAATACAGGTAAACTAGATAGCTCACAACATGCCAAATCAGTGTCTTTTATGTTCATTTTAATTGAACTAGTTAACATCTTCCTAAAAGAGCTTTGGTATCCATTTTGCAAACTATTGAGTTCTCTTGATTCTTGTAAATACATTTTAGCCGAACTTTCTTTATTTTGAGACAATATATTGTTCATGTTTGTAGATGATTCTTGCTCGCAATATTCTTCTGATTTCAATCTGCTAAGGGTTGTGTTTAATTTTTGTCTGTTTTATTTGAAGGTAAATTCTTTTTGCACCATAACTGATATCTGAAATATAATCACTATTCTTACGTTTTGAGTGAGATGGGATTGCTACACTATTTTCGGTACAACAAATTCATTTAAATGAGCTGTTGATGTGTCACATACAAAATTTTGAATTTTTATGTTTTAACCTGAAGAGTATACAGCTGATGAACCGTGAATGGATGGGTGGTAAAGCCGGACCTTGTGGCGCTGCGTCCTGCGAGTTATGTTTTAAGTAAAAGAAGAAAGATAGTGTTTTGACTAAAGATAATTGCTACTGCAATGACTCACCTCCGCGCTTCCTGTTGACATATGTAATGTGCATTGTTGCAGTACACCCTTTGCATAGTAAATTAATAAAATGTAATTCCTTTTTTCTTCTGGGTATCGTTAATTCTCTAAAAGTACAAGTTAATTCTCTAATTTTTGTATTTCCCCTCTTCTCTCTATATCTCTTTTAAGCTGCATGCACTCAGCGCCCCCCAAAAATTCCACCCTCCTTGAGCCCCTAGGCGGCCGTCCGGGTTGCCGCTGTTTGCGTTGACAAATTGTGATACTACTGCAAGCGGGGCACCACACCACTTTCAAATGAGAAGCCACCAGAAAGGTAAGAGCAGCATTACAGTAACAACAGCAAATGAACCATAATCAAGTATGCTTTACTTATGTTGCCCTAAACAAGGAGAAAGTTTAAAAAAATAAGAGTAATGTTTTTTTATTAATTTATTTTTTAAAAGTCTAGTTGAATGTCGATATCATTTGGGTCACCACTTTGCTCAAATACAGGTAAACTAGATAGCTCACAACATGCCAAATCAGTGTCTTTTATGTTCATTTTAATTGAACTAGTTAACATCTTCCTAAAAGAGCTTTGGTATCCATTTTGCAATCTATTGAGTTCTCTTGATTCTTGTAAATACATTTTAGCCGAACTTTCTTTATTTTGAGACAATATATTTTTCATGTTTGTAGATGATTCTTGCTCGCAATATTCTTCTGATTTCAATCTGCTAAGGGTTGTGTTTAATTGTCTTGTTTTATTTGAAGGTAAATTCTTTTTTTTGCACCATAACTGATATCTGAAATATAATCACTATTCTTACGTTTTGAGTGAGATGGGATTGCTACACTATTTTCCGGTACAACAAATTCATTTAAATGAGCTGTTGATGTGTCACATACTTTATTCTTTGTGCTATTTCCATCATGAGAAGAGAATGAATCTTGCGTCCTCTTTAGATTGTTTTTTCTATCTACGTGTCTATCAGTTAATGTTGATGTATCCTTGTAGACTGCAGTCATTTCAATACTATGAACACTTTTTACATTATCAAAATCAGATGTTTGGTGCAATTCAGTCTTGTCAGTGTCAATAAATTCTTTCCATTTACTATATTTACAATAGTTACCTTCATTATCTGAAAAACAAACCAAGCATTAAAACTACCATATCATGCAGGTTTTAATAAAGTCCTTTAATGTAACTAAAAGGAAAACTTGTTTTATGTGTCATCCATTAAAGAAGAAGTTAACAAACCCTTTTAATGTCAAAATAATTTAGTTAAATGGGTTTGAATAATGAATTGAAATGATCTTGTCAATGGGCTGTCACACTGATAGTATCTTCCTAAAATGACTTGTTAGCAAATTTGCAAAGGAAATAGAGCTATTTATTTCTTTCACTAAAGACAAGGACACGTCATAGAAAGGTGGAATTAGCAGTTTATTGCTTTCCCAACACGGCCCGAGTCAAATGGCAAAACTTGATATACATTTCTAAGGACATAGTATTTAAATTCTGTTTGTAATATTTCCAGCTTGTTGATTTAAAGTCACTATTTGACAGTCGCTTGTTTCGGATAAACATTCAGATTTAAGTACTTCTCTAAATTTGAAGGCAGAAATAGTTGGGCCGGATGAAATGAAATAAGTCTTTATTTTTGTGGCGAAGTTAGGACTATAAAGTCCTCTCTTCCACTTAACCACCAATAATTATATACAATAATTTACAATATATTACAACATATAACAAACTTAAACTTAAAAAGAAAATAAACAATACAGCTACACAAAAATGGTGTAGTGGTTTAGCATTACCACCCGGCAAGCGCTAGATCCAGGTTCAAGCGCGTGTTTGTTGTCGAGTTATTGGATTTAAAGTCCTGAATGTGTTCTTGAAAACGGCATTTGAAGGTTCTTCCAGTTTGCCCTAAGTAGTATTTATTGCAGTCATTGCAGTTAAGCTTGTATATACTGGATTGGTTGTACGGAATATACAAACAGTTTCAGCCAATCAGTGACTGAAGATGGTACTTCACAGCGAGACCAAAATATTTCAACCTAATAATGAAGTTTGGACACGATGTGAACCGGAAGAACTAGATTAGTTATGACACCGGGCGCAAAAGCCTAAGAGTTAAAATGTGATTTAGTTTGGAGGGATTGTGTGAGGTCTCAGAGTTTGAGGAGAGTTCAAGATCACCGTCCTATGTATTTACTATTTATTTAGATTAACCCTATGAGGTCGCTTGTCGAGTATAGGTCTACAAACGCTATTTCCATTTGAACGCTTGGATGTCCAGTATAGGTTGCGGTTGAAACAGTCTCTGATGTGCAAGGACTACGCTACACTAACAGCTCTTAGCAGAAAACACCGAAACTACCACTCCCCAACTCAGCCCCCCAGTTTGACAGCCCACGACAAACAGCCCGGTGGTTTAGTGGTTACAGTGACAGACAGTTGGTCCCTGTCTGTCACAGCGTGGGTCCGAATCCCACCCTGGTGCACTCTGGTACGGTGCAATGCTGGTCATTGAATCATTTCGGGTGAGGGGGCCACAATGACCCGCTGAGGATCACTGAAGAAAAAATGGCTCATCAAATCCAGTGAGGCGGCGAGTGGCACTTTCTGAGCTAAGGGAGGCGCTAAATCCCTGCGCTTAGAGGAGTGGTTCTATGACTGGTAATGCACCGTACCAGAGAGTGGTTTTGTTCACATTTTACTTACAGGGACAGGGGCAACTCATATGGGAGGCTTTTAACAAAAATTTAAAAATAAAATGAGACCGCAAAGGGTTATACCAACTTTTTATAGAAGAGAACTGACACATTGAAGAGGAATTTGTAGACGTGTCAACTGCTGTTGTTTCCATCACATGTTTTTGGGTTGAATGACTTTCTGCCTTAACTCCTCTAAGTGAATTTAGTTTTTGTGTGTGTAATCTACAATCTTTCCCAGATCCACGTCCATATTCCTGTACAAAGTAAATTAATATTCAACATATGTCTATTCTAATAATAGAATAACATCTACGATATTCAGGTCTGGATTTACCACTAAGCAGATAGGCATGTGCTTAGAGCAGAATTTATTGATACTGTATGTATTAGTTTATAAGAGTCTTCCTTTTTTAAATGGCAGAGAAAAACCCTTAGTAAAATTATTAGTAACGATGACTCTAGGAGTAATGCCAAGTGACTAACACAATAATTAATATTTAATTATTATTAGGAATATATGATAGTGCAACTTCTCTGCTATCCTTTCACGGGAATCTGATGTTTTGTTCACTTCAATGATTACCAATGATTTCTGATTATATTTATTTAATTTTTCAGTTGTGTGTAAAGATGTATTTCAAATTTATTTATTACCAGTTTACACAAATGTTTTGTGTTGGTATAAAAAAATATACAATAAAATCAGAAAACTACAAGCCATTACAGCAGATATGATTAAACAAGATTTCAAATATAGCTTATTTGACATTTAATCAACAGACTTAGTCAAAGTCAAAATCTCTTTATTCACAAATTTTAACACATTTTTGTAACAACCATTGAATGGTTACAATTTAACAGAATAAAATAAAATAATACATAACCTTTGAAACACTTTTACAGAATAAATTAGATAGGAAGCTAAAAACTAGTCATTCATATATTCATCACTTCTTAATGGCAAGTGAGTGGACCATAAACTCCAGGGCCCTGTAAACCCTCCGGTGACCAGAAAAGTTCTAAATAGTTTTGTGTTTGGAGATCTTGAATTTTGTTCAGAAGATTTTGAAACAGTAAGATTCCTGCCTGAAATGGCAGTTTTTTAAATAATTCAAGTCAATGATAGTCGATTCTATAACTACTGTAGTTACTGATTGAGTATCATGACTATGAATTTCAATGCCTTTGCATTATTAAGGCAGAAAAGAATAGAATCATAAATATAAAGGGATGGAAAGGTTAGAATGTCTCATTGTTTGAAAGCATCACATCATGTCCGGTCTTCAATAGCTGTTTGTTCCTATAACAATTATTTTTTTGTAATTTTTACAGTTAACTTCGTTACTCTTGTAACTTAAGTATTATTGTTTATAAAACATAGACTAGTATAAAATTTGACTGTCACCTGTTTTTTTAGCATTTGCTAGCTGTTGTAAACGTCTTTGACAATAAACAATTTTTAATTTCATTTATTTCAAATTTCATAAGATTCTAATGACAATTTTTTGCAAAATAAATATCCGTTTAACTATAGTTTGGGCACAATTCCTCCACAAACAAACGCCATACTTTAAGTGAGGATAAATAATACCGTAATAACCCATTTTAAAATCTCTTTGGAGCAATGCTTAGACAAATTTCTGATTGAAAATACTCCAGACGCTACTTTTCTACAAACATGCTCAATATGAAAATCCCACATAAATTTTATATCCAGATAAATACCCCAAAACTTGAAATGCTCCACTTATTCAATGGGATTAGTATTCAAAAATACCAAAGGGGTTTCAGGGTTTGTTTTGTGACCAATATTACAGTAAATAAACTTGAACTTTTCAATACTTGTTTTCAGTTTTAGTTGTTCAACATTCTAAACACAAACATTTGTAGATTGAAAAGAATTTATTTTTAGTCCTGGGCAGTGAATGTTAAAGGTGTATCATCTGCATATTGAATTGAATGACCATGTTTTATAAATGAACTTAGATTATTCACATGTAAGATAAATAGCATAGGTCCTAAAATGGACTCCTGGGGAAATCCATCTTTCAGTTCAATGGGGTCAGACAAAGCAGTGTTTATTAGTTACCTGTTGTGTTCAATCACACAGGTATGATTTCACCCATCGAAGAGGTAGTCCTCTAACACAACAGTTTTACAATACCTTTAATAGTTTTGAATGGTCAACACAATCAAACGCTTTAGACAAATCTAAGAATATACTGACAGCCTTTTGTTTTTTGTCTAAAGCATGTATTACATCTTCTACCAATTCACTAATTGCCTCAGTAGTGGTTTTGTTTTTCTAAATCCGAATTGGCTTTTTGATAAGATATTTTGAGTGTCAACAAAAGAACATAGTCTTTCGTAATATATACCTTTTCTACTAACTTTCCTAACACTGGTCATGTCAGAGGAGTTGATGTAAACAAACATTTATTTACATGTTTTTCAAATGTAAATAGAGGAATATGTTCAGGAAAACTTTAATCACAGCACAACAAACTTGGTCTTAAGTTTGAATTTAGCAGAGCATAAAGTGGTCTCACTCTAAGAGGCCCACCAAGATGTTGATTCCTGATCAGAATTACTTATTTTGCCCGGCCCAGGACTTGAGACCTGGCTTGGGGTTAAAGCGCTTGTGCGGCGTAACTCTCCCCTCACGGGCATCCACTGCTCAGATCTTCTCAACCACAACCTATAAGATGCTTCAAGTGCTGCCTTAAAATTCTTTGTAAGAATATGTTCGTTTGCCTTCTGCTAAGGCCAAGTTCTTTAAACAGCTGACCAATAAGATGCTAAAACCAAGCTGACTTTGATTCAATCATCTGTCAGCATAGATAACACAAATTAAAAGCAGATTTACTACTTTCCAGAACAACCCTGCGTAGCTGTTCAAAAGCTCTTGTAATTTATAAAACAATTCTAAGTTGTTTTATTGTACTTTTCGGTGTACTTTAAAGGTGCCACAAGGTTTGTATTTAAAAATTTTTGGGTTAGTTGGGTGGCCAGCGAATTACATCAAAACAACTTGTTTATACAAAAACATATCCTAAAGGGTTTTTAAAAATATTTCTTAAGGTTAATTTTTTAAGTTATTTAAAGTTTTTTTCAAAAGTTAAGGTGTGCAGGGGAATTTAAAACTCACCCCGTATATGTGTGACAACTCTGCAAGTCGCATTTTTGGTAAGATTTTCACGAAATTTGGAACAACAAATTAGTTTGTTAACCAGCTTGGTCGGATCATATGTTTCAAAATTGTCTCCATTCTAAGTTTTGTTTTTCCTATCAACTTTCAGCAATGCCACATTATATGAACACAAAGCTACACACACTATGAACACTGTAAAGTAGATTTTTACTCTCTCAATCAATAAAAACAACTCCTTTGCTCTAAAACCTACCGTTTTGAAGTAATTTCTGTTGAGTTATTTAATCTGAATTTCTGCACTTTGGCATTCAGAGCACTATGCATAATTAAGCTGTTATTTCATTTACTAGCCTATGTTTCCTTGGTTGCAGAAAGTAAAACGGTAAAGTTCGTCATGTTTAACAAGGCAAAGTTAGGACTACAAAGTCCTCTCTATCACTCAACCTTGATCTTTACTTAGCATTGCCGTACAGTCACATTACAAATGTAAGTGAAGACTGCAGGAAAGTGTTTAAAGCAATTTTGTCTAATTGAATATAAGACAAATGAAAACTTGTTCTATTTTATTGGAAATTTGCTAAGAATCACAGTAGCGCTTGTTGCTATGTGTCGGCTATGATTCTTCTTGCTTTCTTTTGAAGCACAAAATTACTTTGGATTTTTGTTTCAGAGCAGTTTGCCCATACAGACAATCTGTAGGAAAGATGGGGATGTATAATGCCATAATATGCTATTTTCAAAACATCTTGGCTCCAGTATGACGACAAGCATATACGAGGGGGTACCCAAAAGTATCGGGAATCGGTCGATTCGATGGCGAGGTGAGGCATAGTTCACATTTTGGCGATAGGGATGATGAAAGCCCAACTCTTCCTGAGTTCAGTGCACTTTCGGTGTGGCCAGTCTGAGAGGCTGTGAAGAGGAGCTGTGTGCGTTTTTCTAAAAGTAGTTTTTGTTCTGCCTCCTTTTGTTTTGATGGTTTAATTAAATGGACAAAGTTCAGCAGTGATTTTTTTTGCCTTTTTCTGGGTAAGAACGCGTCAGATACGGTTGCAATTATTAAAAAAGCTTACAAAGACGATGTTTTGAGCAAAACCAGAATGAAACAAGTATTTTTCCTAAATTCAAGATGGCGCCATGTCGATTGAAGACAAGCCTCGTCCTGGACAACCTTCAAATTCTCGGACTGGTGAAATTGTTAAGAGAAAACGTCAATATTGTAGTCGGAGGACCATTGGGAATGCTTATTTGCTTTCTGGGTGTGTGTTAAAATTAAGTTTAGCGAATTTCAACACACTCCAAACCTAAATTTTGGCGATATGGAGACTGTTTCTTTCATCGTGACAATGTGCCTGCCCATGTAGCCATTTCAGTGCACTAGTTTTTGGCCAATACCAGCACGACCATCCTTCCCAACGACCCATACTCGCCAAATCTTGTCCCACTTGACTTTTTTATGTCCCCTATAATGAAAAGTTACATACTGTAAAAGATCACCGTTATGACGAAAATGAAGGAGTGAAAAGGCAAACGAGGATGGAGCGTGCAGTCATTCAGACTAAGGGGTATGAGGGGTGCTTAAAACCATGGGAGCATCAAATGAACAAATGCATTACACTAAATTGGGAGTATACTGAAGGTATACATGTAAATTAGTAAAAAAAATAATAAAATATGGTTTTTATAGTGAAATTCCTGGTAATTTTGGGTACCCCCTCGTATATATCAGTAGAAGAAGCCACAGAGTAAACAAAAAGCTTGCTTTGTTCACAAAGTTAGAATATCCAACTGTTGTAGTCCTAAAAGAAAATTTACCCACTGAAATCTGTTAGTGAAGTCTGGGCATTTACGTGTGGCGTGACGCTACAGCTGCCCTCGCGGCATTTTACCTGCTACTTTATAAACTCGTTACACAACTATTTTGCATTAATTATGTATAAACTTTATATAAAAATAAAGGTCTCTTCCTGAGTAGAACTATATAAAAAATCTTGAGGATAACAAGGTTTACCATTTTGATTATAACTTAGAAAAAATGGTTTTAAATACAAACAATTAATGAATAGCTCTTTGCCAGTGGGGTGACACTTTTTAGTGACTAATGATTAGTCTTGTGCCAGATAGAGGGTTAATGGCCTGGCGGGTGCGAATGGCCTTGCCTGTTCTCAAAATGTTAGCTAAGAAAATTCCCAACATATCTTCCACGTCTTAGCCATGGATCTGAGTGGGGCTCAGTCACCTCTCTGGAACCAATCGGTAGGCCTACTGATACAAATGTCAGTACCATGAAGTAGTCGGGGCCGGTATCAGTCAAGCAGTCAGTGTCAGTTTATATACCATCAACACAAACCAAGCTAGGTTAGCTTTCTAACCCAAACCCATTACAATTTAGCGGTGCCGAGTGCGGCTTCTTTATTCAAATTAGCTTTTTAAGGCTCCTCACCTCTGAAAGATTTGTTATGAAAATCTTAAACATTAGGTATTATTATAAATTGATATTTCAAAGCAACTTAACTAGAAAACACCAAACCCTTAAAGCTTAGGCCATACGTCACTAAACTAGAAAAGTACCATAACCTTTAAACCTAGGCCTAACCTAATTTACTAACTTGAAATTGTTCACATGAAAAACATTTCAACACATGTAACTCTTGAGGCATGACTTTTATTCAATAGAATCAACATTAACACAATGTACTAGGAGTTTGTGTTTTCGAACGCTACTGCATAAAAATACTTCTTTTAAAATACACCTCTTACAATTTACAAATTGAAATTTTTACAAAGTAAAACCAGTGTCCAGTGCGCGCCTTTATATCTTCAACGTGTTATCTACAAAAAAACTTGGAATACCATAGAGTCTCTCGCAGTCCACAGAATACTTACTGTATAAAATAACTTCTGGTTGACGGGTGTCTGTCGACTCTCGATACCGACTTTAAATACATAACCTAAATATATAAAATCAATGTCGATACGCATTGGGTAGCAATCAAGGAGAAAGCTCCTTGTGATGGCGGCCTTTTAAAATCTGTGTATTTCATTGAAGTCTCAAACCAGAGTCGTGCGTTCTTTTTAAATGATTTAATGACTTTACTTTAATAATGGACAACGTCGAGTTAGATATATAAAGTGGTTTGAGATGTTTAATGTATTTATTTTTATTTTTACATACGGCAAACGCCATGTTTGCGATATACGACAAAACAATACTGTTGTTCTTATGGTGGGTAATAATATACACTTGCATAACATGAATGATAGTAGAATATAACAGTAACAAGCAATAAATTGTATAAATGTATAACGGAAAACAATAATAATTGATAATATAATGTGTAACAATAATATATAAATATATAATGTATATGTATCTAGAACGCAACATGCATAGGAACGAGAACAATACAATATAGAATGCGTGACATAAAATACGAGTATGCGAGTATGTGTGAATATATTTTAAAGACAACAATTCTACAGACAGAAAAAGCTGTGTAGAGTGATTCATTTCTTCTAATCCACCCCGACTTGGATGGTACTGTATAACTAAAAGCTACACCTTTTCTGAATGTCTTTATTTTCTCCATATTATTATTTTACTAAAACTACTGTACTTTCATTTTTTCCCAAGCTCATAGCTCTACCAAACCATCTCCGATACCAGAAACCAGCACCCGCTCGTCTGGGCAACTTCCTTTCTCATGGAGTAACAGAAGCCCTTCGATCTTCTGAGAAGAATCATTCTAAACCATGAGATCAATAGTCGAAGTCAGCAAGAAGAATCGACACGTGCAGTCTACGTGGACTATCGGCTAGTGTTTGTTCACCAATTAAAATCTCAACTAATCTCATTGTCAAGCATACTGAGACCTGATTGTCGGAAGTGGTCAGTTATCCAGTGGACTATTTCCACCCGGAGGGACCGGACATGAATTCTCCCCAAGTCCTCAACCTGTCAACTCTGCTGCCTCCGTGGTGTGTTCACCCTGTGTTCCCCTAAGTGCGCGAGTGCCTAAATTTTCAATGGATTAATTGGGTATTCTCTAGACTAAGTAAGTGCAATATTATTTATATAATGTAATTTAAACTTGGTCATTTCATCTCTTTCATCTTTTCATTTCTTGGGTATCTAAATTATTGAAATTCAAAATGCTTTAACAATTTTAATTCACCAATGTTTATCATTCCACACTGGAATTTCCAGTGTTAAACAGTATGTTAGCCACAAGACTCAAACATATTTATTTCTTAATTCAAAACAGTTTCAATATTCTTGCCTAGTAATCTTAATTAAACAATAATATAAAAGGTTGGTCATATTCTTGTCCTAGATTTTATACTTATTTTACAAATTATTATATTTTTACTATAGTTTACTACAACAGTGAATCAATTCAATAAATTATCTTTGATTTAATTTACAACAACAGTTTCATTTTGATTTTGTTCAGTTTGCAAATTATTATAGCTATAGCTAGAATGTTAACAGTTGTATCTTCTTTCTCTGAGTACCTCCACTGCCAAGCATAGTCGCCCCACATTCTTAAAAATTCTTAATAAATATCAATTAATATTTATATAGATCTTAATTTGTATAAACGCTAAAAAGCTAATTTATTACTAAAGAAATTTGAAGACAAAAATGTTTGGACCGAACCGGGACTTGAACCCGGGTCTTTCCCTTGCCGGGCGGTTATGCTTAAACACTACACCATCCGGCCCTACTATTTCTGCCTTCAAATTTAGAGAAGTACTTAAATCTGAATGTTTATCTGAAACATGTGACTGTTAAATAAAGACTTTAAATCAACAAGCTGGAAATATTACAAGCAGAATTTAAATACTATGTCAAATGACTTATTCATTAAGTCTTGAGAGTAGAACACAAATAGTGGCGGTGGATGGAGCAAAATCTAAGCTAGCGAAGGTCAAGTACGGTGTTCACCAAGGATCCGTCCTTGGACCCACCTTGTTTCTGATTCTTATGAACGACTTGGGCATAGAGGGTTCTACTCTGCTCTTTGCTGATGATTCTACTCTCTATTCCAGCGAAGAAACGCCAGTGCAAGCATTGGCTGAAGCGGAGTCTCTGTTTCATCGCGCTAAGCTGTGGTTTCGAGGTAACATGTTAAACTTAAATGAAGCCAAGACCCAAAGAATGGTGTGCACCCTAAGCAGGAGCTTTCCCTCACCAGAAGAACCTGTGAAACTCTTGGGATTTGTCATAGATTTAAAACTGAGCTGGGATGCACACATATCTTCCATAAGTAAAAGGCTAAGCAGGGTTATATACCTGCTGAGAAAACTAAAACGGGAAATCACAGAACAATATCTGCTGGTGGCTTAACATAGTCTGTTCCAAAGTCACCTTTCTTATGGGTTAGTCTTGTGGGGGCATGCAGCTGGGTGCTTGAGAGTCCTGATCCTTCAAGCAATACGTGTCATGACAAACAGCAGGAGAAGAGAGCACTGTAGGCCCCTCTTTATCAAACTAAGGATTCTTACCATCTACAATCACTACATGGTACTCAGTTGTCTGATGTATGTCAAAGAAAATATGGAGAATTGGACTATGCGCCGAGAGGTCCACAGCCACAACATCAGGAGTGCAACAGCACTAACAGGTATCGCCAGACAAGAACGCGAGACAGCTTTCCAGCAATAGGGATCAGTTTCTTCAACGCCCTTCATGAGACGATACGAAACCTGGAAGTGAACGCCTTCAAAGCTGAAGTGAGAGAATGACTATTGGCCAACCCGTTCTACTCTCTCAGGGAGTTTTTTGATAATGCCCGGCACATAACACTGAGATAAAGCGTATCGTGCCACCATCTTGTACGTTTGTATATATGAATATTATTTTTAAATCTCATTTGACGCTGTCAATCTGGCCCTGGTCAGTCACAGACAAAGAAGAAGGTAATAAGGTAATATATAGATCTTAATTAGTATAAACGCTAAAAAGCTAATTTATTACTAAAGAAATTTGAAGACAAAAAATTAATGTGTTTCAATATTTATATACATATACTGTAGTTATTTTTAGAATACTAAACTTCTTTTAAGTTTTGTGGTTTATTGTACGGGGTGGTTATGGGTAACAATATGGGAACTAATAATTAATTTTTAATTAATTGTTTAATGTTAACCGTTTTGAAATAATTATTTTTGTCTTTATAAGGCGAATAAGAAGTGTCATTATTGATATTTCAATCGGTTATATGTTTCATGTTAATTCAGGTTTCAATAGTTCTTTTATGTATTCAACTTGTAAAACTGGTGACTGGTGTTTGGCGTTAAAATAAATAAATAAATATCTGTATATAGATTAGATTTCTCTTTATCAACGACGATGGAGTACTTTCTGATTTGAGCCAGTGTTGACCTTGAAATAGATATGTGTCCACCTCCGCGATACAAATGTATCAAGTAAAGTAAAATAATGGTATCGAAAATGAGGCAACAAAGGGGGCATACTTCACGTTGCTCCAATCTGTCTTTACCGAACCATGCTCTTAGATTTCGGATAAATCAAAATCTTTTTTTCTTGCCTCTAGGGTTTGGACTGCGGTTGGGTTTATGTTTTGTGGTTATGTAAGATTGTAAGTGTAACCATTTTCAATATTACAAATTTCAATTTATGGTAAAATTGCAAGTCTGTGATCATATTTACTGTCTAAGTTAATCAGGCCATATTCTCGACATTCATTGTCAACAAGATACGGAAGATGGATGGTGAATTAAGGTAAGGCTTTTTAGGTTCAACGATTTTAATTAGCCGTTCAAATATAAACATCAATTGGCTTGCTCGGTATTCACCCACGTTTGGTTATGGCTAGGTTGGTTTATTTATTAATGGCAAATGCCAATATATAGGGCACATGCCAACGGTTAACCTAGGATAGGGCTGTCTGACTGAATCTCACATGAGGTATTCTTTAAACATGTCTTTAGAGATTTTTTTGACCATGCCCTTTTCTATTTCACACTATCGTCTATGGCATATAATAGTAGACTTAATATCGACGCCCATTGCATGGTTTCGAAAAGAAGGTTATTTCAATTATCAAACTCATTGCAGCGCTAGCGTCGAGGCATTACTAAGCACGGTTGCCATGCCGTGTGTCTTGTAGCGGGGTATTGAGTGTGCGGAGTGGTAGAGCCGGCTGGGTGATCAGTGACACGCGCCTACTTGAAGGTGGAGCTTACACGCTTGCCCAATCACCAGTTATTTAAGATCGGCACAGTGATAGTGTTTTTTTCTAACGATCATGGTATAGATTTAGAGTGTGTGAGACTCTGAACGGTTTAATGTTCTTACACATTTTGTTGCACTGTAATATATACAAAGGTCAAGAGGGCCTGCAATACAAATAAATAGTTATAAAAACAATTTTATTTGTAATATTTACAAAAAGCTGTTGCAACAGAAGTTTTGTTTGTTTTTTTTTATTTTAAAGTCATAAAACAATTATGGAAATTGTGTTGACTAGTGAAATGAATATGATTTATAGTATGAAATGGATGGGTGATTAACAAACAGTGACAAATTAACTGAAATTAAATAGTATTTCAAGTGGTTATCTTTTAACTCTCGCGTTGAAGCTGGGTTTCCTCCGTGCTTTTTTTCTTTTGTATTAAAATTCAGGTTTTGTGTGTTGTTGGCGGTCTAAGGTGGGTGTACCTCACGCCTCTTCCTAGGAACCAGCTCGCCATTTTCTTAGTTTTAGAAAGGTCAGGGGTGATAAGCAATTGTGCGATAACGCGGACGTTTAGATCGTGGCATGATACGAACTACAGTTGCTGGATGAAACCTCGGTATTGCCCTTCTGAGTGATGGTTTATGCTAGTTTGAAAATCAGCTTGTTGTTTCAGTTATAGTGCTTAGTTTTAATTGTATAAGATGGAGAGGGAAGAATATCATTATTTCAAGACTTTTGGACATTGTGGACCGAGAGAACAGTACTGAAATTGTGAATAGACCGAGAGAAGAGTTAGTGCGCGAATTGTTTCCTGATGAGTTAGTTCCATATTGATATCGTTGCATTTGTCTTTAAAATAACTATTCAAACCCATTCATTGAATGTTGCAACCTTGTATTGATTTACTATTTAATTTTTACTTTGTAATATTTGCTAACGGTAAGTTGTTTTTTGTAGAGCTCTTCATCTTAATTTACATTTTAAACTAAATTTTGTAGTAGCGATAAAAATAATTTATTATATGTACTCTCATTCAAGTTTGATATCAATAAACTTGGTTTTCAAAGAAAAAGGCGTTTTTCACACCTGGAAAACATCCGTGAGCCAATGGTGTTTTAAATTTTAAGGCATGACGAGGGTTAAAGATTTTACTAATAAAATTGCTGTATAGTTTGTCTGTTATAAAATATATGCATTAAAAAGCTTCAGATTGTACCAACCACAGAGTACAATTTAGTGAACAAAATTGTTTTGTATAGTACTTTAGTTTTGAACAAAATACATTGTTTTTGGACCATAAATTACAAAATGAATTTTGATTAAATTGAGTGTCCATAAAATTAGTTTTATCTTATGGTGGTCATCTATTACATTAAACAGTTGATTCAAAGCAGTGATAACATAGATGAAATAGACCAAAAATTCGAGTGAATGACAAATGGAACAGTAGTTTGAACAAGTACTAATCATAGAACCTCAATCATATTCAATATAGAAAATACTAGTTGGCTCTCTGTGGTATCAAAGTATCTAATGGGAAAATTACTGAGGCCTAGGGAAAAGACATTATCTTGTTATGAAATGGCAAAGCTGGGGAGATGATACTAATCTACAATTATCTATTCAGGAAAAACAGTAATTCATAATTATTATTTGGATAAATATTGAGGCTGTAGTCCGGGGGAAAAGATACCAATTTTAATGAAAGTCTGAAATCTTGAGATTGAAGACCAGGGGAAAGAACAATTACATGTAAGGACACTCTCTAATTGAAGGCCAAAGTGTTTGCCTTTTCCATAACCAATACATCTTTAATTGGATATTTTATTTTAATTAACTTCTGATGCTGTACTTGTCTAGACTATATATATGTACAGATTGATCCTATGATAGTTAATGTAAGTGTTTTCAGCACCTGCTAATCCTAATACATGACCCCTACCTAAAAATAAAAATAAGATATTTGGTTTTGAACACTTCTGTTTATTTTTTAGGGAAGGAATGCTGTTGGGAATGTGCAACCCTTTGTTGGACATTAGTGCAGCAGTAGATGAGCCACTTCTAACAAAATATAGCCTAAAGGCAAATGATGCAATCCTGGCGGAGGATAAGCATATGCCTCTTTACAAAGAATTAGTGGATAATTATAAAGTTGAGTACTTTGCCGGAGGAGCTGGACAGAATACAATGAGAGTTGCCCAGGTCAGTGTAATTTTCTCTCTTTCTCTTCTATTAAAATATATCTTATCAACAGGAAACAAAAGATTTTGTATGCACCGTGTGGTTAGTCATATTTGTAGGTTACAGAAATTGTTTCCAAAGAAACAATATAGACTTATTTTGCTATTTTTAATTTGCTTTTAAGATCTTCCAAACTGTTTAAACTGTAACTTGTATTTTCTTTGTTAAACGACAATACTTTTGAAGGTGGTTAAGATCTTAATAAACTTAAAATAGCACAGAGTCTCACACTACTTATGGTTTCTCATTACTTTGAAACAAATGTTTTTTTAATTGAATAACTAGCTGAGAATACTCGCGCATAATATAAGACTTAAAAGTTAAACATAATATTCATTCTGGGATAACTTGATGATGTAAACTCAAGCTTGATTGATGGGTAGATAGCTGTAGATACACCACCTAGCCATGTATCTGGAAAAGCAAATCTCTGACAATGTATTGTCAAATATGTTAATGTTATTCAATTTCTGGTGGTTGCTTTAGGCAAATGGGGTGTTTAAATTAAGATGAATTTGGTGAAGAAAGCAACTAATGACGGTGTGGATGTCAAGTACCAATACTGTGACAAGCAACCAACTGGTGAGACTCACTGCTTTCATGTAAGCTTCATTTCCCATTTCCACCTTTCCCTCTCTTGTGACTTTTTTCCAGTGTTCACATGTTAAGTAAATAAATCATAGTTATACTGTTGCTATTACTATAGCACAATAATTGAATAATAGTTAGCCTTTTTAGCTCAAAAAGGGTGGTTCAAAAATGTTTAAGTATTTTCTTAAGAAGCGTCCGGATAGAGCCTGCCTGATTAAAGTCTGCATAAATGAGGTTGTATTATAAATAAATCATTTGACACCTTTCAACATTGACATATAATTACTAGCTGACAGTACACGTGCTACGCAACAGGATTCAAAAACAGAAATTTTGTGACTAAGTAATAATAATAATACATCTTTATTTCTCCAACTGTTTACAAATTGTACAATAATATATCAATACATCACACAATTTCTAAAACATAAATAATGTACAACAATAAACACAGGAAAAATATAGGGGTCTCTTAGATAAATTTTAGTTGAGACCTCCTTCAGATACTTAAACAAACATTATGATATAAGAGAGCGAGACTAACATGAAACCAATATTCTTGTAGGTAACAATATATTATACAATGCATTCTTGTACATCCACTTAAAACAAAACAATCACATAACAATATAAAAATATATAAAAAACAGTCAAGGGGCAACTTATTTTTCAATGAACCGTTACATCAAAACCATAACACAAGTTCAAATTTTTGACTGACCAATTTCCCAGAAATGCGCTTTGCGGCATTTTTTGTGTTAAAAAAATACCTTTTCAACGATATTCCATGTCCTTTAGCCATCTGTAAAATCTGTTCTACTAACCCCCAATGGGTCGCACCCCACTGGCGCCATTAGGCCAACAACTATTTAGAAAAATAGAGTCCCTAAAAAAGACCTGTAAAATTTAGTGTGTTTATCCTGCACTGTTTAAAAGCATTTAATTTTCACCCAGTGCCTTGAATCTCGAAGAGAAGAAATCTGCCCAGTGCTATGAATGTCGAAGTGAAGAAATCTGCCCAGTGCCCTGAATGTCTAAGTAAAGAAATTCTGGGGTAGTTTTTCCCAATATTTAACCCCCCATAAACTCACCTAAATTTTAGAATTTAGAAAAATCCTTTCTTAGTGGGTGCCTATACTGTAAAAAGAGTGTTGATACAAAGTTTCAAGTTTCTAAGCCTTGTAATTTTGGCTCAGCGAGGATGAGTGAGTGAGTCAGTCAGGACAATGCCTTTTATAAATATAGATTCATTACTTATCGTCAGTTGTGTTTGAAAAGAATCTGAAATTTTGAACTAACTTAAGATTTAATTTCAAAATTGTAATCGTCTGATGCAACCTTGTACACATCTCAAATTCCTATTACTTCCCAATTGTTTTGGTTTTCAGTTAATCAGCCACAAAGTCTACTTTATGTGTGTCATGACCATAACTTATCTGTACTAAAAATGCTTCTCTATTTGATATGGCATACTAGTAATTTCATTTTGGAAGCTGTTAACAAAGCTATTTCAATAACTAAATCTACTTAATTAAAAAACAAACAAAAGGTTGCAATAGTAAATCAGATTTAATAATTTATATTACTTATTGATATTTAAACTATACTTACTATCTCTTGAATCTAAAAGAAAGTCGTTAGAGGTGCTGATAGTTGATATACCTGTATTTAAGATTCAAATATTCTTCATTCAATATACATATACAAAGAAATTGTACGGAATTGCATCAGGAACTTAATACTAATTATTTGCAATCTGTCGTGTCAGGAACTTGTGCTGTTCTGATAACAAAGAACGGCACCAGCGCTCTCTCTGTGCCAACCTAGCCGCGGCCAACCACTTCACTGTGGACCACATCAACCAGAACAAGAAGATTGTTCAACATGTGGACTTTGTCTACGTTTCTGTGAGTTCAATACAAACTGTTAATGTTTTACTGTATACACTCTGTTGATAAGGGAAACTAAAACCTATGATGAAATGGGAGTATTAATTACATAATTGGTCTTATTATAAAATACAATAGTCAAAATATAAACACAAAACCGTTAGAGAAATATACATTGTAACAATTTTAAAATATTTAACATAAATAATCAATTTAGTGGTGTACAGACAACTTTACGTCAATTAGGTTGAATTTGAATTGTTTTCGGTTTAATTAAGTCGAGTCAGTGTCTGTGCAATGTAGTTTTTATTTGAAGTTGTACATTATTGTATTAACCCTTTGGCAGGTATGCAAGACACATATGCGGCCGCGCACCAGAGTGCCACAAGTAGTATGCCCGACACTGTTGCGGCCAGCGCATGGGCCCTGTGTTCTGTGTATTACACACGAGACTGTTGCAATCAATACAAATTCGGCTCAGTTTATGAAGTACAGTATAACGTTTGTGGATGCCCCTGCTACCTAGCGGGAGTTTTTCTAACCTCTTGGAAACAGTTAAAATATTGATCCATTAGATTGTAGCTGTTGTCTACCACCAGCTGGGTTTTGTTGCCTGACATCGTTTCGTGTATGTGCCGATTGTATGATCTATTGTTTTTATAAGACATCTGGTAAACTGACAGCTGATTTGTTTTTTACAAAAAGACAGGAAAACTATAGCCAGCTCGAGAAATAAACCTATGCTATATAAGCGTGCAAAGAAATTTCATGAATAAATGCGGTATGGTGCCTTTGCCTATTTGCTGATGACACCTCGTTTTGTGTATCAAACCCCAACAAAAGCAAACTGGAAGTGGACTTCTTTGTGCAAGGTAGTGCCTTGTTACAATGGCTTACAACCAACGGACTTAACTGTGCAAAAACCAAAGCAATCAGTTTCGCCTTGCAAACAGAAGTGGAGGATCATCTGTTCTTCGACTTGTGAATGGAAGATATCTGTGGTTTGAATAATAATTATGTTATTAACAATCAATCATATGTTTTTGAAGAATAGTTTTGTTTTGTTTTGTTATGAAATCTCTGAATACACAGTCCTTACCCAATTTAGTAGTTTTATTAATTTTCATGTTAATGTCTATTGATGACCCTAATCGCCAGCAAGCGGAGTACGGGTTCAAGTCCCAGTTCGGTCCAAATATTGTTGTCTACAAATTTCTTTAGTAATAAATTAGCTATGCAGCGTTTATACAAAATAAGATCTAAAACAAGTCATTTGACATAGTATTTAAATTCTGTTTGTAATATTTCCAGCTTGTTGATTTAAAGTCACTATTTGACAGTCACATATTTCGGATAAAATTCTGATTTATGTACTAAATTTGAAGGGTCAAATAGTTGGGCCGGATGGTGTAGTAGTGGTCAGCATAACCGCTCAGCAAGTGGGAGACCCAAGTTCAGCTCCCGGTTCGATCCAAATATTTTTGCCTTCAAATTTCTTTAATAATAATTTAATTCATTATTGCTAGCCATGATAATAATTATTGTTAAAATTTTGACAATAGACAATATTTTTTATTTACATATTCATGGAGAACAGTACATGCGTCAAAATGATTTTAAGAAAAAAATATATTATACAATGCAATATATGTATTCGTCATTAGTTGCTGTTCTGGAGTGGTAGAGTTCTGTTGGTCAGGAAGTCTTTCTCTGAGTAGAAGGGTCTCTCCTGGAGCCACAAAGTCAGCTGTCTCTTGAGATGTTGTGGGTCTTGGGCTTTCAAGTATTCAAGAAGGTGGTTGAAGAAGAGAGCTCCTTTGATCTCTTGGATTAGTACAATATTATTTAATTCTGGTAGTAGATTTGATTTAATATGTTTCATTTTAAAACTGCATGTGCATACTATATTTACTTGACTATGCTTATTTCATGTATTGTACAATGTGATCAATGGCAACAAAGATTATGAATAAGAATATAAACACAAAAGCAAATAGTTTGAAAATTCAAAAAATCTTATTATGAACATAATATAAATGTCATAGTTAAAAAACGGTTTCCAGTTTTGAGCCTCCTAACACCTCCTTCTTCAAATAGCAGAACTGAACAGTCTATACAGGTGTCCAGTAATTAGGGGGTAAACCGGTAAAACTTCACCAGTCAAAATAAATTAATAAAGTCAAAAATTAACAAGTCAAAATAAACAAAAAAGGCCAGTAACACATGGTCCTATTTCACTTAGTTTTCCATCTGTCTCTCTGTGTTTTTCATTCAAGACTTTGTTCTTCAAAGTCAATAGAGTTATAAATTTGAAACTGTTCACACCTGTTAGTGTAAAAAAGACCAATATTCAAAAACTAAATTAAAATTATTATCACATTCAGTTTTAACTCAATGGCGGCCATGTTCAATTTTCATAGCTTAATAACTCAGAATCCTTAAACTTTATAGTAAATTGCAAATTTAAAGTAAACAAATAAAATAGTTTCCTATCCTTAGAAAAACCATTTAGTATGCCTGTTAGTTCACCATCTTCTCCTTATAAGTGCTACCTTGTAAGATTTATACTTACATACGCCGTTCCGGCCGTTTTTAGAGCCCGCTTTGGTTTTTTGCAATTTATTTTGAGGATGTTATTTGGACTTCAAATGTAGCTAAATACAGCTACGTGATTAGCTTAACCCTCAAACAAAGTTTCTTTGCCATAGTTTCGACTGATTTTGACTTATAAGTGGTCCAAAATGCCTAAAAAAATTTTCAGAGTCCACTTTGGTCCCTTGCTATTTATTTTGTGGAGGTTGTATTGGTACAAAACATAGGTAATGACACATTGTGTAATAAGCTAAACCCTTTAACGAAATTTCACCGCTACAGCTTCAGCCGACTTTTGGTTATAAGTGGTCCAATATGCCTTAAAGGCGTTACAGACAGATAGACGGGAATTTTTTGGTCCAGTGGTATTTTGCGTGATTGAGAAACAGACAGAAACATACACCATTTCATTTTTATATATTAGTAGGTTAATTGTTGGCTACCATTAAGAGTCAGCTAATGATAATGGTACCATTCTGTCCAAAACATAACTTACTGCAAAATGGTACCTCCGATACATTTGAAAATACATAGAACTCTGGTGGAAAATTCTAAAGAAAGCAGTAAGTGTTTACTACTTGTAAATTTTGAACTGCATTTGTGTTTATTCCAACGTTATTAAACTATTTATGTAACCATTTAAAAAATTTTAATTTAATACATTTTTAGAAAATAGCTTGCCCGACATAGTTTAAAATATTTTAAGTTAAAGGAAAGCCTAAGTTAGACAACACAAAAGTGACAATTATCGAAATAAATATCTACTAATTTAATACACTTTTAAAGTTTGGAAAAAAATGTTCAAACTCTGTTCTGGGGGTCAGGATTAGTAGAAATTTCATGGTCCCGGGTCTGGGTCTTGCCATGCGGACTACATGCATATTTCATTTTTTAAAGGAAATTTATTAATACATATAAAGTAAATAATATTTCTAAATTAGTTAGTGTACTTAAGTAAGAGTCTCATAAAACCAGCTGAAAGATGGGACATTAAAATAAGAAAATTTAAGTTACCATAGAGATTATTCTAGGTTATAAAATTCAAAAATGTCAGGAACAAAATTGCTAACATTCAATGTAAATCTATTTTGATGGAGGATGCAAAATTCAAACATTTGTAAGTATTCAATACACTTTAATGTGACCTCCCATTTGGAATTGCCAAATTCACATATTGCCTCGCAACGGGAGCATCCTAAATTCTTGTCAAGGATAGAGATGGCAAAGGAACGGATTACAATTCAACCATTTGGATTTATTTCCCAAATTCATGTATCGCCTCACATCCAGAGGAGCCTAAATTCTTGTCCAGGAAAGAGAATGGCCAAGGAACAGATTAAAATTCAACCATTTGGATTTATTTCCCAAATTCACATATCGCCTCGCATCCAGAGGAGCCTAAATTCTTGTCCAGGAAAGAGAATGGCAAAGGAACAGATTACAATTCAACCATTTGGATTTATTTCCCAAATTCATATATCGCCTCGCATCAAGAGGAGCCTAAATTCTTGTCTAGGAAAGAGAATGGCCAAGGAACGGAATGCAATTCAACCATTTGGATGTACAGTATTTCCCAAATTCATATATCGCCTCTTATCCAGAGGAGCCTAAATTCTTGTCCAGGAAAGAGAATGGCAAAGGCAGTTACAATTTAACCATTTGATTCATTTCCCAAATTCATGTATGCCTCACATCCAAAGGAGCCTAAATTCTTGTCCAGGAAAGAGAATGGCAGGAACAGATTACAATTCAACCATTTGGATTTATTTCCCAAATTCACATATCGCCTCGCATCCAGAGGAGCCTGTCCAGGATAGAGATGGAGATGGCAAGGATTACAATTCAACCATTTGGATTTATTTCTAAATTCACATATAAGCCTGCATCCAGAGGAGCCTAAATTTTTGTCCAGGAAGAGAATGGCAAAGGCAGTTACAATTCAACCATTTGGATTCATTTCCCAAATTCATGTATCGCCTCCACATCAAAGGAGCCTAAATTCTTGTCCAGGATAGAGATGGCAAGGAGCAGTTACAATTCAACCATTTGGATTTATTTCCCAAATTCACATATAGCCTCCATCCAGAGGAGCCTAAATTCTTGTCCAGGATAGAGATGGCAAAGGAATGGATTACAATTCAACCATTTGGATTTATTTCCCAAATTCACTATAAGCCTCATCCAGAGGAGCCTAAATTCTTGTCCAGGAAGAGAATGGCAAAGGCAGTTACAATTTAACCATTTGGATTTATTTCCCAAATTCATATATCGCCTCGCATCCAGAGGAGCCTAAATTCTTGTCCAGGAAAGAGAATGGCAAGGAGCGGATTACAATTTAACCATTTGGATTTATTTCCCAAATTCATATATAAGCCTACATCAAGAGGAGCCTAAATTCTTGTCTAGGAAGAGAATGGCCAAGGCGGAATGCAATTCAACCATTTGGATGTACAGTATTTCCTAAATTCACATATCGGCTCACATTTCTGGAGCATCCTAAATTCTTATCTAGGAAAGAGAATGGCAAACGAAAGGATCACTAGTTATTTAATATATTCGGACAAGAAATATTAGGCAATATCTACTTGTAATGAATAATTGATTGGTTGAAAATAAATGTTCGTCAAAACACAGCTCCCTTGTTGTCTAAAACTCCATATTATCTTATTTTAAATATAATTTTGTTATATTTCGTCTAGTAAAGTTGCCAAGAACCTCATGGCTAACTCCACTGTAACCATTTGAAAAAATAACTAAAGATTAGTTAATGGAACATTGGCCTTTTACATTTCTGACTAAGTAGGCGAATGAAAGGTAGAGTCTCGATTACCGGACCTAAACAGACGCTGACAGATCGGATTACATGGAAATGGGTAAAAGCGACAATGAAAATGTGTTTAGTTTTATTTATACATAAGAATCCTTTAAAATACATGTAGCATACTAAAACATCAAAATTCACTTACTGCAAAGTAATAACACATGTTACAGCAGATTAGGTGTGATGAAAGAAGCTGTTTGGCCTAACAGCCTTCTCGCGAAAACTTCGTGATAAATTGTCCCAGTAGGTTGGATAACTTCGGAAGGTCTGATAACAGTGACTCTATTTATTTATTTATTTCTACGGTAATACACCATTTTACATATACAGTACTGACATTTGCATTTGATACTTATACAGAACTAGAAAAATCGTGCTACTTAATCCGTTAATGAAAAGACAGCGGTATAATACTAAAATTAAAAGACATTGAAATTAATACACGCCAAGATATTGAATAAATAATTAGAATTAGAAAAATATGTGCTACTTAATGCGTTACTGAAAAGCGATATAATAACTAAAATTAAAAGACATTGAAATAAATACACGCACAAGATATTAAATAAAAATTAGAATTAGAACAATATGTGCTACTTAATGCAGATATTGAATAAATAATTGACAATGGTACATAAAGGCCTTATGGCGGACAATATATTATTAAATACTTTTTAACATTTAAAGAGCAGCACTTATAATCTATGGACATTGGAAAACAAACACTAAGACACACTGACAACACATTAATTGTATGGCCTTTAGGCACGACCAAACACTGGAACTTCGACTGTGGAAAAAACCACTTGACACACTCAGAACTGAATTTGCTCCGACACTGGAAAGCGCAGCTCTCTTGAATTGTTGAAAAGAGGATCAAGAAATCAACTTCAACAGCGTTTCAAAGGCAAGCATCGAGGGGCAGGGCTGTGGTAGGCATAGTTGGTGGGTTGGTGATGCTTGCGAAAGTCTGGTGCAGCGGGTTCTAGCAGGAACATGCAGGTCAATGAGCTCTAGAAGTTCAGGGCAGTCGACCAGGCTATTGATAACTTTGTAAAGGAACAGCAAGTCCAAGACCATTCTTCTTGATGTGAGGGAAAGTACATGGTCAACATTGGTGTAGTCCATGCCAGATCTGATGTCCATGGGTGGGGTCCATCCTGAGTGGATTGGGCCTGCCGCCATCCTGTTGCTTCAAAGTTCAAACCCTGCTTGAATGTCTGATGAACCTCATGAGCTTCACTCACCTTCACCAATGCAATGTACTCTACAACATGGAGCCCTCCTAGACCTCATTCTTACTTCTGATGAATCTTTTCCGTCACCAGAGCTTCTGATCCCTAATCCATGAAGAAGACTACCATCCAGCCTTGGAGCTCACCATGGTCTGATGAAATAAGAACTAAGATTGGCGGTTTATTCATATTTTGAAGAAATTTTTGTGCAAGTGAATTTATTTCAATGTCTTTTAATTTTAGTTATTATATCGGTCTTTTCAGTAGCATTAAGTAGCACATATTTTTCTAATTCTAATTTTTTATTCAATATCTTGGCGTATTGTATTTATTTTAATGTCTTTTAATTTTAGTTATTATATCGCTTCTTTTCAGTAGCAGCATTAGACATATTTTTCTAATTCTAATTATTATTCAATATCTTGTGCATGTGTATTTATTTCAATGTCTTTTAATTTTAGTTATTATATAAACTCTTTTCATTAGCATTAAGTAGCATGTATTTTTCTAATTCTAATTATTTATTCAATATCTTGTGCATGTGTATTAATTCAATGTCTTTTAATTTTAGTTATTATACGCTGTCTTTCATTATTTAGCATTAAGTAGCGCATATTTTTTCTAGTTCTGTATAAGTATCCGAAACAAATGTCAGTACTGTATATGTAAAATGGTGTATTACCCATTAGAAACAAATAAATAAAAAATAAAAATAAAACAAAGCGTCAAATGCCTCTATAAATATTTTAAACCAAGTTTGTTGTGCTGGATAAATAATACTTGAGTAATCAAAGTTTTCCTAAGCACACTTCTTTATTTACATATGTTCCCTAAATGTAGATTAAGAAGTGTGCTCAGCATCTCTAATCACAGCACAACAAACTTGGTCCTAAAATGTTAATAAAGGCATTTCCCACGCTTTTTTTTAGAAAATTTAAAATGGCCATTATTTTGAAAACAAAAGGTATAATTATTTAAATGTATTTCATTTCATACTGAGAGGTGTGTAAAGTTTCAAGTTTATAACTTTATTGTCTTCAAAGATAAAAATGTTTAGTGATATTCACAGACAGGCAGAAGAAAACTAAGCAATATAGGACTATGTGTTATTGGACATGTTTTGTTTATTTTGACTTATTTAAAACCACCTGGAGAAAGTTTGATCCCCTAATTACTGGACACTCTGTATATGTATATACCGGTTATACCCTTATGTTGGATATTTCATTTCCAGCTTGTAAGTCACATAAAACAGTCAAATATGAAACAATGCAGTGCTAAAGAGTAAATGCTTTCACACAATTGTAATATATTTAAAAAAAATGGAATCATATAGGAATTCACATAGAAAGAGTCAACATAAACATGTATGTGACCACTCTAGAGGTCTTGTTTTCATTCAATTTCAACACAAATTGGTACCAAACTACAAATGTTTATTTTGTAAATCTCACTGTAAAAACTGTATTTATGATCCGATTTCAATTCAACTTGGTATAACATTCATGGTATCGTATCTAACATGTGTACCAAAAAACCAACAACATAATCAATAGTTTGGGTACAGGTGAAAAAAATTATTTTTATCGCCATCTTGGTCCAGTTAAACCGACATTAAAAAAATTATAAGTTTGCAAACTCTTGCAAGAGCTTGGTTTGATAGGCACTTGTAGTTTTGACTCAGTGATGATGAGTCAGTCAGTCAGAATAAAGCCTTTTATAAATATTGATAAAAACACATTTCTTCTACACTTAATTCAAAGAACCATTTTACTGATAACTTTGTCAAGTTAGGATATTCAATAAGATTAGCTTCTCAATGTAAATTACAAGGTAACTTTAATTCATATTTTTCTCAAAAATTTGTTTTAGTCAAGCTATGATTTTCCCAATTTGCAAAACTTTCAATATTTACAAAGTGTTGTTCCTAGTGCAGACAAATTTAGGCTTTCCCTGAGGCGTCCCCTCAAGCGGACTTTTAAGTAGGAAAAAAAAGAAGTAGTGTATTCAAGCATGATTCATTGACACAGCCGATTTTTTATATACATAAGTCCATTTTATACTGTTATTAAGTCACTAGCTGACAATAATCCTATGCTACAGGATTAAAAAATTAATTTAGCTGATTTAATTGAAATTTTTTCTATACACACAGTGAGTATAGACAATCAATAGTATAGAGACAATCATGAGTATAGATAATCATTGACAACATTTAATTTCTGCCCAGTGCTTTAAATGTCAAAGTGAAGAAATTCTTAGATTGTTTTTGCAATAATTTAACCCTTCCAAAATCTCACCTAAATTTGTTTATTTAAAAAATTCCTCTTAAACATGCCTTTGCTATAAAAGGAATGTTCATACAAAATGTCAAGCTTCTAGGCCTTGTAGTTTTTGCTCAGCAATGTTGAGTGAGTCAGTCAGCCAGGACAAAGCCTATTATAAATATAGATAGATTGTGCAGATTAAACGAACCCAGTACGCCTAGTGCCTATTTCCTAAACCGAACCCAGTACTCACTAAATAGTATGTATATGATTTGTACAATACCTATATTACACAAAAACAAAACCTACCTTAAATTTTACAAATCTATTTAAAACCAAACAGAAAGAAAACAAAAACATAGTCAACATGTAGCCACAAGAGCTATAGTTTTATTTGTTTGGAAATAAGGCAGCTGTTTACTTTCAGTATCATAAAATAACCTAGGCTAGTAAATTAAAAAAAAACAGCTGATTTTAATTTGAATGTTTTTACACACACAGTAAGTTTACTATATTGACAACATTTAATTTCTACCCAGTGTCTTGAATTTCAAAGTAAAGAATTTCTGAGGTAGTTTTTTCCAATATTTAATCCCCCAAAAACCCAACTAAATTTTGGAAATTTAAAACTTTTCTCTTAGTGGGTGGCTATACAATAAAAAGAGTGTTCATACACAATTTCTAGGTCTTGTAGTTTTGACTCAGTGATGATGAGTCAGTCAGTCAGAAGAAAGCCTTTTATAAATATTGATAAAAACACATTTCTTCTACACTTCATTCAAAGAACCATTTTACCGATAACTTTGTCAAGTTAGGATATTCCATAAGATTATCTTCTCAATGTAAATTACAAGGTATTTAATTTCTTTTTAACTTTAATTCATATTTTTCTCAAAAAATTGTTTCAGTCTAGCTATAATTTTCCCATTTTGCAAAACTTTCAACCCACAAATTTCCAACTTTTCTTTAGATTATTGCTGCTGGGTCATTCACCAGTAATGGCCAAATTGTTGGCAATAAACATGATTTTTGTTTTATTTTACTATTAAATGTATCTGTATCTTTCCATTATCTAGGAGGCAACTGTCTTCGCCAAAGAACAAGAGTTTGAAGAAAGGGATGATCTTCATAAAATAGCATTGTTAATGACCAATTTACCAAAGCAAAATACTAATCGCTCTCGAATAGTAATCATCACACAAGGAGCTGACCCTATTATACTGGCTCAAGGTTAGAAAATAGAAATAAGTATTGTACTCTAGCTATATTAATCATAATTAACTAAGTAGTTACTAATTTATTTGAAAAACTTAATTGAGTTAAATAAAGGTCTTCTTAAGCCCTGTTTTTAAGTAATTAAGAGTACAGTATTGGAATGTTTTTGGTAAACTACTACAGTATTATTCGCAGTGATGGGGGCAGGTGTCGTTTCAGATAACCAACATTTCAGTTATAAAGGCTACTGGAAAGAACAAGTGTTTAATTAGAAGAAGAGACTAGGTAAAAAAACGTGTGACTCGTATTACTGTACTTTGGAACATGTGCCCAGCTGCAATTAACAAACAAGTAAATATCAAAAACCCACCCCTCCTTCTTTCCACATGTCTAGTCAGTAGTCACACTTCACCTTTGTCTTGTAGCAGGACCAGGACCAAATATTTTAGTGGAAAGTCAAATATCGACAATTTTACATTTTGGTTGATAGGGTTTTGATTATGAGACTGACGTTGTATTGTATAACTTAGCCATAGCATTGTTGCATTCTATAGATGGTGTTACCAAAGAGTTCCCTGTGTCACAAATTCCCAGTGAGAAAGTGGTGGACACCAATGGCGCCGGAGATGCATTTGTAGGAGGTAAAATACTAATTTTGAAGTAAACACTTATACTTTATTTTTTTTAATATAGGAATTAGGGCACTAGGCCAGGATATGCTATCAAAAAGGAATAGAAAGGAGAGCATGCTTATCTGGATAAACTAGAAATGCATAGAAGAACACAGACGTCAAGTTTTCAGCCCTACTAGAGCCTTTGTCGATACAAAAAGAGATAACTTAAAAGAGTAAGTAAACTAAACAATAAAAACCATTTTATTGTTTAAACCTATTTTTATTGTTTAGTTTGCTTACTCTTTTAAGTTATCTCTTGTTGTCTTGACAAGGCCCTAGTAGGGCTGAAAATTTGACAGTCTGTGTTCTTCTATGTGCTTCTACTTTATCCAGGTGAGCCTGCTCTCCTTTATTTTTTTTAAGTAGTTTAGTTAACTACAGAAATGGTGGTTAAAATGAACAACCATCATAATATTATTAAACACACCAGTTTTGATGATAACAGTGGAAACGTGATAGTTTGACACTCCACATGGTCACTCAATATTAACAAGACGACAAAGAAAGGTTTAAAAATAATTGTTTGTACTATAGCACTATAATGATGTATGCAAGCTATGTTGTACATTAAAATTGGGGTTTCTTGTTTTGAACACTTTGCTCCTTGAATAAACAGGATTTAGTGGTATTTCAATACCTCACCATGATAAACTCCTCTACTGTATATAATGATAGTTTGACATTTCGACACCCCTTCAGTCCACAAATAGTCAAACTATTGAGTTTCTATTGTTAATACTTAATACCATGTGTAAATAAATAAATCTTTATATGTTGTAAGGATTTTACAAATCATTAACAATTGTCAATATAACTAGTGTTTTGTATTATAACTAGTTTATGTTTTGGAAAGGAGATTTGGATTGATAAATGCAGAGATTACAGAAAACGTTAATGTATTCTTTAATATTTTAAATATTATTTTGATGCGTGTTTTCTATATTTTAAAAATAAGGTAGCAATAAATAGAACAAATAGGATAACCAAACAATTATTTACAAACAAATTGTTCACCACCAGTTGGGCATACAGTAGGAACTTCACAGATCTTGACTCCCACCGTAATGAAGAGATAGGTACTAAAATGTCATCCTTGAAACTCTAAAATGTATTATGAGGGCTGTTTTAAATAAGGGCCATTTGTGTAAATAACCCTTAATTTTTTGCTAATCTTAAATACATGCATTGTTTCCGGTTTCAGAATTTATTGTAAACATTTTCCATCTATTAACACCTTTTTACCTATCCTCAAAATGTCACCATTTACTTTTGGATGTTATTTGGGTATAAAATATAGCTAAAGACACTTTGTAATGAGCTAAACCCTTTAACGAAGTTTCACCGCCATAGCTTCAGTTGATTCTGAGTTATAAGCGGTCCAAGACCCCTTAAAAACGTTACAGACAGACAGACAGGAATGTTTTGACGCCAGTTTCGGTCTATGCAAAGTAAAAACACCAAATAATAAAAAAGCGATGGATTCTTTGCAATCTACAGACAAAAGTCTTATTTTATTTTTATAGATTTTCAAATTGATAGAGTGTTAGCTACCTTGGCAGAGTATAGTTACTCCTGCCATTCCCCGCTTTTAGAGCTTGCTTTGGTTTTTTGCAATTTATTTTGAGGATGTTATATGGAAATAAATGTAGCTAAAGACACACTGTGTGATTAGCTTAACCCTCAAACAAAGTTTCATTGCCATAGTTTCAGCCGATTAAGACTTATAAGTAGTCCAAAATGCCAAAATCATTTTCAGAGTCCACTTTGGTCCCTTGCCATTTATTTTGTGGATGTTTTATAGATATGAAATACAGCTAAAGACACACTGCATGATGGGCTTAACATTTAAACAAAGTTTGACTGCTATAGTTTCAGCTAATTTTGACTTATAAGCGGTCCAAAACACCTAAAAAACGTGTTCAGTACCCATATTGGGCTCTTGCCATTTATGTTTTGAATTTTGTATGGGTATAAAATATATCTAAAGACATACTAAGATGTTAAAATGTTTGTTTCTCAAAAAACCAGTACGGTAAAATAAATGTTTTTTAATGATAGTGCTGCTTTATATTTTCCCATATCGTAGTGCTTTATAATTTCCCATATCAATCACAAGTGTACCCTGTGTTGCCCCACCAGTAGGAAAATTCCCAAAAATTTGATTATTTATTTAAAAAAGTGTCAGTATATTAAAGTAAATGCCAAAGGTTGGGTTTTAAAAATGTGCACTAGTAGCCAGACAGTTTTAGATGATGTACACCCATTTGCAGTAATTGTGATAGTCTATGGGTTCCAAAAGTCATCAAGTTTTAGTTACTCGATCCTCTCCCTTATGCTTCACTGACAAGTGGTGTGATTTGGTTTGCAGGGTTCTTGGCTCAACTGGTGCAAGGAGCCAGCATAGAGGAGTGCATCAAGTGTGGTGTGTGGGCTGCCACGCAGATTGTACAGAGATCTGGCTGTTCGTTCGATGGACCACCCAACTACCAATCTTAACGCATTCAGAAACGCACCAGTTAAACAAGTGTACCTTTGACAAATTAACTCACATATTTTTTTATCAATATTAATTTCACATAACATGTTGAAAATGTTGTTGTTTTACTTTCATACTGTTGTTAACTACTTTATTAAATTATTTACATACGGAAGTTGACAAATAATGAATAATGTTGTTGTTGATACATTTTTAACGTTGTTACATATGTCCTGTTTAGAAGGTCCCACATTATGATTGAATTAGGGCTGTTTGTTTGCCAGTCTGGCCGGTTATTGACAGGTCAACACTCAAACGTTTCAATAATATGATACTGTAAGAGTGTAATGATGTGGTATATTGCTTAGAGTGCTAACAGGAGACTGTGTAGTTTTCTAGAGGAACTTTTCAATCATGCAACAACGTTCTGTTATGTTTAATTGTCGTAGCAATATAAAACACTTGAGAGTCGAGAATATACGAGGGTCATCCAGAAAGTAAAGAACGTTTTGGCATGGTGAAATAAAAAATAAAGATATCAATACAAAACTTTATTTGCAAATTCATAGAACCTTCCTCTACTTTTTTACACAATCGCCATGGATTTCAAGACACTGGTTGTAACGCGGGACCAGTTGTTCCATACCCATGTTCTACTCATTTGCCATCAAAAACATGAGCCAGGATTTCTTAGCTTCTTGGAGTTCCTCATTGTTAGCAAACTGTTTTTTACCCAAAAATCCTTAAGCTTTGGGAATAAGTGATAATCACTTGGCACCAAGTCAGGGCTGTAAGGTGGATGACGAAAAATTTCCCAACGTTGAGGTTCGTGACGCGTTCTTGCAGATGCATGAGGCCGAGCAGTGTCAGAAACACCTTTTCTGACAGCATTATTCGTCTCTTATTTGCATCGAAGTTGTTGGAGGGTTTCACAGTAGGCTTCTGAGTTAATCGATTCTTTTCTTGGCATAAATTCGACACGGATTAAGCCCTTTTGGTCCCAAAAAAACAGTTGCCATGACTTTCCGAGTGTTTAATTTTACACTTTACATTTATCGGGGTTTTCAATTGTCGATGCCATTATTAATCACTTTGGAAACGAGACGCTTAATCACACAGCAACGAACCTATACTCAAACTGAAGAGGAAGAATGTAGCTAGCAGCTGCACGCGCACTTTCAGCGCGGAGGGTGTGCGCGGCGCATGATGCGCAAACGTTCCTTACTTTCTGGATGACCCTCGTAACACACACACTTTCATTTATGAACCACATTTGATTCAAATATGTCAGCTCAAAGAGGAGTGTAAGTTTGATTTGATTGTAAATACTTGATTTGAGATTCTGACCACTCCTGGAAGGAATTTTAAGGTGTTATAGGATGAATGATGCCCACTGTTCCCCAGATTAAGCTGTTAATTAATAGCTTGAAGACCAATAGAAACTACAGTTTTCAATTACCACAGCAAACAATAGCTAACAGATTTAACACCTATTCACCATAGGAAACTTGAAAAATGAAATATTTTTTCATTCTTTAACAAATCAGCGTAACAGATTTTATCTGATTTAAGTTATGAATTGTGCCATACTGCCTTAATTCAATTGTTTTACATTTTCAGCCAGTTTCAGTATTTTTCTTAATTTCATATTTTTGTCATGAACTTCTTTTAATTTTTGACAGATTGGCTGATATTCTCCTTGATATATCTTTCTTTGCAATAGTATATAAGATACCTCTTCTCTCAGTACCTTATTTACAATCGCTTGTCAAAAATGTCTTGAATCAACCTCAGTGGCAAACATTCTGTACTATCTAAGCTTTTGTCATGTCTTTAGCATGACTATGCATACATTGGCTGGCTTCCTGAATGGCTCCAGATGTTCTTATCGCCCTCCCTTGTAAAAATACAAACAAATCTCTAAATTTTTTAAATTTAAACTTTGAGAATGGATTTTTAATACTGTTTTTAGTACATAAAGACTATAAATACTAATTTGTTTTTTAATGCTCAAGAAGCTGCAGGCTCACCTAACTACCACTTTCAATGGGCATTTTACTCGGGTTGATTGCTTGTTCTTTCTTGAAAGGGGAGGAAGCCTGCTTGGCAAGCTCTCCAGTGCAGAGCAGAAAAATTGGGGTATCCTCAGGGTCCACTCATCAACATTGTACTTAATGATAGCTTAGTCATTGTAATAAGGCTTTTGTGTCATTACTTCTTTTTCTTTTTTTATTTTCCTGAAAGCTAGTTATGAAGCTAAACAGAAACTAAAAAATCTCAGGTACATTTTTTCTATTAACTAAACATGACTCAAAACTCAATTACAGTTTTGAAATCACGAATAATAAGTAGGATTCAGATGGACGGTCTAAGCATACGAGCATACTCGTATCTGCTGAAAGGGTCAAGTGCAAATTCGTTCTGGGAACAAAGATGTTTCATTTGTTGCATTTATATGGAATTTTTACCTAAAGTTTTAACAACCAAATTCAAAACTGTAAAACAGTTTTCATTTGAACTCATATATTTAATTAAGTTTGACAAATTGGTTTAGTTTGGATTTAGAATTTCCACTCCTTAGACCCTAGTACATAATACTAATAATAATATGTAATTTAAAAAGGTATCTTTGCGTTTTAGTTCTTGTACTTATGTTTCTTGGAATTAGTAATAAAAATTTTGGGTTTAATGTATTTATTTGTGTTATTTCCTTTTTAGGTTACCCCTTAAAAAGAGTGGTTTTCAATCAGATCCATATACAGTAAAACCTCTCTTATCGGAATCCATTTGAACCAAAACGACCAGTAGCTCATTCATAGAGTCGAATTGTTGGCATTTCATTTCCTAATAAGTTGTTTCGGGTGGGCTATCATAAGTTTAATGATAATTGTGGATTAGTGGCATAAGTTTAAGACATTTTATTCTTGATATTTTTTTGATATCTCAAATATTTTGGGATCTTAATTTGTATAAACGCTAAATAGCTAATTTATTACTAAAGAAATTTGAAGACAAAAAAGTTTGGACCAAACCCGAATTTGAGCCAGGGTCTCTCGCTTGCCGGGCGATTATGCTCACCACTACAACATCCGCCCCAACTATTTATGCCTTCAAATTTAGTACTTAAATCTCAATGTTATCCGAAATATGTGACTGTCAAATAGTGACTTTAAATCAACAAGCTGGAAATATTACAAAAAGAATTTAAATACTGTACTATGTCAAATGACTTATTATAGACTAGATGTGTACCCGAGCTTTGCCACAGATAAAATATTATAGTATTATGACTTTAAAGTATTTTTTTACAAAGGCAGGCTGTAGCTCTGGTACTAGCATCAAACTACCGATCCTTACACCTGTTCCTTCATTTTGAAAGTGGACTTTATGTTTCCCAGCTGATGTACCTGATCTTCGCACGGTTGTGTTTAATGTTATACGTCAGTTTTGGTTTTTACCAAGTGTAAGAAAAGGTAATAACCAAAACCGATGGATACATTTCAATGTACAGACAAACGGAAATCAAATAAGTGTTTATCGGTAGCTACCTTGTGAGAGTCATAGTAATCCCGCCATTCCGACGTGTTCAGAGCCCAATTAGGTCCCTCGCATGTATTTTGTGGACATTGTATGGACACAAAATATAGCTAAAAACACACTGCGTAATGGGTTAAACCCTTAAACAAAGTTCCACTACAATAGCTTCAGTCGATTTTCAGTTATAAGCGGTCCAATATGCCTTAAAATGTGTTCAGTGCCCACTTTGGTCCTTCGCCATTTATTTTGTAGCTGTTGTATGGGTATAAAGTATAGCTAAAGACACACTGCGTTATAGGCTAAGCCCTTAAGCAAAGTTTCACCGCTAAAGCTCCAGCCAATTTTGAGTTATAAGCGGTCCAAGATGCCTTAAAAATGTTACAGACAGATAGGAATTTTTTTGACGCCAGTTTCGGTCTAAGTACGAGTATATAAACACCAAATAACCAAAAACCGATGGATTGATTGCAATGTACAGACATTATTAAGTAAGTCTTATTTTATTTATATAGATCTTAATATGTGTAAACACTAAATAGCTAATTTATAACTAAAGAAATTTAAAGACAAAAAGGTTTGGACCAAACCGGGATTTGAACCCGGCTCTCTCGCTTGTCAGGCAAATATGCCCACCACTACACCATCCGGCCCAACTATTGATGCCTTCAAATATATTCAAATATTTGGGGAGATACACAGTTAAAGTTGCAACAAATGACATAGAAATGCACATGTTTTAAACTCTGGACAGTCATATCTTTTAAGTAATTGGGTTAAGTATAAAAAGTTCAAGAATAAAAATGTCTTAAAACAGGTTTTGTACATAAATAAGTTAGCAAATTAAACATTTTGCAACCAAAATATTTTTCCTTTGTATTTTATGCCTTAAAATTGATTTCTTAACTGATCCATTGTATCATTTATGGTAAAACAATAGAAATAATATTGGACTTGAATATGGACAAGTTTAAAATATTTCGAGAGATGAATTTCAAAAGTTTACAAATTTTTAAAATGGTGTCAATTTTCTAATATGGCGGCTAATTGTAAAATTTCATAAGGAAACCCATATTTTGTATAGTAGTTTTGATTAGTGGCATAATTTTAAGATTTTTTTTCTTGACATTCTATTGATATCTCAAATATTTGGGGAGACACATGCAGTTAAAAAACCAAAACAAATTCTCAAAAAGGCCATCATTTTATAATATGGCGGCCAACTTTAAAATATCTTACGGAAACCCATATTTTTTATGATGGTTTTAGGTTGTTTGTATAATTTTGAGACATTATTATCTCCAAACTTTTTATGATAACCAAACCAACTGTTTAAAAGGTATGACCATCTAGACTCCAGAGTTTAAAACCTGTACATTTTCTATGCCATTTGTTGCAACTTTAACTGCTTACAACTCCCCAAATATTTGAGGTATCAAAAATGTTAATTATAAAAATGACTTAAAATTATGCCTTTAATCCAAAACCATCATAAAAATATGGGTTATTATGTGATAATTTACAGTTATCTGCCATATTAGAAAATGGCTGCCATTTTTAAAATTCATCACTAAAAGTTGGCTGACATATTATAAAATGATGGCCATTTTAAAATAGTTCTCACATATTTTTAATACTGGGACAAAACTAGGTATTGTTCCATTTAAACTTTCCTGTTAAACCTATAGTTTACGAGTTTTCAATGGTGGTCCACTAAAAGAAAACCTGTGTAATGTCACTAAACAAGTGTGTTAGATGGAATGTTATTAAAAACAAAACCTGTGTAAGGCCAAATAAAAAAATGCTTTTAGTTCAATATAAATACAAAATGATAGAATAAAATGAATATAAGTATAGAAATAATAAAAATACCTAAATTAAATAAAAAATAAACTGAATTGTAAAATTTGTAGTAAAGGAGGAAACTCCCGCTCTGTCTTCAAACTCTCTGGCTGTTCTCCATTTCCTTCTGGTTCTTTTGGTTGCCCTTAAAGTCGCACAGTAAATTGGACGGTAATATTAGACCCAATAAATAATCAAATTTATATTTTCAAAACACATTTTGAGCATTTCTTACTTTTGGTCGAAATTACCTCGTCATTTAGAAAATGTCCATAGTATTGGTCATCAAGAACGTGTTAACCACAATACAAAGATATTATAAGTGAGTTGAGTAATAGCCAATAGGCTAGTATAAATTTTAAACAAGAATAATTAAATCTCATACCAATTATTTGTCATTGAATGATTGTTCCTCATTTACCCTACAAAGTAATTTTCTAGGAAAGATCCATCATGGTAAAGAATATTTTTATTCTTTAAGAAAACTGCACTGTGTGCAATTTTTTGTAAGCCACATCGCTATTCTTGTGTTAATATTTAAAAAAAAGAATGTTTACTTTTCCTTTTAATGATGAATGTTTAGTATTTTTTTAAATCAACATACAATTACTTTTGGCAGAAAATATTATATCTGAATTGAAGACTTGCGACCAATTCAAAATATAATCAAACTTTATAACAAAATACGTCTAAATTGGATGAAAAACAAAAACAACGTGAACAAATTCAAGACAAATTAGAAAAGAAACATATAGCCATCATGTAACCACAAGCATTGCAATGAACCTTAGCGAATTTCCAATAAAACAGAACAAGTTTTCATTTATATAAATTAGACGAAATAAGTTTATACACTATCCCTGCAGTCACCAATTTCATTTGTAATGTATGACTATACGGTACGTAACGCTAGGTAAAGTTTGAGTGGTAGAGAGAACTATGTAGTGTAGTCCTAACTTCGCCTTGTTAAACAAGACAAACTTTACCTTGTTTACTTTCTGTACCCAAGGAAACATATGCTAGTAAATTATAACAGCTTAATTTATGCCCAGGTGCTCTGAATGTCAAAGTGCAGAAATTCGGATTAAATAATTATTAAATAGAAATTATGTACTTTAAAACGGTAGGTTCTAGAGCAACGGGAGTATTTTCAAAGAAAATTTGCTGACAAGCTACTAGAAAAAGGCCGTTATTCTATAGGAGACACCTTTTTGAAGAAGGTCTATCCTATGAAATCAAAATTGGACTTTGAACATCAAATTTCTAGTTGTTAACAAGTATAAGTAATTTTTATGTGTAACATTTTCGTTTTACTTGTCCTTGCAAGATTTTGTTTGTTTGACGATGTAACATATTATTTCTATCAACAGTTCAATAGTAGTTTTACGAAACCATTCATACAACAATCCAAATTTGTTATAAGTATTATTAGTTATGCAACTTACAAGGTAGATTGTAAATTTATGACATTGATTTTATATCTTTAGATTATATATCTTTTTATCTGTATATTTAAAGTCAATGTTTATGACTTAAATTTGCTTAATATATATAGGAATATAGCTCACATACAATTTAATCTATACATGAGTTATAGTATGTACAGGAGGAAATCCTACGGAGTAACATAAATAGTTTAAAAAGAACATCACTAAATTCCGTTTAGTGAACATTAAAATATGACAATTTACGTGAATAATTTAAATTAAAGTATATGAACTATTTATCTAGTTTAAAGAAGATTTGAAATAGTTTAGTGGCAAAATAGTAAAAATTACCTTTCTTTTGAAGTACAACAAGGGGGAAGGGGTTGAAAAGGGTTTGTTATTTCGACATATTGTAAGAAGGATTTAACCCGTTTGTAATAGAAAAAGTACCTCGAAAGCAGTTTGTTAATTAAAAATCTGTGGGGGAATTTTTTTTGAACGTCATTTGTCGGAAGGAGGGGTTATTTTATATACTTGACTTGGCTAACTAAATTAGGCTTAACTAACGGAGTTTGGAAATAATCTTCGGGATTTGGAAGAGAGCACCGGACGGCGGACCTGGACCTTGTTGAATTCGAGGTCCAGGTCCGCCGTCCGGTGCTCTTTTCCAACTCTATTTCAAATCACTCTCTGGAAAGTGTTTGCAAAATGAAAATAGTAAACAGTTTTCATTTATTATTTCTGTTGTAGTTGCTTTCTTTACTTACAAATTATAAGTTGTAACATCATTATAGATATAGGATCAAATATTCTTGAATGTCAGTAACAAACAATATGTATTTTTATTTAATTTGTTTATTCCATTTTAGTAACAACATAATGAACTTCATTTACTTGAAATAAAAGCAAAGTTTTATACTAAAATCATTTGGCGGTCAAAATCATTGGCAACAATGTTTTTTTTCGCTTTGTTTATCTTTATTCTGTACTTAGATGTATGAGTTATTTTGACGTGATTGGATTACACTTCAGTACTTGTACTTTTCAGTTTGTCGTAGGATGCGCGGTAGTCTGGCGAATCCAGTTTGTTCGCCCGCCATCTTGTCAGTAGAATGTTTTGAAACAAAGTGAAGTCGCGTATCAATGAATCAAGTGTAAAATGTAGCTAGAAGTTTGTGCAGTTAATTATTATGAAGTGATATTTAGTTTTAGTGCAAAGTGCCTAAGATTGTAAAAAATACATTTCTCATAAATGTCCTCAAAGTAAGTTGTAATGATTGCCATACAATATTCTAAGAACAAATCGTTTTGTTCCGTTACGGGAAATTAAGATGGTGGATACCTTCTTACTCAGTCTTAATAAGTCTATGTTACCTAGCGTAATTTGTCGCCTAATATTGCGCAATAATATCTAACGTCATTACATGGTGCTTTTGAGTGACTGTTTTCGAAAACTCAAGTAGAAGTACATCGATGCTTCAGGTTAGGTACCTCGGCAGCCCACAAGCAGTGAGATAAATTAGGCTGACTTGCCTTGAATACATTTTTGTTGATTCTTTTTATATGAGAAAACACTTAAAAGTCTTACTGAACGTAAATGATTCAGCCTAGTTAGAATTGGAAAGGATGAGACACCTTACGGATCCAAGTGCAAGTTTTAGAATAGGTTAAAGTGTAGATCAGATCTAGGCTTTTTCCAAACAACTAATTAAATTTTAAAAAGTTTCCTAATCAATCAAGCCAGCTACATATGACTGCACTGTACAGCGTTTAAACACAGCCTATCCCCGGGAAGGTAGATCAGCCTGGCTTTTTCCATTCTAAAAAGCTTACGGTGGTAGCAGCTAGATTGGCCTATTTGACCCTAACATTTAGCTGGAACGTCAAGCAATTCTGCTTAGGATAATTTCTTCCAATCACTATTGAGTAATTTTTTAAATTCATAATTTCTAGCTTAATGCATTAAGCCTAGACTTGACATGGCTAGCTTAGTAAGTTTCGTCCACACAGCATTATACCGAAATTTTTTAATGCGGAAGTCCCTTTTTGCCACATAAGTCTTTTCAAGTTAGCGTGTACTGTTAGACTCAGCAGACATAACGGTTGGGAAGCTTAAAAGTGCTTTTGGTTTTGTTCTCCAATGTTTCGTTCTATTTGGTGCTATAAATTTATAGCACTTATTTCCTATGAAAATTCGCTAATACAAATATTTAAATTTTAATGATTAGAAGTTGAACTAATTCTTTTATTTTTTTTCAGGTGCAGATTGAAAGAAAGTTTTTCAAAAGTACTGAACTATAAATAGTGTTGGTGCATGTTTTAAGCAGATCATGTGAAAAGTGTTTGGTGTAGTGTGGACTGATAGCAATGTTGCCAACGTTTTTGACAGTTGCTCCATCGTCCCTTGTTCCTGGGTAGTTTGTTTACTAACTTTACCCATAAGGCATATTATACAACAATGAGAGAACAAGTAACCTATGGTATATCTGATTGGGAAAAATGGATTTTAAGTGCAATAAGGAAAATTCGATCTCAAAAACAAAGACCCTCTGTAGAAAGAATCTGTCATGCTGTTCGACAACATCATCCTCACAGTGAAGAAGTCATCAAGGATTATTTAGAGCAATTGGTTTCCTCGGGTATAGTAGTGAAAGTGTTTAACAAGGGCCAAAATTCTTACAAAGATCCTGGTGGTGTGAAACAGTTAAGGCATTTGAATCTAACTAAAGATTCTGACTTGTCTAAGGTTATTCTAAGAGCCACCCGAGAATTAAAAGAAAAAGATGGATCTACTTTGAAAAGCATTGAAAAATATATACAGCAATCTCATTGTATTGAACTATCAGAACCAGATGTAGATTTTGCATCAGTGATTAAGTTTTCTGCAAAACGAGCAGTAGAGAGAGGGTTTGTTGTTTTAGTTGGAAAATTATACAAGGCTGTTGGTAATCAAGATATTCCTTTGGAAAAGCCTAAATGCAAAAAACCTAAAGTTGAAACGCCTGCTCAGTTAAATGAGACCTTATCTGAAGAACCTATAAACATTGAAAAGGTCCCAAAGACTCCGCTGGTTGACAAACCTGAAAAACCTGCAACTGTAAAATCTGATAAAAGTTTGAAAAGTGATAAATCTGATAAAGTTGAAAGAAAGATAAGGACTCCTAAAACTATCATCAAAAAGAAAAGGACATCCGAGAAACACAATGAATCTGCAAAGGTAAGTCACAATATTTTTTTCATAATCTAATAAGTTTAATGGAATAGTTCATTATTTACCAGGTCTTGTCTTCGAGCCTTTCCTTATTTCACTTGGTATATTTCTTTTTAGTACTTTCCAGATATTTTCTTTTCTGTCAACTCTATAACTGGGGTCTGTAGGAAAAACCAAGAACCCTTAAAATTGCCCAATTAAATCTGCAAAGTGTCCAGCATGGGTTCATGAGAATTATGCGCACTGAAATTTTTCTCGTCTATGGTAAGAAACTGGAAATTCTGTCCCTTAACCGGAAAACTTATATTGAGATTTAGATACTGCTGCTATACTATATCCTGTGATTTTCGACATGTATGTCCACTGGATTATAGAGATTGTTATGGAATATACAACATAAGGTTGTGAATTAAAACAGTTTTATTAATTAAGTTATGGCCACGGTGGCATGCATGAGGCCCATTGTCATGGATAATTTACAGAAATGATTATGTCCTAGAGGTAAAATGTAATCTTATATGATGCTTATGGATGATAATAGAAAATATAATTTTGTCTCGTATGCAAATTGGAGCAGCCCCCTGTATGTTCAGTTTCATGTTACCAGCTTTTACTTTCCAACAATCAGCCCATGTATTTGTAAATTCTTAAAAGGTCTAACTAAAGTGCATAGGGTTTGAACACTCATGATTGATATAGCAACTTATGAAGGCTGAGTAAACACTTCCCAAAGTATTTATAAAAGGAACTTTTTTGCCATTCTTTGTGAAAATCGGGAAAATCGGAGATAAAATGTGACCTGTAGAGAGTTCACTCATATACAAGGGGGTTCCTAATAGTAACGGGTCGGTGTTGAAGTTGGGAGCGCATAGTTTGCATTACGGCCCTTAGAGGATGAACGTGCAACTCTTCCTGAGTTCTGTGTGGTCAGTTTGAGAGCTTGTGAAAAGAAGTTGCGTGGGTTTTTCTAAAAGAAGTTTTAATTCTACTTAGTTTTGTTTTGATGGTGTCATTAAATGATCATCGTGCAGCAGTGAAGTTTTGGTTTCTTCTAGGTAAGAACCTGTCAGATTAGTTTTCAACCATTAAAAAAAAGATAATATTTGACAAAAGAACAACACAATATCCTAAGACAAGAGTGTTTGAGTTTTTCCCAAATTCAAGATGGCGCGACATGTCAATCGAATACAAGCCTCGTCCCGGATGACCTTCATCTTCTCGCAGTGATGAATTAAATGTTCAGAAAATCCGTCAATATTGCGAGAACGCCGTCGGAGAATCATTGGGAATACCTCTTTGTTGTCTGGAGTGAATTGGAGTTCAGTGCAGTGAACAGACAATTCGGGAAAAAGGACTTGAATTGGGGCGATTTAGAGACTGGTTTTTCCTCCATGACAATGCGCCTGCCCACGGAGCCATCTCAGAACGCTAGTTTTTGGCCAATATCAGCATCACCGCCCTTCCTCACGCCCCATACTTGCCAAATGTTGCCCCACACGACTTTTTTCTGTTCCCCAGAATGAAAAATGACAAGTTTTAAAAAAATGCTCTGGTTCTGGAGGTGAAGATCGGTACTCATTTCATGGCCTTAAGCCCTAGGTCTTTCTTACCATTCGAACGGAATGAATTTCTTATTTTTCTAAAGGGAATTTGCTAAACAATGTCTCTTTTGTTTAGTTAACATCTACAATATTGTGTATACAGCAAAGCGTTTATGTTGGTACAGTACACTCTCTCTCCCTCGGCTTCGCTTGGTTCAGCCGTCGATGATCCGGCCGGCCACCTGAGTGTGAGTCACACTTAGCTGTTTCACTGTCACATACGTCACCAATTTGCCTTTAACACTAACCCTATTCTTCCTGTTTAGCTGAATGGTATTTGTATTTTTGGCCACATCAATTCACTTATTATAGGTTCTAAAACTAAACTGTGTCAGTTTTGGAGCACTAAAAAACCCCCAAACACCTTTATCTTGTATTTTTTGGATAGTCTGGCCATTTCTTAGTTTGGCTGAGGGTCTGGTCCAGAATTGGCCGAATAAGAGGTAGTCTACTGTGTTTGAATAGTTGAAGTAAATTATTTAAACATATTTGACTAAGAGAATCATGGTGAAAATAATGCCATATACAATACGACCTCACTAATCCGGCCCCATACCGGGATCGGAAGCACCGGATTAGTGGAGGTTTACTAAAAAAGGCTCAATTTGCCAGGTATAATCTTTCTTACGTTGGAGGATGAATCATTTCACTACTCTTAAATAATCATTAATTTTAATTCTTATTCTTCCTTGTGCCTGTGATTTTTGATAGGCCGATGTTAACTTATCACCACTTTCTAGTCTTTTTAAAATCACATCCTTTTTATCTACTGTCAAAGTAACATTTTTACCTTTTTGTGACATCTCACGGTACTGAACGGAAGCGCCGATTAGCAATAAACAACCACCACTTTGGTCACACGCTTTACAGACAAGTACAGACCGTGCCAATCAGGATGAATCACAGAGAGTAGAGTATAAACAGCTGTGACGTACCTCCCCACCACTTTTCCCCTCATGCGGCTTAGTATAGTCCGTTCCAACAGAATCCAACACGGCGGTTTGTTTACAAACAGCAACTATTTATATAAACTTGTTTCTTTAACATAAATAATTAATTATTTTGATCGTTTGAATTCAGTTTGTTTTATTCTGTTTTATTATTTTTAACTGTAGTTTGCAATAAGTATTAAAACTAAATCCAAACTTCTGTTTAAAAGCAGACGGCCAATAAGATGAGGTCATGTTATTTGTATTTGATGAACACTCATAAAACCCTTATAAGAAATCAACATAAATATAAATAGGTTGTCATAACATAAATAGGTTTTGTATATTATGAAATTTCATTTGAATAAATGGTATTCATGCTGTCAATAGGTTTATACTCAGACCCGGGACTATGAAATGACCACGTATTCTGACCTACAGAACTTGTTTGACCATTTTTATCCAATTTCTCTTACAGTATTTATTTATTATTAGTTACTACATTTTTATGAATGCCACATTTGACATACAATTTTTGTACTTTGACCGCCAAATTTGTCTGCAATATCCCCTACGGGGCTGGGACATTTTCTCAGAGAATTTTGCAACAGAATTTGGCAGTCAAAATAAATTGTACAGTATGTGAAATGTGGAATTTTAAACCTGACAACTGATAATCTTTAATCAAGTATAACCTAAAAATAAGTTGATATCAAAATTTGTTTGCGCCATTGAATATGCGTAAACATTATCTTTCTATTAGGGTGCCACAAAAGGGGTTTAATTTTTTTAAATAGGGAGCCCTCCCCCTCATTTTTTGGGTGGTGGATGGGTGACACTATAAGTAAGTCAAAACAAACTTCAGGACCCTATAAAAACATTCCTCAGGAGGGTTCAAATTTGTCCTCTGTCTAAAGTTAAGGTTGGAGGGGAGGTGGCTTCACTCAGATGTTGGTATGCTTAAAACTGCAAACCGTTGCTTTCTTTGGCAAGAGAAATGAATAGCTCTGTTAGCTGTAGAAATTTGCTAACAAATATAATAATATTATTGTAGCTGTAGGGTTTCCACACTTTGCCCTGTTAGGAGCACGGGTCGCCCCCTTTTACCCTATAAATGTTGCAGAGAGGTCACCTGATAAGGTGTATTAATAACTTTTTTAGTTCCAGTTGACCCACACCAACTAAATTTAAAAATTTATTTGTCAATATAAAAATATTTTTTGTGTTGACAAAGAAACATATTACATTAAAAATTAATAACATATTTACAGGAACTTAAAAGAAGCTAAAGTCGCTGATAACAACTTAGCAACAATTTAGTTACAATTGATTCTAAATTAGCTAACACTTTGATATAAAGTTATGTTTGTTTCATAGTTTGGTCCATAAACTCACCTACGCTGTAAAAGGAATTAATTGGTCACCAAATAATTTCTTGTTGATTTGAAACATTTTAGATTGTTATAATTGGTTCAGGAAATGCATGAAATAGTTGGAATTTTTTTCATACATGCAAAGTCTGTGGGAAGCCTGGCTAAAATTATGTCAATTCCACATGTAATGACTATGTACAGGACGGTACAAAAAAAGGTAACCGAATAGAAACAGCTATTATAATTGGGTTACCTTTTTTGCACTACTCTGTATCTCTCTGCCTTGTTGTAGTACACATTTACTAATGCAGAACATTATAGTATCATTAATGTATAAACTAGGTGGAATAAGCGTTTGAATGCGTCATGACAGGAGTCTCTAATGTTGAGTTTAGAAATAATTGTAATGGCATTTTTTTAAAGTCAATGTATTTACTGTACTTTGGACGTGTTTGTTTGAAACGAACAGTAGAGTTGGAGTAGGGTACGTTGCAGCTGGTGGTGTAGCAGTGCCGGCTGCCGGCTACCGCACACAACACAACTGACAAGACACTGACACTGACAGTCTGCTACCTCTACCTCTCTCTACTAGTAGCAGCTGGCCTTGCACAGTGCGGCAACACTGTATACTCTGTGTCTGTGCATAGCGCCACCAGACTCGGCCATCCCACTCCTCACTCCTCACTCCGCCCCGCCCCGCCCTCGATACTTAGCACTAGTGCTCAATCTTCCGAACTGAGATCAATTTTCACAAGTTTCCTTTCCTCTGAACTAAATATTATTATTTGTTCTATTTCACCTGAACCGCCTCAGTTGCTGTTATGAGATTGAGAGAGAGCAGGTGCAAACTGAGGCAAGGAAGGAAGCCCCCACTTTTGAATTTTGATTGTGTATCAATTCTGTCCGAGCAGATGTTACCACTGGCTTTGTAGTAAATAAAAATGTTTTTGCAACAAAGGCTGCAATAATGTTTAAGCCGCAGGAGAAGAAGATAATATTATAGATTACCTATAAGTGATGTCATTCGTCTCGTCTTTATTATATTAGATGTCTTGTTGAACATTTGACCGTCACTAATAGTAATTCCCATATACAGGGAACTGTGGTACCGAGTGAGAAAAACAAACTGTGAGGAAACGCATTATGCGTTGTTTGGATCGTGCGGTACTGGTGATAAGAGCCCGCCCCACCACAGAGTTGATAACACGACCCTAGGCCGTCACAGTCAACATCTGTGGTGTGTGTTAGTTCATCACTGTATACGTGTGTACCGGTGTACGTGCACTGTTCGTAAGTTGTGTCGCTTGATCGACCTGTGCCCGCGCCCGAGGTAAGATGCACCACACTTAACCACTTTGCTCGACCGCGGTCTTATAATTACGACGTCAAATAAACTATTAATATTAAAATGGCATTAGTTCGTCAGGGTGGGTCGATGTAAAAGTCAATTCTAATCATCTTAGTGTTAAGTAGCCGATTCTTGTCAATAACATTTCTAAACTTAAGTTGTTCGGAAATTGAATAAAACCAGAGGTTCCCCACTGCATTTCGTCGCAATCAAAGTGATGTTTAGTCTCCTAAAGTTTTGTATCCTATTAACCGTCATCGAGCCCGTATTTGGCTATCGGGCAAGTTACTAAAGAATGTGGGATGTAGTTTTTTTTTGTTATTGATACTTTTGCTTTGAGACACCGACCCCTCTTTATTGTATTTTAAGGTGGATATGGAATGATGGCGACTAGTGTTTTGATGGATGATGAGGTGTAGTCTTGTTACAAACTAGGGCCGACTGTTCCCAGATTGGGTCAATAATTGTATTGCAGTGTATTCTACCGGGAGGAGCACTACAGTGTCTAGTGTCGGCAGAATCAGGTGGAATGTGAAATGCATGTGACCGCTTCAACTCTCTATCTCTAGTCTCTCCACCCATCCTGTGCACAGAGCAACAACAGCTATCCTTCGTACATTATTGTGCCGGCTCTCATGTTTTTATACAAGTTAGAGAACTGTGACTGACTTACTGCCCTGTATACCGTACACGTTTTCTGAACTGCCGGTACAGGGCGAAGCCCCGCAATATCACACCGTAGACTGCCGCGCAAGTCACAGGCTTATATGTCAGATTCGCTGATCACCCTGTCTTCCATGACGGAGATGACGGTAAATGAACTATTTAGGTGAATAAAGAAACTAACCGTTTATTTGTGGAATAATCTCTTGCTGTGTTCAAATAACAAGTTATCTGCGCAGGCAATTGGCCAGTCAGGTTTTAACTGAGGAAATACGTTGTATGAAGTGTAAAGCAACAGCTGATGATGGAAGATGAGGCAGAGTACAGAGCAGATTGTCTGGACATTCCTAGCTGAGGACTGAGAAGGTCAACGTCGTGACAGCTCGGCCACCACTTTCACACAGACTGCGTCCTCCTCCCTCCTCGTCACTCTCCAGTCTTTACCATCAGTCAATATCGATCAATATTAATGTTGTATTTTCTACTAAACGTTGCTGTGTAGTTTTATTGAGGCGGAATCCAAACCGCAGTGGAGACAGGCCAGCTTGGATTTTGCTTCTGATAGACAATTTGACACACACATTAAATGACTTAAACATTAACTCTTAAACAAAGCATCGGATAATACGATTAATGTCTGCAGGGACATGCACTTGCATGGACTCAGGTCCGCTAGGGACCGCCGCGGAAGAACTCAGTCTGCATGTAATCAAATATGCAGCCGCACACTACGAGTATATGGTCGTCTCCGCTCTAGACTTCCAGCCTCGGCACTGGTCGCCTCTAGGGGTGACAGGGGCCTAATCTGATGGGTAAGGGACCGCGCCCTTTTCGGAATGATAAGTAATTTTCCTTGTTTTACGCGAATACGCAGTTATAATCTCGCTATTATGTGAATGTTTCGGCATTTATATGCCAAACTCATTCAATTAAGTAAGTTTTAAAAACATGTGTGCAACAGCGTGTTATCAAAGACGATACACAAGGTACCTCCCTGTGTGTATTGTTTTAGTAAGTGACATGGGAATCTGCGTACAACTGTGCTGAATGTCTGTTGTTGTCTGACCAGTGTATGTGTGAACTTGAGTGAGACGTGCCGTGGCGGGGGCCCTGCGTGGTCGCTGGGTGGCCAGTCTGTCTCTCTCCCTTCCTCCACCACACACCATCACCGGCACCTGGCCGTCCGGCTAATCAGCTGTCATCTGTCAAACCAGTAACCACTCAGTAGATCAGTTTCTTTATGCCAAAAGAATAATAATATTTTCTCTGCCACTTAATCAGGAAACATTACATGATGTCAGTTTACCGTGACGATGGTCTGTTGTTTTGGCGTGAAACGGCAAAGTTTGATTAAAAAATGAGTTATACTAAGTACAGATGCGGCGGATTCAGGATAATTTTGATAATTCAGTTAGTAATTGATTGATAAAAATAGTGTTCATTTAAATAAATTACCGGATCAGACCAATGATGGTGACCAGAGAGTGTACTTATTTAATCTATTTGAAGTATGGTGTGCGCACAAAAAAATAAAAGAGTGCTTCCAACTATAAAATTGCTGACTTTTTCTCCTAACCCTAAAAAGTAATGACTGTGGTGTTTTCAGGGGTTACAAATTTGTTAACTCACTGTTTACTTACAGTATAAGTGTAATTATGCATTAGCATAATGCATGATAATTGCATGATGATTAATTATTGATTGTGTTATACATTAGTATAACACAGAAAGTTATACTACATTAGTATCAATAATTCAATCAATAATTGATCCCCCAATAACGACAAACCAATACAATAGTCTAATGTACAGTTCCTTATTTCACTATTCACACGCCACAATTATTCACAATCCGGTGCTATATAATTGCTGAAAGAAGGAACATTTTGAATTTTGAAAAGACGCTTGAAGGAAAGCGCGTTCAAGTCATTAAATTGGGAGTCTATAGTTGGGATAAGAGAATTTAGCTATCACATTGTATCATCCCTACTGAAAGCTTTTTACAACTGAAATATAGTTTCAGATATTTCAACAAATTTCTCCTGTTTAATACTAAACGTATTGGAATACTACAATCAAGGAAGTGTATACCAAAGGGCTAACTATTACTTTAGAGTCTTAAAATCTTAACTAAATTAATAATACAGTTTTTAACATCTCCTTTTTATTCCGAGTAAACTTCTCCAACCCAACTTACAGGATCTAGTAAAACGCTCCGTCATTACTCATGATAACTTTAAATTATGCAGGATCTTATGGTTTAAAATTTTCTTTCACATTAGTATTCATGTTGAAGGTGGGATTTTTCTTAAGCGTGAGTGGGGTTTTTATTCCGTGTAAATTTTCCTGACTTCCCCCGCCTCCGTTATTTGACATTTGCTGGGATTGAGGGTAGCGCTTGTGTATTACTTTGCTCCAAGCACTGCACAAGGTACACAATGCGCCGCGGATTCAGCGGTGTTGAATCTGAATGCTGACCAGTAACAGTTGCGACTGTGTCAGTGGGAAGTCAAGCTCCTGGGCCTGAGTAACAAGCGTTTAGCTGTCTAGGGATCACTCCTCCCCCCTCGCCCACTGCTGTATCGACCTACCACCCTCACCACTCCTCATATCCCTAATTAATACAAGCACGACCATATCGTATCATTATCAGTAACCGCAAAGTCGCTTACCATCTCTTCGAATCACGCTTAAACATACAGAATTTTGTTCTTGACAGCCCGTTTAATTGTTCATTTGCCATTTGATTGACTCGCATGTTTTAAGTTTCATTCGTCGGTTCTTTATTAGCCAGCAGTAACTTCCGTTTCCGCGACGTGTGACGCGGCGCGCCCTGGCGAGTCATGCGTCACGGACACATGTAGCGCGAGGTAAAGTAGGAATTATATAGCCCGAGCCGCTTCTCGTAATATTTCGGTGAACCGAAAAACATTAAACTCCACAGCACAGGCTCGTGGCGCGAGCTGATGCAGCAAACTTGTATTAGCGCGCCCGAGTCTACTAGAACAGAATAACAGAATACAGTTAGGGCTGAGCTATAGGTTTCAAAGCAGCAGCAGTAAAGAAAACGAGGCAGGGATTAAGCTTCCAGATTCCGGCCAAATAGTTATGCATAACATGAACGGCATACGGATACAATTGTCGTATACAGTATATATGACAGATACTAATAGATGCTTGCAGGAGAATATGTGAAGAGCGGCATCTGTCCCAGTTATGTACAATCTGTAAAAGTTATGTTAGGCCGGTTTTATGCACGTGCGTCACTGACGCGCGACGTCGCGCGACTAGGGGTCGCGTGAAATTTCGGTCATCAAGAGGGACGCGCGTCGGAAGTGTTTTCCCGCCTTCGTTGTTTTAATCCATTTCTGACTAAGTTGCACAAGAGTAAGTGCGGAGGATGGACCCGGTTCATGTGTACTGTTTGTATAAGTTGGTGCAAAAACGCAGGAAGAAAAGGAGATGGGCCGTTCACCACATTAACAAACTGCGTGCATTAATTTATCATGTAATGAAGCTTAGGGAAATGTACCTTTTGGGGTTTTGATCATGATTTTTAATAGTAAGTCAAACATTAGATTACTGCTTCTGGAAACTTTAAACTATAGGTTATTATTCGGGGTTTGGAAAAAAATAATTTATATTTCATCACAACAAACCTTATTAATTGACTTACGCGAAATAAACACGATTACAACACATTTCAACTTGAAGCGGTCTATAGAACACCATTAGTCCGTGCGACGTCGCGGCTGCATAAATACACCGATTTGAAACAATGTATTTAGAGGTGACGCGCGTCAGTGGCGTCGCCCGAAGTCGTGAGATACTGACGCGGGTTTCTCAGGGACGCGCGACGTCGCGCGTCACCTATTTGCATAAATGCGCCCATTTGAACCAATGGACCTAAGATTGAGCGACGAGGTGACGCCCATGCATAAAACCGGCCTTACTTAAAATAACGATTGCTATACAGTATTATGGATTACTGTATACGCTGTGGGTTCGCGTGGAGGCTTGGCTCTTTCCCGCGATTGCACGCGACTCACGCCGTGGCACTGTATGCTGAATGTGTATGAGCTGTGGAGGGTCAATCTTAACATCAAAAATATACTTAAATATATTTTTATTACTTAGACGATTAATTCTTCAAAACCATAAATAATATACGAGCCTCTCCTTTCCACTCGACTACCAATACATATAATTTGATAGGTGTTTCACGCGCTCTTCATTCTGTCGCTGCCATTTATACCACACTTCACTCTGACTTTACACCAACTGTAATTGCGCACATTGTTACCAGTCATCGACTCAGTAAAATAAAGCAGCTCAGTTAAAAATGTTAACATGAAATTTAAATATTTCGTTATAGTTTTATTCAAAATTCGTGCATATTTTTAAAATGTTTTTTTGGCCATTTGTTTTTGGTTAAAATACCATTTATGCACGCCAACTAAAAATTGTACTACGACCCTTTAATGGTCAACGCAATTTTTGGCATATAAAGATACGAGATTGAGGGTTAAAAAAGAAGTTTATACTCTGTCACAGCAGTCTCGGGGCCACAAACGCGTGGGTGACTAAGTCATCAGTATAATAAGTACGAAAGGAAAACGCAAACAGGAAGTTATATAGTCACCATTGCGGATAAGTATGTGTGAAGTTGAGCAAGTGGTGCACAGTGACAGTGGCAGTGGCAGATTGAGATGAGATGAGGACTGAGGTGAGGTGAAGTGTGATATCGACCTGACCAGAGCTAGCCTGTACATGCGCACTTATAACAGCGCAGTCCCACTGTACTGTTTACACGAGTGCATTCCCTCATCTCATCGATCCTCACTTCACCTCACCTCACCGCACCACATATATTGTATTTGTTGTTTCACCTGAGGAAATACAACGCTTTGAACATAGGAATAGTGACCGCATAAACGTAATATATAGTGTATAAAATGGCAAATTTTAAAAAATTTAAACAACCTTTATGTGATTGCTGCACACCTTGATTCCCATTAGGACAAATCCAACATGTCCCAACAAATAAAAAAATAAATTGTGTAAATTTTTAATTTTTATGTTAAAACAAAGTATTAGTATTACTGTAATTTAATTTTTCCTCACGTTTGCTAAAATGGATCGTGGCTAAGTGATTGAAAAAATTTACTGTAATAAACCTTTTTTATTTAGACTTTTCGAATTGGACTGTCGTAATTTTACGGCACTAAAAGGGAAGTCGGACAGGCAGAGTAGAGGGACGGGGTGTGGAAGGGAGTGTCATTGAACCCCCACTTCATCTCTATCGACTTCACCTACCTGTCAAAACAACAATCTCCGCTTTGACCACTCGGCACACGGTCCGAACCCATAACTATCCCGCCCCATTTCATCTTTTAAATGGCTGATATTTTTCAGTGCACGCTTTGGCTCATGTAGTGGTAATTTGAAGTACCTTACTTTTGTCAGGTTTTCAAATTTGGCCTCCCACCCCTAAACAAGCGTTGTTGGAAGGAAGTTAAAGATTTTATTTAAAACCCTCTCGTGTGGCATATCATTTCAAAGGTCATAAAAAGACTAAACCAATGGTGCCTTTGACAAGTTTTCAATGTCTCTTATGACAATGACAGCTTAAAACTTTATGAACTGCTTAGCACAGAAAAAAAAACAATGTATCCAATCTCAAAATATCAATATACTAACACACAGATTTAGATTTAGGGCGTAAAGAGCATTATAATGATGTGCTAGATATTAAATTTTGCTAGGATGTGGTATAATTATATTAAATTTGTTATACTAGCATAATTATACAAATTTTGCTAATACTGGAAATCCATTTGTGCATTTGCTTGGCAACTTTTCAGTGTTAAAAAAACCTGATAAACTGCATAATGTTTAACGTCCAAGCACACTAAATGTAAATCAGCAACTAATTATAAATTTTAATGTTGAAAATTTAAGGAGCAAATCGGTGGCGGATTGGTATTGCATTGACTCACATGGAGCTGATCCTCGGTGGCCTGATTAGTTCGACTTACAATTTGTAATGTGACTATCACGGTGACACTAGGTAAAGTCGAGTTGAGTGGTAGAGGGTTTTGTAGTTTGAGTGGCAACTATTTTTTTGTTCTAAATCTTTTGTGCTAACTATTTTTGTTTTGTTTTAGACCATCATTTTGGCTATGGACAAGGGTTGGTTTTGTCTGTTTACAGTTTAAAAAAAGCTACACAATATGGTTTATATTAAAACTTTAAAATTTTACACCAACTAGACCTACTATAATTAAAGGATTTTGGGCCACATCTCAAAACATGTCCAATATTACTTAACAACTTACTACCCGTGTCAAGTCCGTTTTAAACTGTTTGTCCAAGCTGTTCAAAATAAAACAAATAAATGTTCTTCAAGCCATTACAAGACTACCCACCCATGTGATTGGTTTAGATTGTACCAATGCATGCAGTATACTTTTGATCTATTTGTACTATAATATAAAATAGCTATAACTGGGGAATTTTTCAAATTGTGTACAAAAATTAACAAATGTAACATGAGTGATATGTTGCAGAAGTCAGCGCTGCCGATCTGCAGTGAGTGTCTCGGCACGACGGCCAAGAACCAAGCGGGAGAGACGGAGGAGTTGACTGTGTGCGCGGGCTGCGGCAGTGGTGTTCATCCGTCATGTGTGCCCGAGGTGTCTACTCTGCTCAGTTCCGGCCCGGCCTGGCCCTGGTACTGTGAGGACTGCAGGCTCTGTGCGGGCTGCACACAACCCAAGGAACAGGTACATATACTAAACAACACAGTATAACATGACTGGATATCATCTTGAGGTATTACTGCCAAAGCTGCAATCTTTGATGCATTGTTTTTACTTAAAAAAAAACCTTTGAGTACTAAACACAGTAACTTTCACGGCTTTTATGAGAGTTGCTAGGAATCACAGAGACAGTCGTCCCCGAATTTTCCCTCAGAGGGGCTTGTCTGTTGCAATCTCTAACTCAGAACCCCTACCATCACTTTTTCACCAGAGAAGCCAATCGACCAATACAAAGCAGTTCCTGGAATTCCAGCGACTGCTCTGACAGATCTTTAGGGGTGAGCTTTAAAAAAACAATTTATATTTAAACTATACGTTTATAAAACATATTTTGTAATATCCTAATTTTACTTCTATATTGGACAACAACTGGGACCCTTTTGAAATACCTTAGGACACCAATTGTCTGCATAAATTGACGCCAGACTCTGTCCATAAATCCAGATATGCGGTATTTGGATACAACATATCAAAGGTAATTATTTTATCTGGATCGAACACACTGTTTTTAAGGCTTGCATTTAAAAGCAAAAAGAAGAATAATATGGGGTTTTCTAACCTTTGACAGTGTATAAAGGAAATACGACTATTGTGATACTTCAATAAAGCCTTTTTAATCATATTCTCAAAAGATTTTGTTTTGAGATTTTGTAAAGATCTGGTTTGTTAGGGGTTTGCTGTAAAATAAACATGGAATGCTTAAAAAAATGTTGATTCTAAGTACTAAATATTGTTTTGAAATACCTCTTATTCTGCCAATTTCAAATAGAGGAATTTATAAGAAATGTGCTCTCAAAATTCAGGGTAGTTAAGCGGAGCAGCTCAACAAAGGTCTCAATTGACCTGTTTAAAGCTACCTGTTACATTTCACAATACCTCAATGAAAAATACTGAACTGTTTCAGGCTTGCCTGATGGGATGTGGGTCATGTGAGCGAGTGTATCATGTCGGATGTCTGGAGCCTACACCGGAACGTAAGCTGAAGAGTGTATGGAGGTGCAAGTACTGCTTGGAGCCTCATGACAAGCCTCCACCTCCTCCGCCGCCGGCTGCTGAACCGTCCGTGCCTGCGGCCTCTACCCCGCACAAGACCCCACGTCGCAACAAAGAGCTGCGCAACCAGAGGTATGTTACCTACAGAACAAGTACAACTCTAATCAAAATGTGGTGATAGCAAAAACCTTGGCTAAAATTAACCATTGATAGCAGAAACATAGTCATTTTTAATTGAAACACAACTTTAACCTTCTCGCAGTCACATTCCTGCAGCTATTTTCAATGTATTTCAATAAATCCAATAAATTTCAAGTCCGTGGCTAAACATTTCTAACTATTGTAATATGCTCGGTTTGAACTTAAGATAGTAGGGAAACTGTGAAGCAGTCATCTTTGGAAGAATCGCCAGAAAACACACGTAATTTTAAAATTTTCCACTGACAGCCCACCCCCGTCCAATTTAAATTCAACATAGCTAAATCTTTCAAATAATTTGAAAATTCTTTCATCAAGTTATCTTTTAATTTACTCACCAAATCATTCAAAATTTAGAATCTCTTGAAATATAATTGGAGCAAACAAAACAAAATTTTTTCATACTAAAGTATAAATAAATTTTATAAAAATCGGCTTCTTACCCGCCTTACAAAGTACATTGATCTTCCAACTAAAAGTTAAAAACTTACAATAACCTCAGTGTTTATCGGACTGCAATCCTCTGCATTTTCACTTTTTTCTGCCTGTACAATGCAGTCTTAAAATACTTAGCATAGTTTAATAGCCTACCCTTAGTTGAAAAATTAAAATCTATGATATTTTTTCTATTGTTGTTTATTATTTCCTAACAGCAATGTCTTGACTCTATTTTTGTATGTATTGCACAGTACAAGGCAGAGATGTTTCATTCTGATTTTGACTTTTATTTATCAATACATTATTACCTTTTGACTGGGTTTGTTTATCAATACAACAATAGACTAGCTAAAACCTTTTACTTTCATACCTTACTACCAAAAAACACAATAATTCCCACATTCAAATATAAAAACTGTCATAATTGAAGTCAAACTGATTGTTAAAATCTCTTAATCAAAGCAACAAGTAAAAAAAGTCCCAACATGTAGAAATCTTGTGTATGAATTAACATTTATAGCTTATTAGTCTTCTTATTTGTCATTTTGAAGACCTAGTACAACTTTTGTACATTCATGAAAAAAGAAGATTATGTTTGAAGTTAAAGTTGCTTTTATATCAGACTTGGTAAGAGGTAAGAAGACTTTCGAACCCCTTCACAATTTGAAATTTTACAATTATCTTATATGTATGTTCATACAATTAAGTCATGTACTAAATCAATCAAGGTGAATTATTGAAAAGACATAACTGACACGTAGCCACAAACACTACTGTGAATCTTAGCAGATTGTCAATAAAACAGAAAAGTTTTCATTAATCTATTTTTAATTAGTCAACATTCTTTTAATTTATATACTATTAGTAATTTTTACAGTTTTTTAAAAATATTTGCATTATCTTTTTACCTTATGATTTTGTATAGCAAACAAACAACAGCTGTTAATAGTTTTTCAACCAGAAAAAAACCAAATTTTTACACAATATGTATACAACAGTATTAATATATACAACACATTGAAAATAAATCAACAACTAAAGAGCTTGGTTTGGATATAATAATTTGTCACCTACCTAGAAGATTTAATATTTTTGTTTCATATGGGTTTATTTTTACTTTTATACTTTGTATTTATTTTATGTTATTAACCTAGATATTTTAGATGTTACTCTACAAGCTATATACACTTGAAAACAGGCTAAGTCCTAAAACTAGTAGTGTCGAAATTAAAAATATTCAGGGTACTTCAAAGTTTACTTTTCTCTTTTGAAAGAAATAAATAGCTCTATTTTCAAAAAAAATTTGCTAATATTAAGGATGTTTGTGGTTTTGTTTCAGACTAGCTGCTAGGGGACTGTCCAATCGCAAGGGAAAACGTTTCAGCGTTGGTGTTGCGGAGAGCAGCTCTGAGGATGGTAATGAGTCCCCTCCGCCCCTTCCCCGACCAACCCACCTCTCCTCAACCCCTCCCTTCCTCCGTCCTCTCCAGGTGGGGGCCGCGAAGAGACCAGTGATAGAATCTCCAAAGAAAAACAAAAGTTCTTCCGAAGTAGTGCATTTAATGCGATGCGCCAGGGTGGTGTGGGTTCGCGAGGCAAGCGCAAGACTAGCACTAGCAGCAGTTCAAGTGAGAGCAGTAGCAGTAGTGGAAGTACTAGTACCAGCAGCAGTGGTAGTAGCGTAAGCAGCAGCAGTGATAGTGAGCTGGAAACCAATGTTCAGATCAGCAAGTCTCTATTCTCCAAGCAACCTTCAGTCTCTCCTTCCAAATCATCCAAACCTGATTCTGATGATTCGTCAAGACAGAAAGAAAATAATAGGTTAGGTTTAGGTTTACGAAATAGTGATGTAAAATCATCTAAAGTGTGTGATATTAATATTAGTGAGCATAGTAAGAACGTTAAAGAAGTAAATTCTACAGTGAATAATTGTGAAGACTCAGAATCTCATCGGTCAGTCCCTGAGAGATCTGCTACCAACCATGATCGGTTTAAAACATCAACATCTAGTTTAGTCAAAGAATCACCAATACAATCCAAAATTGAAGGTTTTAAGAACAAAAAAGTTAAAGTGACTTCTTTGCAGACAGTAAGTCCTGTGTTTTCTAATCTGTACAAGTCTTCGGCATCTGATTCCTTTTCTGAATTCACATTTCCAACTGCTTCTAAAGCACCTTCTCTCCCATCACCTCGGGTAAGCAGTCCCACAAAGTCACCTGGAAGCTCGAGTGGAAGGCCATCATCTAAACCTGGAGGCACTATGTCATCTTTAATCAGCAACCTCTCCAATAGATACTTGAATAAGTCACCATTATCTTCAAACAGTTTTTCCATGAATCGAAATGAAAAAACTACCCAAAGTCAAAATTGGTTTTCTGAAACCAAGGAAAAACCATGGGGGTTTGCTGCTGCAGCAGCACAAAGAAAACCAGAAATAATTGGTTTGGATAAAAGCGGATCTACTTCAGTCGATGATTCCTCTAAAACTGATCATGTAGTGCCTCCTTTGTTGAACATGAATTCAAAATCTTTATTGAGTAATTCTTTATCAACACCTCTAGGTCCAGCTTTGAATTCTCCTCTTGGTTCAACCCTAACTGCTCCGTTAGGGTCTCCCATACCCAAACTGCCAGGGTCCTCTATAAAACCTTCAGTTTCATCTTCAATTTGTCTATTAGGGCAAGACTCATCAACCAAAATTGGTAACCACCGACCTGGTATCAGTCAACTTAAAGGGTTGTACGATGGTCTTAGTCACTACTTCACAACACCCACCCACAGTCGATTCCGCACAGGGGCAAACAATACACCCAACTACAACCCGGGCAGGAGAAAACCTCGTTCTGAGATACCAAAGAGAAAGCATAAGTCCATAGCCAACAGTACCAAAACAATGTCAAAAGTGCCTCAAACAACAGGACCGTTTCCACCTATTGAAGAAGTAAGAAAACCTCCACCCTCTTCCCTTTCCTTTACTCCTCAACCCGCTAGATCTAACAGGACAGATCATCTCAGTCCTTCTTTTCTTGTCAAAGCTGCTGTAAATGCTAAAAACATGAAACTGAAAGAAGGAGATTTTTCAATGAAGAAGGTCCACACATAGTGTCGGATTCAATATTGAGATTTCATGAGAAACAAGCACTGAAGAGAGAATTAATAGCGGAAGCTACTAGCGGGTACGGCCACCACCAAACCCACCACCCTGTGCCTCCAGTACCACCTCAGACGGTGCGGCGCACGGACCGACCGAGCGGGTAAGAAACTACCCGTCCCGCCCCCTCCCTTCTGCTTGCCTAACCTTGCACCCAGGTTGTGGTGGAATCACAGTAACTGCTCACTAGTGCTCCCTTTTTATTTTAAAGACTCAATTTTACTTGATTTGATCATTCTTTTAATAATGCATAATTTACCTTAAACTTGAAAGTTAAATTATGTCAAACAGTTATTTAGTCACTAAATTAATAATTGCCTTGCACATTTTATGTTATTAATTTGTTACTCCTATCACCCCACTTGAGGCCAAGTAAGAAGGGGGGCGGGATATCTCCCTTGGGTTAAGGGACTAACTTTAACGGTCGGACCCCCACTCCCTCACTCATGCTTGCCATTGTTTCTGTTGCTTTGTATATATACGGTTTATGAATGCTTAATCATTTAATCATTCACCTTTCACTTCATTGTTTTCAATGTTACCTGTTATGCAAGTAAATAATAAGGAATAAGTTAAAACGAGTAGACTAGATTTTTAATTGTGAACCATTTTGTAGAGAAGTGTTGTTTTGTTCAGTGTAAAATATTGTTTGGGCAGTAACTGTCTGATGTACCCAGAAATAATTACCCTTGCTCGATCACTGTAAGAAACTATACAATAATTCCCTGTAGAAGTTGGTTTTGTGGTGAAATATTAATTCAAAATTTGATGGTATCATATTGGGGTTATACTAATAATTATCATGCTACTTGAAATTGTTATATTAATTTGGAGTCGTATTAAGGTTTGAAAAGTAAAGTGTGTGTAAGCTTCGGCTAGCATTTACCCAGGGCCATTCTAAAGTTACTTGAGCAAATTTGTAAAAATGGAGGGTGGGGATTGAACCATTAAACCTCTTCATCGTGTGGATAACTCCGAAGTCGCCCGCAACACCAACTCGCCATGGAAACCCGCAGCTGGAAGCATGTTTGCGTTGAATTTAGAATGTGTTAAAGGCTTTAATTCTTATAGAGAAAACCTGCCAAAGACAGTTTACTGCCCAGCAAAAATGCAATACTTTTAGAATCCATGATTTTAACTACTGTAGTTCCTTTTGAAAGTATGCTAGATTAAACTTATAGTAAGCTAGTAAGCCTTTTGATTCATTTAGATTGTGTTTACTAAACACAATTTTTATTTTTCAAAATCATCTGGGCATTGTTATTAATCAGGCACATATTACTGTAATTATTACCACCTGCTTACTTTTATTTTCAAACTTGAGGGGTTTCTTTTCTTAATGCTTGCAGCATTACCAATTACCATCTTAAATAAAGTTTTGACCCACTACTTTTACTAGCTATATTAGAAAGAATTTAGTTTTAGAAAATCAATTAGTGGTTTAGGTAAATTACTAGCTTTGTTAATATTTCTTACTATACAGGGTGTTTCAAAAGCCCCCCACTTTAACTTTTGTACGACTAAAACTTTTCGATAGTGCTTTGGTACATAATTAGTAAGACATTATTATTACTAAGGTAATTTTTTACGTGATCAGGGTTTTTTGGGGGTAAATTCAATCTTATGAGAAACCTAGTTTTAAAGGTTATATTACCTTTCTTACCTACTTACCGTTGAAAAGCAGGGGGAGGGGGCTTAAATACCCTGTATATAGAATCTCATAGAAAGAAGATAGTTACTTGACATACTCCATGCTCTCTTGTGTTACTCTGCACAGTTAATATAGCTTTTCTCCTAAGCAGTGCCCAATCATAATTTGGCCAATCAATGTCACATATTTCTGTTGTGTGCTTTTTTGTTTCTAGTTACAGCTTTTATAGAGTTGTCATTTCACTGATTTTAAAAGTATTTGAGGTAGCCCATGGATAGAAATATAACTTGATCACAAAAAGAATAATCTCTTAATATAGAATTGACATCAAAACAAAGTAATACAAAAGATAATTTAAATGATTTAGTTCTTAATGGTCTCTGAGAATGAAGACAGAAAGTTTGAATACATCCTTTAGTTTTAAATTTCTAAGTAGTTTATTCACTGGTAAAATTAAGTTAATTTCCTTAATACCATCTTGTTTTGTAGTTAAGTATAGTGTTTTAAACAGATTTAACTACTGACTTGCTGAATGGAGTTTCAGTTTATACAATCATTTAGTCATTTATATATTATTATGTGTTTGTTAGGTAAGGATGAGTGTTTGCCTTTATCCCTGGGCTTATGTTAGTGTCTGGTTTTCAGTGTTCCAGCGAATCAACAGTATGCAGGATTTACCTGATTTTGTTTCACAAAAAGATGTGGAGCTCTTCAAACAAGCAATACAGCAACGTCTCAACCCCGTAAGCTTTTTTATGGTTTGATCTACAAACTTTTAATTTTGCACTGCTTTAACAATCTTGGTTTTCCACGACAGAGTGGTAGTTATAGAAGAACTAAAATTATCCATAGAAGTAGAGGACCACATCAGAGGACATTTTATTTCACTCAAGGACTCGCTTTTTCTCATTGTTTGTAGAGTTGGCTATATACCTAAGCCTCATACTTAGTTATCCGTCAGCAACTTTATTTTCCTTTGAATGCATACTTTATCCGGTAGAAAAACTTTGTTCTCATATTGATCCAGATGATTAAAGTTCTGATAATATTGCAGTCTAGAGCTCATTGCAGACCACTCTTTGTTCAACATAACATTTTAACGCTCATAAATTTATACATTTTAATATTTGATTAAAATTTACAATGTTCTACAGCCTTTGATAAAAGCAGACCACAATGCAAAATTTAGAACTAAATATTATAAATTGCTTACTAACAACCTCTCTTATACTAGAGACTTTTATGCAGAAAGTGTTTCCTTTAAATATAATAAATTTAGAATTACAAGCAATTGAATGTTAAAAGTATTTTGCCTCGAAGTTGTGTCAAATTGATTTTATTGTACATATACATATTTAAAAGTGGTTTTTTTCTTTTGTTAATATTCTAAATTGTTATGTTAATAAACAAACGAGATAACTATAAATGACATTGTTTATAACTTGTACTACCTTAGTTCTTAAAGCAAATATAACAATTTCCATTTATGGCAGTTTGATCCATTTCTTAATTGAAAAACTTAGTTTTAACACCAATGCATGTTTTTAAATCAAATATGTAACAAGCTCGCCATGAAGGAGTGAACACAACTAAGTTACGAGTGACAATGAATCTTTGCTTTGAATGTGTGGTTTGGTTGGTAGGTGCAGGTTAGAGGAACCGGCACCTGTGGAACCGGTTGCCACGACAACCACACCAGGTGGGACTCTCCAGCCTCGTTGTCCAGCAGCCATAGAGTTTGGCTCCTACGAGATCCAGACCTGGTACTCGTCCCCTTTCCCACAGGAATATGCCAGGTAAACATTAAAACAGTACACATCTGTACATGGTGTCAGTAGAGGGTTTTTAAAGAGAGAATTTCCACCTTGCAAATATTTTAATTGATACAATCTTTCGTGTAAGTTTTCCATGCTCCTTAGTTCAGAAAATAATGAATTTGGTCAAAAGTTGGAAATAGCCATCTAAAAGAAGAAAATAAATGCTCATATTTTTACTCAGTTTCTTATAAGACGTCTTAGTAATTTTAGTAATTTCTGAGGTGCTAGGATTGGTACAATGAAATGATATTCTAAAAAGGTGCAATATAATTACAAATAATTCCCTTGGAATGTAATTAGTGACTTAGATTCTTGAATTCAGTTACCCGTTTAGTTTTCTGGTGCTTGGACTTGACCAACAACACAAATAAAACACTTTGACGCCATTACAATTCACTTATGAATTTGTAAATAAAGATGTTATTGTAAAACTGTACATATGTGTTGAAGGTTACCGAAACTGTTTCTGTGTGAGTTCTGCCTCAAGTACACGAAGAGCAAGGCTGTGTTAGAGAGACACCAGGACAAGTGCACTTGGAGACATCCACCCGCTACCGAGATATACAGGCGAGACAACATCTCGGTCTATGAGGTAGGTTCACATAACTTACCAGCAGGCCTAGACATTACTTTACCAATAAGATGCTTAACACTTCTAGAATCTATGACATCTTTATTCCTAGTCTGAGAAAACTTAAAACCGCACAACTTTTCATAAACCTAATTTAATTGATTTAACTTGTCGATTCTTACATCATACAATTTACTTATTCCCCAGTCCATTCAATAAGTGGACCATTTTTGGCGCAAGAAGAACTATCTCAAAATTGTAGTGGACTATAAAAGTTTAATGGACATAATAACACATAATTTTAACCATAATTGAGTGAATTTCCATGACAGTTAAATTGGTTTGGTAAATATTTTGAAATGGTAATAAATTGTCATATACAACCAATTGTTACAGTGTGCAATAACAAGACAACCATTGCACGTTGTGTTGATGTCCTTTCAATGTATTGCAAAATTGAAGCTCTCTAAATTTGATGCATTGCACGCTCCTATCAAATTGTTTGATTGGATAAAATTGATCAATTATTCTACACTCACTAATTTGTTTGCAGGTTGATGGCAATGTTAATAAGATTTACTGTCAAAACCTCTGCCTCCTCGCCAAGCTCTTCTTGGATCACAAGACTCTCTACTACGACGTGGAACCGTTCTTGTTTTACGTTTTAACCAAAAATGATAATAGGGTAAGAATCTGTCAGTATAATACATGGAATAACAAAACTTCATTGATAAAATTAGCCGAGCATGTGGTATGTGAAATGACTAGCACTGAATTTAAAACAAACACCAGGCAGACACGCAGCTAAGCTAAAGCGCCGCTTGCATGAGTAAACCGAATTTCCTTTGCAATTTGTTACTCTTATCCGCTCCGTTCAGAGTAGGGGTGGACGGGCCAGCATTTTAAAACGGGTCGGGTTTTTTTTGGTGTTCGGGCTTTTTTTGAGCCGGGTCAACGTAAAAAAACATAATATTTATTTTTATTTTGATGTTGTGAAACAGTTTATTACAGGGTGTTTCAAAAGTTGCTATCCATACAAGATGATCCAAATTGTTTGAATGGGTAATTATGTTTTTAATCACCTTGTAGGCCAATAATACTGCATCTTATAGCCTCATCTTTTTTACTGTATTTTGGATCCAAAATAGGGGCACAGCTTAGACTCACACATTTACGAAGAAAAGTAAAAACTATAAGTAAGTTTAAACAGCAGCAAAACAATACGATAACCTGTTCAGGAGAGGCAGGTGCACAATAAAAACAAGGGTTGCGTGACGTGTGTGCTTTCTCATATCAATTGGACTACAAAATGCAAGGGGAAGAAATGTCATCTTGAGAAGGGAAAAGTTAAAAACAAAATAGAGACACTAGAATATAACGGAATGTGGGGAAGAAACAACTTACTCATAATGGTGTCCAGTGGATTTCAAGTCAGTTCTGGAATTGGAATCAATTTTGCAGCATGTTTTCCATAATTAATCAAATAATTTACTTCAGGTTTTACTCAAATGAATGTTTTTGATGAAAATTGCCTAGTATTAAAATATTTTATGACGCCGGTATTAGATAAAATAGTTACGTGTAATATGAGAATTGTATCAGTTATAGTCGCTTGTTCGGGAATTGGTTTCACATATTGGAACTACTTTTATATTCACTTCTCGAACAAAATGCATCGTTCCGTTCCAATCCCAAGGATTCAAGTAATGAAAATTGTAACTCATAGTCTACGACTGATACAATTTTCATATTACTTCTAGCCTATTTATTTAATACAGGCGTCATACAACACTTTTATTCTTGGCAATTATTTTCATAAAAACATTAATTTCAGCGTATAAACATGAATTAATTAAATCAACTAATTACACACAATATGCTGTAAAATTGATTTCAATTCCAGGACTGACTTGAAATTCACTGGAAACCATTATCGGTTTGTTGTTTCATCCCCACATTTGTTCTATTTATTCTAGTTTCTACAGTTTCTTTTTGTACTTCTCCCTTCTCAAGATGACATTTCTTCCCTTTACGTAGTCCAATTGATAAAAAAGAGAAATATTGTTCTCTACTTCTCTACTACATTCCTTCTATTCTTCTTTATTCAATGCCCTTGAAAGCTCTCACACGTCACTCAACCCTTTTTATATCATGCACCTGCCTCTCCCGAACAGGTATTTGTTATGTTTTGCTGATGTTTAAACTTACTTAGCATTTTCACTTTTCATCGTGAATGTGCGAGTCTAACCACACCCACATACAAGCCGCAACCTTGTTTTAGAGCCTAAAAACATTTCTGCATGCTTTGGAGGTTGTAATTTTTTTTAAAATTATATTTTACTTTTAAAACTTAAGATTTACTGTTGCAGGGATGCCACTTGGTGGGATACTTCTCCAAGGAGAAACATTGTGCTCAGAAGTACAATGTTTCATGTATCATGACCATGCCTCAGTATCAACGACAAGGCTACGGCCGTTTTCTCATACACTTCAGTAAGTCACATGAACTAGCAGTCAGCAAACTCTTTTTTGTTAACCTAAACGCCTAAGATGACGGACTAAGCCCCAAAACCGGTAGTGTGGTTAATTTAAATGATAAAAGGGTACTTAATTGTCTTTTGTTTTTTACTAATTTAAAACTGCTAAATCTTTTGCCACAAAAACTAGTTTTGAAAATAACTTACATTCGCAAGCTTTCTTTAAAAACTCAACACGGCTTGTATTAAAAATTCACTACTAGCACAGTATTAGGGTCTCTAAAGTAAGTAGAAGTTTGTACTATAATTTAACGATTGGTCAGTTCCACTTTTTTTTATTCCGGTTCTTTTTGTAAGTCCTATTGTTTCTAGCTGCTCGGTTCTTTTCAGCTCGAAGTACTTAAAAAAACCTTTTTCTGCACCATTTTCATTTTATGCTAAGGTTGGTTTTGTCAGTTAAATACCATTTAAATTAATGTTCATACAAGTCTTATTGATAAGTTGGATTTTGTGAGTTCTCAAAGGTTTTTAAACAGTTTAATGTGTGTTATATTAGTTATATAATAGTTTCTACCTATATTATAGTTTTAGATTATTACTAAAAAAAAGAAAAAGTGTGGATTAATAGTAGTATGTAACTGGTAGGTAGCATTTAAAACAGTAGCATACTTTACTAATACTCAAAAAGTAATTCCCAGTATAATGCTTTCAACTGGAAGATGTAAAGTTAAAATTCGAGTAATAATTTGCAGGTTACCTGCTATCCAAAGAAGAAGGGCAGCCTGGCACACCAGAGAAACCACTCTCTGATCTGGGTAGAGTCTCGTATTATGCTTACTGGAAGTCTATCATACTTGAGTACCTGCACAGACATAGAGAAGAAGAGTTCTCCATTGCTGCAGTCAGCAAGGAAACAGGTGAAATCCTATCTTAATGCGTAGGCTTGAGCGGCCGGAGTCATCATTAATTTCTAGGCTTTCGGTGTCAACTAAAACATTCTCATATTCTCCCCTCTTGCCTGGACTATATATACTTGACGCTTGAACTCTCTCTTCAGTCTCAGCTGTGAAGTCACTGAGGATGCCACATCTTAGAATGGGTGAAACGTCTGACAATTTAGAAATTAGTCCACTGACGCGGTCTGACACCGAAAGCCTAGAAATTAAAGGTGAAATCCTAGTTTTAATATTCTTCTCACTAATGTCATTCATGCTCTGGACTTCTTTCTTGATTTTTCTTTGGTCAAAATGTTTATTAACATAATAAAGGTAAAAGGTATACCTAATAGAGTATGTTCCTAACATAAACACGCTAGTAGGAGTCAAGAGATCGTCGTGAACGGTATCAGTCGAGGATTTCAGCAGCGTGCGGAGTCAAGAGATCGCTGCGAATTGAATAAAAGGTTTCAAAATAAAAAAGTTTGGCCTTGGAAATAAATACTGCCCTGGGGATGAAAGTGCAGAACATATAGTGGAAATGTACAAAATTAAGTCAATTTTTGTGGATTTAATAATTTATTTAATGCTTCACTATAGTTTTGTTTAGATTTATACTATCTGTTTAAACGTCTCTCTTTTTTTTTATTTGTGGGATTTTATGTGATAAATAAACGTTCATATTTTAATAATTTAAACTGAGTAATAAAATTTGTACAGAGAACTCCAAAATGAGCTTGTTTTTTAATGCCGATAAGATAATACTCGACTTGACTCGAAACTCGAGCTTTTTTTTAACAAACTTGACTCGACTCGAACTAAAAATATGTTACTCGCACACCCCTAGTGTAAAGCCATTAAAAACTTACAGTAAGTGGTCTTCAAGATGTTCATGTCGTACGTGTTTGTGTGTAGGACTGTTTTCACACGACATATCGACTGCCATGCAGTTGTTGGGCATGGTGCAGCAAACAGAGGCAGAGGATGGGGAGATCTCAGTCACCATAGACTGGGACTTGGTGGATCAACATGCTCAGAGAGTCGCCAACAGCAAGACTCGCATAGAGATAGATCCAGAGTGTCTCCGCTGGACCCCTCTCATCTCACATATCACCAACCCCTTCAAGCTCACTGAGGTATTGCACAGTAGTGGAGTGCGCACAGTTCCTCTCAGTACACCTCAAGTTTATCTCACCTTAAATTTAATGTTTGTTTAGAAACTTGACCTATTCAAACTTAGACTGGCGTGATAGGTATATTTTAATCTGCAGATAATGATTTAAGATATGGATGGGTCGGTGCCGGTTCTCGGTTATCCAGTTCCGCCTGTTCTTGCCGGAACTGATAACCCATGACCGACATGGCAAAACATCCGTTGTTGGAACCGATGGCTCGCTTGATATTTTAGGTATAACCAGTATTTAAAAATTATAGTACAAAAATTGATAAACAATATTTTTAAAAACTCACTTTCTGGGGCTCAATGTCTCCTGGAAAACTCACCTGTCAAAGAGTTAATAGCAGGTAAATAAAGAACTCACCAGGAAGCAGAATATGGAAATTCATATCATGTGGATGACCTATTAATGGCTAAATTTAAGATTAAACACTATTTTGTTAAAAGTTTTCATTACAAATTTTAGTACGGTGGGTTCTTCTATAATTTATTACTGTATATACTCGAATGCAAGCTGCATGCAAATCTAAGCCGCACCATAAATTTCACCTGAATATGCGGTAAAAAACCTTACACCCTCGTACAAGCCACGCCCTATTTTATGTACCTTCAACAATGAGATAGGCTGTGATTTGTTAAGCAAGCTCAGCGTGATGTAAGTGGTTATATAAATCAGTATTAGATGAAAGATTTTGTGTTTAGGCTGAAGAAGCAGAGAAAGTGAGTGTAGAAGACACCCAAGAAAAGTCTGAGGATGACATCGAAGTAAAGGAGTCAGAACTTAACTTCTCCGAGCTGCCCAAACAGATTTTAAGGAGGAAGATGAAGTTTGGCAGAGGTAGAGGAAGAGGGAGAGGCAGGAAGAAGCAACTACTGGCAAGAAGACCTCAAGACTCTTTACCTACCTCTGATACTGATAACAGCGGAAGCCCCTTGCCACTAAAGCGCAAATCTAAGAACAGGTAATCACATTAACCTTGTATTAGCAATAGCCACTAGTTACAGCATTTGTGTTCAATCATAATGCAAATTGTGGTATATTTGGATAATATTTTAATAGTTTTCAACATTTTCTTTCCTAAAAAGTCTTGATAAATTGTCAAAAATCTTAAAATTTAAAACGAGTGCTCTAATAATATAAGAATAGCGGATTGAATAAAGTTGTTAGTATCACTAAAAAAGGGTTTCAAATTCAATCTTCGCTTGACAATAGCAAAGTTATTCTTTTTTGTTGAGATTAAGTCTACCTATGTTATTCAAGCTAAACTAGTTCTTAAATACATAGAAAGTAAATAGCTGGTAAACCCTAAAATTATTGAGTCATTACTTAGAGTTTAACTACAATCATAAACCACTAAAAATTCATTTGTTATTGGATTTATTTTATTAATTTCAACTAATAAATCATAAATGGAGTTTATCTTCTTTTAGAATTTATTTGTTAAAATAATAAATTAATAAGAATTAGAAAACTCTCTTTAGGGTTAAAAAAAGAGAGTTTTCTATTATATGGGTGGGTTAAATTTACTTTTGTGTTATAGGATCTGAAATATTTTAATTTTTCAGGTTGATAACAAATTTCTTCCGGAAAAGAGAGATGTCATTAGACAAAGATGACACTGAAGAGGAAGACGTTAGTTTGACAGGCCGGAAGCGGAAACGGAAGCCATTTCCAGATGAGATGGATGTGGAGGATGATGACAAACGTAAGAGAGCCAGAAATGAGATGCCAGGCCTGCTTAAGCCAAGTCGCCTGCTTTCAGATGCAACGGGCTCTACCTTCTCAGCACTCACTGTGGTAAGTCCACATCTTCATTCCCAGACAAGATAAAGTGAAGGATGACTGGTATAAGAGAGCCAATGACTTTAAACGACTTGAACATAACATGACTAAACATAAACTCTACAAATCTTATATTTGGGTTTAATATTTTGACAGAGAAACCGGCTCACCTTTTGAATAGTTCATTTTTTTATAAAAACAGAAGCACAAAAGACTAAATATTTTGCAGTCATTGACTACTTTATGAACAGTTAGAGAAGTATAGCAGTTAAAAAACTCTTTAACTCTAATAGTTAAATAGCAACTACTCAGTGTCAATCAAAACCAATATACATCATGTTTCATTTGTCTGATAATATAGCATATTGTTTGTTATAGGTCATCAGGGGTTGAGAGTTTGGAAGGAATGCCCCAGTTGTCTCCAGAGGTGCATAATGGAGGTTGTATCTCGGGAGGAAGTGCTCCGCCACTGTCCCCGCCAGCTCTGGTTCTGCCCTCCGCACCTGCGGTGAGGCTGCCTAAGAAACGAGGAGGGCGGGGTAGACCTCGCCGCACTGACCAGTTTGACTCAACCTCTCAGGTAAATTGCAACCTTTCACTTAGCAGGTAAACAGGGACTTTTGACAAGAGAACTGGCGTTGTATTAATAAACCTGATTTTAAAGTTAATTAATCGCCCTAGTGACTTCTTTGAATTGAATTTCCTCTATCCCATTTGTGAAACCATGTCATTAGCCCAAATTGAAATAAATTTATTGGTTTGTTAATATCTTGTTTCGTAATCTAAAAAATAAGTTTTCAAAAAAATAGAAGGCCAGGATGGGAAGAAGATTATTGTGTTTATTGTTATCTTAACACTGTACAAGTGTACGATAATTATCTTTCAAAGTTAAATTTAGTTAGCTATGTAGCTTTAACAATTTTGCAACAATTAAAAATTGTACTTAATCCCTTTTAGAACCATGTAGATTATTTGTAGTCCGCAAATCTTTTTTGCTGAGGGGACTATAATTATATAGACCGCATGATTCCAGACAAAAAAGACAGAGCAGGCTAATCTTAGTCCAAAACCAAAAGGTTTTGTCGTTTTATTACTTTTTGTGTCTTTAGAGGGGCATGTTTTACTTTAATATATTACCTCCCAAGAAAGTGCGGACCCTTCAAGGTATCTGTCAAGCAGATAACCCCTCTCAAAAAAAAGAAAAAAGGAACTTAAAATATACATGTAACATGAGTAAACTGAACATCAAAAAAAGTCTGTAGACCACAGTATAAATAAGTTTATCAATGTATATTTTCAACTTTTTTATGGTTACTACCGGCAGTTTTTAAATGTAAAACCATGTTTCATGTAACAACCTCAAAATTGGTGGTAAAATAAAAAACAGTGTTATTGTATAAACTCTCTACCTCAATGTTACAAGATTCAGTTAAAAAAATTTAGATACAATTTTAGTTGGCAAAAACAATTGTACGGTATTTTTTGCCTTTCTAACAGGCTAAATATGCAATGCTAAGGAGGGAATTTTCTCCTTATGGCTCAAGTAGTAAAATATATTAAAAAATTAAAACCAGATTAGGCAATTAGTAAATATAATGTCTGAATTAGGGATAGGCCTATACCGATACTCGATACTTAAAACGCATTCGAAACCAATGGTATCGAGTTATCGACGATACTTGATACTTCCTGGGTTTGGATTTGATATCATCTCGATACTGTTCAAATCCTAACACAAACAGTGTCGAAGTCGTGATTTCGCCGCAGGCGTTAGCGGGAGTCATCAGATTGTTTTTAACGGTAACAAAAGTCGTGATTTCGTCGCAGGCGCTAGCAGGAGTCATGAGAATGATCCCAGCTAACGGTATCAAAGTCTTTAATTTTCCGCAGGCGCTAGCGGGAGTCAAGAGATCGTCATGAACGAAAATGTAAGCCGTGATTTTGTCACAAACGTACAAAAAGTCGTATTTTTGTCAAAATAGCCTAAATAGGAAGTCAAATCCGGGTAATCAGAGAAATTTACCCGGGAAAATATTCAATTGGATGTATTACTTTATATACTTTTGGGGTAAAATAAACAAACACTTGTTATCTGTCTTTTTATTTGAACCAAAAACAAATTGTTTTATGTTATTTCCACCTACAAAGTCATAAAAACAGATCATAATTAGTTATTACAAAACAGGCCTATTCAACCTCACTTAATCAATTTTACTATTCCTTAAACATTAAAATTAGTGCTTTGCTGTAATACTAACCACTTACCAAAATGTAGTAGTTGATATAAATGTTGTGTTAACTTTATAAATCAGAACTATAACTCATACGTGTTTTATTGTTCATTTACAATGTTAAATTCTCTAGTGAAAATGTTAACTGTTGTCTTACTACACTATGCTTAGTTAAAAATTGTACATATTATGTTATGTCATGTTTTATGTTAGGCCCATTATAAAGGTATCGATTGGTATTGGTATCGAGGGGTATCGCAAGTATTTTTACAGTATCGGTATTGAGAAATTCTGATATCGGCCTATCTCTCGTCTAAATATTGTTATTAATTTTTCTAGGACATGGATATATCTGTAGAAGACAATGAAACAAGTGTGAACGACAAGCCAGATGAAGATATAGCTAAATCAAATGCAGAGGATAATACCACCTCTACGTTAAATGAATCGTTATCTGAAGAAAACAAAGAAAGCCTAGATGAACCTTATCAACAGAACCAAGCTTGTCCTGATGACCAAGCTGAAAAAGAACCTGAAGACAAAGAAGAGAAAATGGATGTGAGTGAGGATGAAATGGAAAAAGAAAATGAAGTTTTACCTGAAGAAGTTACTAGTGAAAAGGCTTTAACACCAGAACGTGAACAAAAGAAAACTTCGACTCCGTCTCCTTCCCCTCCACCAACTCCTCGCTCTCCCTCACCTGTAAGTAAACTGATAAGAATTTTGGTAATTTATAAGTTACAGTACAGATAAGAGTCTTAGCTTATAGTTCTTTAGTTCAATTTTGAACATATAAAAATTGCAACAAACAACTAGGCATTCTCATCAGGAACCTAAATTTGTTGAAACAAACATTTATTTATTCATGCTTCGAAATAGGTACAAATCCAATTAAAAGATAACACAATGTAATAATAAAAAAAATACTGTGAATTTGGAGGTCACTGCAAAAATTTCTGACTTTGTGCCCGGCACTGCAGCTGGCACTCTTTCATGTCACCAACAGAATTGTTGCAAAGGACAATAAAATCAATGGTAAACTCATGACTTGCCTCCCTTGGAATACCATAAGTATTAAAGGGATAACCATCGCTATTAACATAAAAGCTGACCTTACTATGATTCAATCTCTAAATCAAGGGATCTATAACCAGGTTGATAAAACAAAGTGGATTGCCCTGCTTCACTCCCCTCCTTAGTTCCACACAAGGTGCACTATCAACACTCAACCTGGTTGAGCAGTTGTTATACATAGCTCCTATACGGTCAACCAAGTGCTTAAGAACTCCTTGAGTATTCAAAGCCTTGGTAATTGTGGTGTGGGGAAAAGCATCGAACGTCTTTGACATGTCCAATGGACAAGTAGTCAATGGACTAATGAGACCCCTCAGTCTTGCATCGATCAGGCGCCAGTTTGCGAATAATCTTTAACTTTGTTCGGTTAAGGGATCAATGTGGTCTTACTCTCCTTCTAAGCCTTAGGAAATATATCAGTAACCAGTGCGAAGTTGAAAATTTTTAGCCAAGAGAAGTTAGAGAACAGTAAATTCCTTGGGACTCATGAGGTCTTGCCTAACTACGCAGTTAGGGTCAGTAGCTGAGCTGCCGCTATCCAGAGCTCCTTCGAGGACCTTTTGAGCTAGGCCAGCCTGGTCCCTTCAGCCCCTTGGACCCTAAGGCCTGTAGTAATTCTGAGAAAACCTATTAGAACAACTTGTCCATTCATTGCCATGTTGGCTATCCAGGGTGGCCACAGACTAGGAATTCGGAAAACCGGAATTTTTCAGTACTGGGAAATATGCGTGAATTCTTAGTGTAACTGGGAAAAATCGGCCCTTATATCATGTTGTGGCCATAATTATGTCCTTGGAGCGTATCGAGGGTATGAAACAACCGTCAAAGCATATGGCGATCGGAACATACCAGGGGTCAGAAACTGATTTTCTTGACGTATCGCAAACCCAACACGGCAATCATAATGCACCGTGGGTCTGCAGTGGTTCACAGAACGTATCGCGGGCGTAAAATGGCATTCGTAATTTATTGGGTTAAACGGCTCTCGTTATGTACACAAATGTAAAACGGCTATTGTAACGTCATGCGAATATCAAAACACCTCTCAGAATGTACCACGGGTCTGAAACATCTCTTGGGACGTAAAAAGGCCATCGATAAGTGTCGTGGGTAAGAAATTGCGTTCGGAACGTATAGCGGGTTTAAAATTGCAAACCCAATGTACTGCTGGAGTACCGCGAGTCTAAAACATCTGTCGGAACAAACCGGGGGCGTAAAAGGGCGGTCATAAAGTGTTGCGGGCAATAAACAGCTCTCGGAAAGTATGGTGAGGTTTAAATGCCAATTGGAATGTACCGCAGGTCTTAGACATCCCCCATAATGTATCCCGGCGTAAAAGGGCAATCGTAAAGTTTCGCAGGCAATATTTGGCTCTGGGAGAGTATTGTAAGGTTTAAAAAGGCGATCGGAACATACCGCAGATCTTGGACATTCCTCATGACTTATAACCGGCGTAAAAGGGCAATTGTAAAGTGTCGCGAATGCCATAAATGGCTCTTTGAATGTATCGTGAGGTTTAAAAAGGTGATTGGAAAATATCGCGGGTGTTAATGGGCGTTCGGAAAGTGTTGCGGGTAATAAATGGCTCTCGGAATGTATCGCAGGCGTAAAAAGGCGATTGGAACGTATCACTGGTGTAAAAGGGCGATCGGAATATATCGCGGGCGCTAACTCACGATCGGAACGAACCAGGTCTAATACAGCTCTCAGAGCGTATCGCGGGTGTAAAACAGGGATCGGGAAGGGTCGCGGACTTTAAATGAGGATTGGTACAGACTGCGGGAGTAAAACGACCCTCTGCAACAGTGGAAGTGCACCGGGAAAATGCGCTTATTGCAGGGAAAAACCAGGAAAAATGTGTGAATTTTACCAAGCTACTTCTGTGGCCACCCTGCTATCATCCGACTGACTTTGACCTGACGAATTATCATTAGGTGGGCCTCCCTGGTCTGGTAGAGAAGCAAACGCTAGTGTATTGCCAGCTCAACCCCTGATGGGGAGTTGCAGGTTATCCTGGGAAAGGTGCATGTATAGTTCCTTCCCGCGTGAATCTTAATTCCTCCTGCCAATGATTGGAGACCCCGAAATCAAATAGCCCAACCCGTCCACCCCTACTTTACTAGTAATTTCACTTGCTTTGCTGTCATGGTACCTCACCCGCTACATTAGCCTTGTTTATAATTTTGCTCACCACGCTCACCTTTTGTTATTTTCCCTTGCTGCGCTCATCTTTCATTAATTTTCATAGAAGTGAAATTTACAACAAATTGTATTAGTTTTAAAGTGAATGAACAAATTTAAATGAAAGTTTATCACTGAATAAAAAAATGGTACAACTAATACATACAACAAAAACAACTACAGACATAAAATAATACTTATAGATATTATGATAAAAAATTCATTGATATACTTGTAAGATAAAGTTTGATACGCTTATAAATTTGAATACTTGAAAATATAAATTATCATTTTAATTATTAATTGTGTTTTTTTAGGTTGTTGAACATCATTACGATAGCCCAAACAACAATGAAACACTTAAATCTGGAAATGATAAGAGTCCAGAGTGTTCACCAAAAGCCAGCCCTGTGGCAGCTCCTTCCCATGAAATTCAAGACGAAGAGGAGGAGGTGACTGTAGTTGATAAGGAAGACGAGATAAAAGAAACAATTGAAGAAAATAAAGCTCCAGACATGCCCACGTTAACAGAAGATAACTTGGAGAATAATCACAGTAGTTCTGTTAGTAGGGTATCAGCTAGTAGTGCTACAGACAAATTTGACACTGATAAAATTGAAGCCAATACAAAAGACAGTGACAGTTCTAAGAATAACTCAATTAATGATCAGATTCAACAACAGTTAGTGCCAGCTGAACAAAAACCAGAAATATCTCCTGAACAAAAACCTGAAACCACCCATCAACAAATATCAGAAAATATATTAGAGAGTAAACCAGAAACATATGCTAAATTGGAACCATCTATTGATAGAAAGCCAGATCAATATTATGAAAAGAAATTTGATACAACTCATGAAAGAAAGACGGAAGTGCTTTATGAAAGAAGGCCAGATATGCCATATGAAAATAAAACTGAAACATCTTATGAGCGTAAATCAAGCACTTTTGAACAAAATCCAGAAATATTTGATAGGAAACATGATTCTATTGAAAGAAGACAAGAAATCTCATATGAAAGGAGGCAAGATGCTCATTTTGAAAGAAAACCTGAGCCCCCTCATGAGCATAGGCAAGAACAACTGATTTATCAGGAGCGAAGACAAGTAAATCAACCTGTATCTACTGAGAAGTATAATCATCATGAACACCATCACTTTCTACCCAATAATGATCAAATGCAGAAACAAGAAAGAAATGATAAAAAACGAGGCTATGATTCAGATTATTTGAAAAAGTTTTATGAACAGGAATATCAGAAAAAGGCATATGATCCTGACTATCTGAAGAAGAGTTTCATGGAAGAATATGTTCAGAAGCGTTATGTAGTAGAAGCAGAATATCAAAAGAAACATGCAGAATACCAAAAGGATCTAGACTTACAAAAGAAAACCTACGACGAATTTCAAAAAAGAATGGCAGATGTAGACTATCAGAAGAGACTTGCAGAAGCTGATTATCAAAAGCGACTTGCAGAGGCAGATTACCAAAGGAGGATGGTGGATGTAAATTTCCCAAAGGTAAGCATTGATGAATATCAAAAAAGGATTTTGGAGCAAGACTACCAAAGAAGAGGGCATGAAACAGATCATCATAAAAGAAGCTTTGATTCTGAGCATAACAGGAAACATGATCAAAAACCAGCAGAGATTCCAAAAGTAGAAAGTTTACCCAAAGATATCAATGTAAAAAATAAAAGTATACCAAAGAATGATGAGCGGGAACACAAACATAATAAGCCAGAAAAAGAAAGTTCTAAACATGAAATCCAAACAGCTCCTCAAAGTAAAATACCAAATAAATCACCACCTCCCATTGTTATCATTGATGATTCTGAACGAAATTCCAATATTGATGACAAAAAAGTTGACGTTGATAACGTTAGTGGGAATACAACTCCTCGTTTGGACCACAGCGTGGAAATGCAACAGCCATCAACTCCCAATAATCCTGGCTCAGTAAAGCAAACCCCACCTCAGCCGGAAATACCAAGTATGGGTGTTTACACTCCAGATTCAACCACAAATTCAGTTCATTCTCTTCATGGCTACGGACAATGTGACTTGGATGTAAGTCAACTGGGCCTCGAATCACCAACCAGCATATCCTCCAATGACATGCCTCCATCAGTTGGTGCGCCTGAGCCTGCTCGTCCACCGTCATCCCAAGCATACACAGACTGTGCACAGCAACAGAGTCATCCTACATACCACCACCCACACCATGTCACATCCTCCCCACAACATTGTCCACCAGCATTGCCGCAATATCAGACAGCCAGTTCCAAGTCAAGTAGCAGCCGCAGCAAGTCTTCTCAGAGTGTCAGTCAACATCATTCACGTAATCGTTCAACACCTCCTGCACCGACACGCCATCACCCCCCTCCTCTACCTACACAACAGCCTTACCCTCATCACCACCCGCACTCACAACCTAACTACAGCATTGTTCCTCAGTTGCAGCAGTCCGGCACATACGCAGTGGGTGTTCCTATGACCATGGCTACTGTTATTCAGCATCGTATGACTCAAGGCTCTCAAGCCTCTCCAAATCAAAGAGTCCCATCTACTCCTTCTTGCTCTGTGCCTGCTACTAACTTCTACATTCAGAGTATCCAGCCTCCAATGCATCCCCATTCCCACACACCTGTCCCAAGTCCTACAACTGCAGCCATGTCTCAGACTACTCAGTCCACTGCTGCCTCTTGCAATCAATCACTCAACAAGTTACAACAGCTGACTAACGGTCTGGAAATGATCCCTCCTTCCCACTGTGCCAACATGACTCCTCCTCCACCCATGAACTTGACCCCACCTCCCTCCTCTCATTCAACCATGACACCTCCTCCGTCCGCTCATCAGATGCTGCAACAACCTAATCTGGCCAACTACCACAAATTCTACCAGAGTAACATGGCTGCCCCCACAGGCAGGAGCTCTAGTCGGTCCAGCAGTGTACAGATGCCTCCCTCCAGCAGCACCTCTCGTCCACCCGTCAGTCCTAACGTCACTCTCAATCACAATCTGATGGCAGGATACCAGTTCAACGGCTATCGTATGGGCAGTCAGCAGAGCCCAGCTTACATCAACACTGCAGGCTTCATTAACCAAGGCCAGATCCCTGTGCAGATGATGAACATGGCTCAGAGTCAGTATGCTCAGGACCCAGCTGCTATCCAGCAGAACACCATGTATACTACATACGGCTACATCAACAGCAACCTGCCTCTCAGCACTCTGCGTCGCTAGGGACCAACATATAAGAATCTCACATACCTACATTTTAATATTATCTATGATTATTATTTTTTCCTTTGGTCTTTGAGGAAATGCCTTTCAGTTGGTTTTGTTTCACAAGGTTTGTGTTAAAACATTCTTGTTACAATAATGTTGATTTTATGCAATCGGTAGTATCGTAATCTCATTGTAAAGCTAATTTTTATTTTTTGCCACGTCTATGAAAAAAGAGGTTTTAAATTCATAAACATTAGACCGTTTATTTTAACGCAGGCAACCAGTTCCTACAATTGGTTCTGACTAATATTGTTTTCAAAATACTTCAGTCAATTTGTCTGTCCTGAAAATAAGTAAAGTTTTATACTACTACTTAGTACACATAAAAAATCAGGTAAATAGCAATGATGTATTGTTGGGAAAGTAAACTAGAGTACTTTTTGTAAATTATTAAACCATAAATGTTAAGAACAAACTAGTGGAATTGTTTTTAAAAGGTGAAGCTATTATACAGTTGACCAATGGTCATTACATAACGATTTTGTATGTTTTAACTTTTAATCAAATGTTGACTTATAATTGTTAGGTTTTGGTGTTGCAAGATGTTTAACATAGTGTTGATGTACATCACAGTACAGTGTACATACTTTATATTCCAGCACAGTGTGTTGTATCATAGTAGTCTAGCAAAAAGTGATTTATTTTTGTCACTCGTCCCTCAGTACAAGTTGGTGTATCATAGGCTGTAGTGTATTCTCTCTAACATTATTTATTTTTGTAATTTTCAGTTCATTATTTTACTATTGTATCTACTTAATATTAATATGGCAGCTTTTCTTTATTTCAAAACTTTGTGTGATTAGATTTAGATCATTTTTCCTACATGATATTTAGTTTATGTTTAAAGTCATACACTCATGTTATACATGTGAATTAGATGTGATGAGTATTTCAAAAGTTAGACAAAATGAGTTGAATTTAGCTTTACAAATACCAATTTTGGTAATAGTCAAAACAAACTCTGTATATACTTTTTTTGATGTACAAATCAAGGCGGTCTGTTGATTTTTAGTGTAATTTACCCATGTATAATAGTCTGAATATTTGTTATTATAAGGTCGATTTTCTAGAAAAGTATTACTTATCTTATAATTTCTTGAGTTTTTTATGTAATTTATCTTTAACTTCTTGCTGTATATAAGAAAGCTAAATTATACAATGTTACTATGCAAAAATCTTGGCTTGTTATTTTTCCATGTTATTTGTTCAATCTCCTTTCAAGTAAACATGGTGGCGGTGCTGCCTTGTACCTGAGAGAAGGTATTATTTATGAGCAGCATTTTCTTGCTGATGATGTGGATGCTGGTCTCGACTACGTTTGTGTCACAATGAAACTTAAAGGGACGAAAGTTGGTCTGTGCAATGTTTATAGGCCCCCTCACTTGATGTACTCATGCTTGGGTGCCCTGTTTCACTCCCTCTTCGTTGAGATTGCAGTTAGAGTAAACATGATTATATGCTTGGGGGACTTAAATGTAAATCTGATGTCAAATACATCAAATGACTCAAAATGTTTACACCGTTCAAAGATTCAAATGTAGTCTGGCTTATAAGTGAGCCGACTAGAATTACAGATAACTCGGCAACATTAATTGATCATCTAATAGTTGACAAGTCAGCCCTAGTCAAGAGGATCGGTGTTATGGATGCCCCCAGTTTTAGAAATGAAAGAGGTGTACAGATAACAGACCATAAACTTATTTTTGGAGAATTTAATTTTAGAAAAGAAAAGAGTAATCCTAAACTAATGAATTACAGAGATTATTCAAAGTTTGATGTAGATGCCGCAGTCAAAGACATACACGATATAAATTGGGACGCAGCCATTGATTTAAATAATGTTGATGAGGTTGAATTTTTTATTTCTTCAAATATAAGAAATGTATTTGATAGACATGCCCCTATAGTGTGCTACTGGATAGATGCAGGTCGTCCGACTCTTCAGTTAGACAATCCTGACACTGACGGAGGTAAGAACGCTTTTTCTCAGAATATCCAAAGCCGCCTATTCCCATTTCCCTAGCATGTATGAAACCATTTCTGAAAGTCTTACATTTTTACGAACTTTTTAGTCTAATAACACCTAAATTACGAATAGAGAGTATGCAAGGTAAAGGAAAGGTTTGTCTTGTATAACAATTGTTGAGGCTTGGACTACTAAGTCTTCTATACCCACTCTACCTCGACCCTAACCTTACGTTACCGCTTATTCACTTGATAAGCATAGCATATAACCTGCTAGTAACCACGCATTATGGAATGACCAACATATAGATGGTGAGTTTAATACTTAATATTGCGAATACACTGATATTAAAATAGTTTTAAGGAAGATGTAACCCATGAAGCACAGTTGGTATATGATACGTAAATATTAGGTAAATGTGTAAATATAACGTATTGGTGAAACCTATACGTACGTTATACGTATAATTTACAGATCCAGTTATACGTAATTTTTTTTTCATAACCTGCACAGATGATATTTTTTTAAAATTTCGTAAAAAGCCTCCCGTATGGGTTTCCCCAGTCCCCTGTAAGCAAAATTTCAGCAAAACCCCTCTCTGGTACGGTGCATTACCAGTCATTGAACCACACCTCTAAGCGCGGGGATTTAGCGCCTCCCTAAGCTCAAAAAGTGCCACTCTCCGCCTCACTGGATTTGATGAGCCATTTTCTCTTCAGTGATCCTCAGCGGGTCATTGTGGCCCCCGCACCCGGCGTGATCCAACAACTACGTATTGTATACCTATTTTTTACCATAGTGCATGATAAATTTTACGTATTATTTACATATCAGTGCTACATGGGAAGTGATGTAGTATTCCATCTCACCTTCCAGATGTTTATTTGCATTTGCCTCGTATATACTTCCCCTTATCACATTCTAGGTGTTTGTTATATGTTTCAGCATACCAACGTTGTGCTCAAGACCCAGTGTGCGCGGCGCGTACGGTGAGAGGCTACATGAGCAAATTTATTGAAAAGGTAGGAATACATTTTGAAAGCTACAGTAAGAAAATCTTTCAAAAAAGCTAAGTTCAGTCTGTTACAGTTTAAGAATGTTGTCAAATTGTGTCAGTCCTGAAACTCTAAAAACAACATACTTCTCTTATTTTCAAAGCATGTTGGTCTACTGTTTACCTATATGGTTTCAATCTTCAATTAATCATCAAAGAAAAGTTTTCAAAGTCCAAAAACAGCGGTTAGAGTAATTAACAAGGCAAAATCAAGAGCCCACTTATGAGCTATTTAAACAATCTCAAAAACATACAATTTTCCAATCTTTTTGTAATTATTGAGCACGTGAAATGTTGTATGAAAAATAAAGAAGAAATACTTGTAAATAAGTTTAATAATAGTTACTATACAAGAAGAGAAGAAATTATAAAATATCCTGCTCATACTATGAAAATGTTTCAAAATTCCCCATCCTAAAGACTAGTAAAATTATAAATACTTTAAACAAGAAATATAAAATTGTTATAGATGATAAAGATATACAATTGTTAAAAATAAATTATTACTGGCTCCACTTCTAAGCTTGGAAGAATTTTTTGAAGTTGAAATTATTAAGGAAGTGTGCAGCAAGACAAAATATTTAGGCCACCATTAGAAGATTGTTCGTGGAAGTTTTTATTTTGTTATTTTACTACTTTTTTATTATTATTTTTTAATTTGCTTATTTATTTATTTATTTGTATTGTTTTAGCTAATTTATTTATTTATTTTTCTTGTTATATTATTTATTTTTTGCTTGTTTTATCCACATTATTTGTATACATTTATTAAGTATTTCTGTACTTGCCTACACGTAAAATAAAGTTACTTATTACTGATTAATATTTTATTAGAGCTCTTTCTTTAAAATAAATGAAACAATTGTATTAAAAAATGAGTAATTATTTGAATTATTATTTTATCAACTCGAAACATATTGCATAACATTTATCTGTTGACAAATTAGAAAGTTGTGTTACTACAATACTATAGCTACCCGGTGGTCGCTACCAGTGATCCCTACAATACTGTCTTATGAATCCCGGTGGTCTAGTGGCTATGCCACTGGCTTGCAGAGCTTGAGGTTGCGGGTTCAAATCCCAATCATACGTTTGGACTTTACACCTCGGGTATACTCATACTGCGCTACTAAGCTACTTGAGGCAAATGAGTAGCTACTGGCCTACTAGTAGTAACCAGCACCCTACCTACCACACCTCATTGTATTGTGAACACAGGATTGCAATGGTGACGGGAAGGCGGATTGCATGGACTACGCGGCCAGTCACTTCAACGGTGGGTACAGCTGCAACGGTCCTCTGGACGCTGACTACTCTAAAGCTATGAGGAGCTGTTTGTCCCAAGTGAGCGGCCTCGCTAGGAACCAACCCTGAACCACCCTGCCTACTTACACCTCATCATACTGAATTTCTGTCGAAAAGACATTTCTCTACAGATTAAATCCTCTAAACTTATTTGAGTTTTCATACTTCTTCACAAATACCAAACCTATATTTTATTCCAATGGATAATGAATAAAAATATAAGTATTGTCTTCTAAGCCGCGCATGCACCATTATTCAATGTTATACTCTCGAGACTGAAACTGGGGCCAAAATGACTAGCAGCCTGCACGGAATCCTATCGAGCTTCTGCCCACGCGGTAGGGGAGCCATTTCCAGGTTAATCTTGGTAAGGTTACCTACTCGTAGTTGGTGAAAATGTAGACTGTCTATGAACAAAACATGAGGCAAGCAAAAATTGAGTGAGTTTCTTTCAAGTTGGTATTTTAATTTAGGAACGTTTACTACTTGTACGAGTGTAAATTAAGGTATTATACAGAGTGTTCATAAAAAGGTGTCACAAACTTTGGTCCTAGGTGTATAGGTCAAAATAAAGAGAAAATCAAGACGCAAAAAACTCAATCACACCCTTTATGAACACCCTGTATAAGGTTATACAGTATATTATGTACGTCACTTCGTTAACAATATAATATAGAACGGTAAAAGAAATTGGGCTCATTATGTTTTTCAGTAGGCCTGCTAACAAATTAAGCTGGCTTTAAATATTCTAAAAAACATTATTCCTCTCATCAAAAGCTTAGGGTGTCAAGTTCTTTCAACTCTCTATTCAACGAAACACGTCGTTGTTTTTCTTAGAACACATATTACAAAATTAATAATTTATTGAAACACCTACACATTAACATTTAATGTTTTTCTATAGATATTCTTTGGTTGTTCATTGTTAAAGAACCAGGTTCATCTTCGCTAGAAAGCATTGAGGAGAAACCTGTAAAACATAAGAATACCTGTCAATTTTTTGACTCAGTGAGAACTTAAAGAGGGCTCATCCAGCAAAAGAAAGACTGAAACTGTGGCTGATTAAACGGCCACTCTACTGCAGTATCAATGATTTTGACTGGCAAAATCAAATGCAAGTGTAAACATATCTAACTTTGTGACGCTATTATATATCTTAAAGGTCTGTAATAAAGAAAGTTTTCTCTGGGATTACAATCGGTTGATATTAAACCTCTCTATTTTGTATGATTTCTTTTATTGATCAGGTTCAAATCAAGGACTGATGAGACTGATTTCTATGGAAGTCCTGAAATTACTTAGACATAAATATGATCTGCAGATAACAATAATATTTCTTCTTTTTCTATTAGCTAAACCTTAATAATTTCTTCAAGTCTAGTTGATTCATTATAAGTTTTGATTTATAAGTTTCGATCATGGTGCTCAATCTTTTTTTAACGTCAAATTTTAATTAAATGCAGGCGAGTATCTGAACGTGCGCACTAACGAAAGTTATAATGCTTGCGACAGTTCGTCCAGACCCCTTGTTTCCTGCACCGCAAATTTGGATTATTTTAAAAACAGGTTGAGAATAGTTAGAAGAAGTATAAATTATTTAAGCTTCATTTCAACAGGTTTTATTTTCTAAAAAAGCAACATAAAGAAGTGTTTACCCCTAGACTTGGCGGGCTTGTGTTGGCCGTTGGTGATGTCACGGTGCAAGGCCACTGTACGCTTCTCCTTGTCTCGATCACTAAACACTCTCATACTCTGAGAACCCTCCAGTTCTCTCACTCTCCTCTCCATCCTCATCAGATCCATCTGCTTCAGCTCCAGCAGACTGTACAGCTCACTCATCTTCTCCTGACGGAACGCTATCTCGATCTACAGACAGACATTTTCAGTTGTGACATGACTCTGAGCTCCTCCAGTTCTCTCACTCTCCTCTCCATCCTCATCAGATCCATCTGCTTCAGCTCCAGCAGACTGTACAGCTCACTCATCTTCTCCTGACGGAACGCTAGCTCTCGATCTACCTGCAGACAGACATTTTCAGTTGTGACATGACTCTGAGCTCGTCCAGTTCTCTCACTCTCCTCTCCATCCTCATCAGATCCATCTGCTTCAGCTCCAGCAGACTTGCAGCTCACTCATCTTCTCCTGACGCGGAACTGCTCTCGATCTACCTGCAGACAGACATTTTCAGTTGTGACATGACTCTGAGCTCGTCCAGTTCTCTCACTCTCCTCTCCATCCTCATCAGATCCATCTGCTTCAGCTCCAGCAGACTGTACAGCTCACTCATCTTCTCCTGACGGAACGCTAGCTCTCGATCTACCTGCAGACAGACATTTTCAGTTGTGACATGACTCTGAGCTCGTCCAGTTCTCTCACTCTCCTCTCCATCCTCATCAGATCCATCTGCTTCAGCTCCAGCAGACTGTACAGCTCACTCATCTTCTCCTGACGGAACCTAGCTCTCGATCTGCAGACAGACATTTTCAGTTGTGACATGACTCTGAGCTCGTCCAGTTCTCTCACTCTCCTCTCCATCCTCATCAGATCCATCTGCTTCAGCTCCAGCAGACTGTACAGCTCACTCATCTTCTCCTGACGGAACGCTAGCTCTCGATCTACCTGCAGACAGACATTTTCAGTTGTGACATGACTCTGAGCTCCTCCAGTTCTCTCACTCTCCTCTCCATCCTCATCAGACCCATCTGCTTCAGCTCCAGCAGACACAGCTCATTCTTCTCCTGGCGGAACGCTAGCTCTCTGTCTACCTGCAGACAGACATTTTCAGTTGTAACATGACTCTGAGCTCTCCAGTTCTCTCACTCTCCTCTCCATCCTCATCAGACCCATCTGCTTCAGCTCCAGCAGACTGTACAGCTCACTCATCTTCTCCTGGCGGAACGCTAGCTCTCTGTCTACCTGCAGACAGACATTTTCAGTTGTGACATGACTCTGAGCTCCTCCAGTTCTCTCACTCTCCTCTCCATCCTCATCAGACCCATCTGCTTCAGCTCCAGCAGACTGTACAGCTCACTCATCTTCTCCTGGCGGAACGCTAGCTCTCTGTCTACCTGCAGACAGACATTTTCAGTTGTGACATGACTCTGAGCTCCTCCAGTTCTCTCACTCTCCTCTCCATCCTCATCAGACCCATCTGCTTCAGCTCCAGCAGACTCTACAGCTCACTCATCTTCTCCTGGCGGAACCTTGCTCTCTGTCTACCACCACAGACAGACATTTTCAGTTGTGACATGACTCTGAGCTCCTCAGTTCTCTCACTCTCCTCTCCATCCTCATCAGACCTCTGCTTCAGCTCCAGCAGACTCTACAGCTCACTCATCTTCTCCTGGCGGAACGCTAGCTCTCTGTCTACCTGCAGACAGACATTTTCAGTTGTAACATGACTCTGAGCTCCTCCAGTTCTCTCACTCTCCTCTCCATCCTCATCAGACCCATCTGCTTCAGCTCCAGCAGACTGTACAGCTCACTCATCTTCTCCTGGCGGAACGCTAGCTCTCGGTCTACCTGCAGACAGACACAGACAGGTGTAACATGACTCTGAGCATCCTCCAGTTCTCTCACTCTCCTATCCATCCTCATCAGATTCATCTGCTTCAGCTCCAGCACACTGTACAGCTCACTCATCATTTCCTGGCGGAATGCCAGTTTACAGAAACTGAACTTTTAGTTTCTACAACGTAGTTTTATCTACAAATAAGACTGCTCAAATGGAATTAGACTTGTTATCCTTATACGAGTATTATTTATTACTTACATTGAACGGATCGAGGAAGCTTCTATCTGTGGTACTCATGCTAGCCATATAAGAAGGTACATTACTTGAAAAAATGTCATCTCCCTATAAAAAGAAAAGCAAAATACAAATCTTGTATACTTTCTTAGTAAATTTAGGCATGGTTTTACAGTATCAATAGAGAAGTTTCTTGAATCATAAATGCCTAATAAACCCGTAAGTGTGTTTGTGGCCGTTTCAATCTAGCAGTCAATCAAGGATAAATATTGTTAAAATTGACTAACAAAGCTTCTTCGGAGCTCCAATTCGTCCCAATTTTATGTCTAAGTAGATAAAGTAAATACAATGACAATCGAATTGATTTGATTAGATTTGATTTTAAGAATATTAAAGATATTTCTTAAAGTTCCTTGTGTTTGAAACTACACCAAGTGCCACCAGTGTACTGAACGGAACCAACTTCATCGAGGGTCGCTCCTCTATCAACACAACTCCTGAAACCCCCAATAGTCGTAATCTTTTACTCACGTACAATTCGTGCTAACGCATTCATACCGAATGTTACCTTGTTGAAGTTGATGGTCTGATTCTCGTAGATGACGGCGTGAAGTCTCTCTATGCACTCCTTCTCGCTGACCTGCTTGTTCTTGAGCGTGGGCAACAGCTCGTCCCGTGTTTGCAGCGCGCGCTTGTGTTGTCGCATCAGCTGATCTCTCTGGTCCAGCTCCAGCGTCTTCTGCGCCACCATCTTCTCCAGCTCCACATTCTCGCCGGTCATGTCTTCCAGCGAAGAGCGCAGCTGCTCAACCTGAGCGCAATCGGTGATTGGTATCAAAGTTATGCGTAAAGTGATTTTTGCGAATTTAATTGAATTTCTTTTTCTAGTGTGTATTTTGGCAAGGCTAAAAGATCCACCACTCACCTGTGATTTAAGGACAACTTCATGTTCGCGGGTCTTTGACTGGAGATCGGCGACTTGGTTAAGCAGAATTTCCTCCGTAGTGGACCTGGAATCACAATCGTGTTGTCTTGTGGTTATACTCCAGCGTTTGTTATATTTTTGATTGCACTTTGCTCTTTCGTATTCTAACTTCACATTGTGAGTTTTACTTGTTCTTACAATATATTTAATCTTAGTCATCTCTGAACTAATTCTAATTTTCATTCAAAGTAGTTTATCTCTGTTTTCTAAATATTTTCCCTGTTAGTCTCTTAAAACATTACCGTCCTGGTTGATTTTTAAATTTAAAACTGGTCTCAAGTTAATTAGGGTTTTAATACAGTATATTTAGATCCAGTCTATTCAACATAGTTTTAATAAAATATGTGCTGTTGATCTTAATTGAACTCCTGGTTAAGGTTGACTGCATTTTAAGTTTACCCATAATCCCAAGCAAGTAACTCCTCTTTGGTACCTTATAGTATTATTTTATCAGTATGTTAAATAGTATATTTCATCACTAGGTCCTAAAGTGACACTCTTGGTGGAGCCAAGAACGCTAAATGACCGAGGGTCAAAAAGAAACTTTAGAGACGAGTGATGAATAATACGTTTTGTCATGATGCAAATAATAATTATAAATAAAAGTCAATAAATGTTTTAATATTATCAAGAAACTTAAGTAAACATTGTTTTAAACTCAGCAGTCTGAATCATATTGTTTTGAAGAAACAGCTGTTACACTGATTTACTATACAGCTATCCTGAAGAGTTATCCTAGAAAGCGGTGACCGCTACATTACGGCCGTAATATGACGGCTAGTTTTGTTTTCAATACAATCAGATGAGAGTGGTTTTCTAGAAAACGGTGGTCGTAAAGTAGCGGTAAAAACTAGTTAAGGTTTTTCTCACCATTTGTTTTGTAGACATAAGACTAGCTTGTCCATTACTACATACGTAAATAAACTTTGACAACAAAAGTTGTGTTGGTTTACATCTGTTTAAATATTGTATTACGTCCACCGTCAATGTTGCGTTCACCGCTACATTACGGCCGTAATACATGTATAGCAGTCAACGCTTTCCTAGGAAACTATAGCATTAGTCAGTCTTAAAATTCAAAACAGTCATAACATACCTGTTAAATCAGCTGATGTACTTGCCACAAAAGGAACATTAAAATGTTTGATTTGTCTCTATAAAACAATAAAACAGCAGCTTTAGACACAGGCATTGGAGTGCCAAAGTGTCACTCGACCTCGTGTCAAAAAGTGATGAAATATTCGATTTTCTCTCTAGGGAGAAAAAGAACATCAAAACAATTCTTTATTTACCTGGGTTTAAAAGTGACACTTTAGAAAAGCTGCTGTTTTTAGAGCAAAATGACCAATAGTAAGATATACTTCCAACTCACTTTTCTTTCAGTTCGTGCTCCATTCGGTTAAGCTCTTTCTTTAATTTTTGTATTTGTAAATTTCGTTGTTGCAAGTCTTTATTGACGTCCTCCAAAACTATTTTTGAGGTTATATCTTGATTGTTCTGCAACAACATAGGAAATATATAGACCTTTTCTCGAAGTTGTATATTGCGCTTCAGTTTGTATAACTAACAGATCTACTCCAGTACCAGGTAATCTGTTCAGTCTTAAATAAATAATAAATATTATCTGTTCAGTCTTTTATGTGTAATAATTAAATATTTTTAAATAGATATGTTACACAAGATACATCTCAATCGTCAAATAGTATCAACAATTCCACTCTCACACATATAGATCTCATTGAAATTTGAAAAGACACATGCATCTGTATCATCAAACAGGATAACTATCGGATTAGTAGGGCAAATAGTTCAATAATAGAGTGTTATTTTTCTCAGACTATTGTAGTAAGTTTGCCATTTGTTTTCAGTGTTTATGTAGCTTTGACTAACCTTTAGTTCAGGGTAGGTTTCAGGAATGTACGCTTGGAACATGGCTAATTCGTTATCTGCGTCTAAAAGCTTTTTGTTCTTTGCACTTAGTTCTTCCATCAGCTCGTTTCTAAAACAGGGAGTTTGTACCAATCAAAGTGGTAATACCGAATACGTATGGTATACTATGTACTACCATAACTACTTGTTCGTAAAACTCAAATACCTTTATTCAGAAAAAGTTACAATGTTTGCATGAAGTTACCAGTTACAGATTGTCCCCTCTAGAAAGCGAATTAAGTACTATTATGTTAAGCCAGAATTACATATTTTATTTATTATATTACATACGTTGATATTATTGTTTGTATTTCATTTATTCTAATGATATTTAAAAAAACGTTTTGTACCTATACATCATAAACTTTATGAAATTGAGAAGCATGTGTGTTAATATTTTAGTGACATTGTTCACCGATATGATATTGTGATTTTTTAATAATTTAGACTAATTTATTATTTTTCGCGTATGCGATCTAGGAAGTTTTTTATTGATGAGGAGGTTGGTTGTTTTTTAATTTTAAACAACGATTTTAAAAGTAAATAGGTACAAACACTTTAATTTTTGTATTAAAATATAATATACCAATAAAAAAGTGTACATCTACGGTATGTTTTAAAATTTTCGGCTTTTAATAGCTTATTATTTTGTGAAATCATTATATTATTGAAAATCTGACAACTCAACTTTCTGGTCACAATCCAGATATCTTGGTCGAAACCAAGAAGATTTTTGGTAATAATAGTAGATGAAATAAATCATCAAATAACTGCGTATCAAAATAATTATTGTCAGGAAGAAATTTTATTTGTTCAGCTTAAAGTCGAAAAATATACGAGAATCCGGATAAATAAGGGAAACAGAGATCGTGGACGCATACGATTTAAAAATATTTTCCTAATTGTATTTTTTTGTAACCCTAATTTCAAAATGAAATGCAAAATTTAATTAAGAAACTTACCTTTGTATTTTAAGATCATCACAAGAAGCCTTTGCTGATCGAAGTTCATCCTTCAATTTCTCACTATCACAGTTTCCAAATGTAATAAGATTGATTACTGTCCCAACCTTGGTTGTTTTGCCTATAAACTTTTGTGCAACATGTTTGTTGGTAGATAACTACAATCTTATTCACTTGTAATACTAAAGCAGCTGCCTTACTAAAAATTAAAAGTTTCATTTTCTGCTGGGTTAACATGTTGTTAATGACAGGTTATAGGAAGGCTACATTTGTTTTGTATGGCCGTAGAATTTCAAACTGTTTCCCGATATTTTAAGAGCCAAAAATAATAGAAAAACAATGCAAAAACCGTGCGTTCGTATTTAGAATTGCTACCGAACCATATTTGATGTTTAAAACCTATTCCCACAAAAATAGTACAAATGGACCTTTAATTAAAATTATTGTCTTTTAATACTTTTGTATGTCAAATAAAATTTAAAACATCAATCAAATGAAATAATTTTTGCTGTACGTATATAGTCGAACGTATTTGCTGTACGCACCATGTTTTATTTGGAAATAAACTATGAGTATATGTTCATTCATTCTTATATAGATTCTCGCCCTTCGCGGGCCCGCTTGGGGCTAAGCCCCTCACCCTGCGGCCTCGTATTTTGGGGGCATTAGCAACTGTTTTGCCGCTATGATACATTGAGAGTGCATTATATGCTATTAAGAGTGGTCGGTGTCTTAAAGAAAATATTATAAACCAGCCAATATAAATGAAGAGCTAACTTACAAATCAGTTATGGTTTGTTTGGCCTCATTGAACTTTTTCGAAATCTCTCGATGTTGTTTGGATTCTTTGTCACAAGCGATGCTCCTATTTCGAATGGCGACTTCCAAGGATTTGCATGCTGCTTCCATCTTTTTCATCTTTGCTTCCCATTCAAGAATTTTCCTTCGAGACATTTCGTTATCTTCTTTGTTTCATTTAAGTCTTTTTTAATAGTGAGCTGCACAGAACAAATGAGGCTTTTCAACAATCGAAATCGTCCGACTAAAAGAGTTATGTATTTATATTATATACACCACAAAATGGTTTAATATATTGGAGCTAATATAAGGGTTTATTGATGAATATATTAATCCTATGATTCTGTTATTGTAACAGACTCTCGTAAAACGTCACGATAAAGCTATAACGATAGAATGCTCAACACATACGAGTATTCTAGGGATCACGATCATTTCATTGTCCCGGGCCTGAGTCTTAAATACTGACGGCATAAATATCTCATTCCTCCAATATAAATCCGCTAAAAAGCCTGTTACAATGCCTCAACGTCGACATTACCTCGCACTTGTCCTGCTGTTCGACTTTAGCCCGCTCAGCGTTGTACATGTCCACCACCCGGTCGTGCTTGATCGTGATCTCTTGGTTCTGTTGAGACAAGAAGGCCACTTTGTTGTTCAACTCCTCGCAGAGTTTGTCCTGCGTCTTCTCCAGCCTGCTGTTGGCGTCCCTCAAGGCCTCGCACTCTTGCGCCAGACTCAATCCGTTGTGCATCACCAGGATCATCACCTTCTTCTGTTCCCTCTCAATCGCCTCGAGCTTTTTCTGCAAAAGCTCTCCTGCGCACAACACAAGGTGATGTTTGAACATTGTCATAAACTGAACAAGCTTTCTTTAATGCAGTTTGATCAAATCGGTCAAGTTCCTAACATCTTATATAACCTTCGTAGTTCCAATATAACGAAGACTCTTGACAAAATACAAATATGTAAAACACTCGGCAAAACTAAAGAACTATTAGAAGGGAACCACCGTTTCCAAAAATAGGCTCAATTCCAGAAATTACCTTCAGAAATATGAAATTGCTTTCAATATTTTACCTAACTATAAGATTAATGGTTGCTGCCAGGCATTTTACCTCGTCTTAAGAGTTAAGACTATACCTGTCTTTTAGCCTTTAAGAAGTTTGTTATGCGTAGTTAATTGGTAAACGCCAACGTTTAAATCCCTGACACAAAAATAAAATTATAAAACTCGTTGAATTAACCCAATTTTAAAAACCCGTACAGAGTACTTACTTACGCTCATATCTGAGTACGTATTGTAATTGTGCTACATACAACAAACTTCCTTTGCGTTTGGACACAATGAATTAGTAATTTTTGCAAGCCTCAATACATGCGTTATGCGAATCATGTACATTTTCTCTTATTTTAACTATAAATAAATACTTTAAATTCTAATATTATTAAACTCTTTATAACTACAGATTGACTAACTGTAGAGAGTCATCGGAAACTTGAATTACACATTACAAAATTACTAAAAATGTGGGTTCATTTTACGGTGCAAAAAAAGAAGTTTTTGTATATGAACATTAAAAAAGAGCTTTAAAAAGGGCTTAAATTAAATTTTACAAATGCTTAAAGTACGGACGATTGCATTGTTCTAGGTCGTATCGTTTGGTACATACAGTGGTCGTATGATATCGATCGGTCATAATTATGTGTGAGTCAGCCAATGAATCAATGTTATTTCGGAAAGTACGAGTATATAACAGATTCAATGATACAACCTATGGTTCAAATTGAGTAAATGTGCAGAATGTAGATCTACCGTACCTTCGCCTGGGATGGAGTAGAAGAATTTGACGACCTCCTCGTACGCGTTGAGTGAGGGGTCGGGTACGTTCATCCTGGCCAGTGAACAGTGACTCGTGGTCAGTTTCATGGTGACCAGGTCACTGATCAACTGTAGCCATAGCCGGGTCACGTCCCCCATCTGTTTCTCAAACCCTTCCAGGTACTCAGGAGATCCTGGTCGTCGTAGGGTACAGAGGGAACAGTAATAAATAAAACTGATTAATGAAGTTATTCATTACATTAAACTAAGTAGTTAAATGTCAAGCATTATGCGTTGCTACGGAGAAGCATAGGCACCCTAATATATACCCAGTATTCCCCAACAATCTGGAGACTGTGGAGTGTGGTCGACTCCTGTAGCAACACATCACGCACAGCGGTCAGTACCATGATCGGGTGTTTGGCGAGTCTATTGGTATAATTGAAGGTTTAATGAAGGGTGCCCGCAAGATTGGCCTGCTTCTTTGTAAAAGGTAAAAAGGGAACATTTCTCTTGTTTAACGAGGTCAAGTTAGGACTGCAAAGTTAGGACCGATCAACCTCGACCTTTACCTAGCGTTACCGTATAGTGACATTACAAATCTAAGTGGTGACTGCGGGGGATCGAACTCACGCCAGCGGAGTGATCAGCTCCGGAGTCGCGCTCGATACTAACCCGCCACGGGTCCACTAAATTGTTGTACCATGTGACATTGTGACTATGTTGCTACAGATTCTTAGCGTACTTGACTGTATATCGAAGCAGTCGAACACTGATCACTGTCTCTAGATTTCAGGGCACTACTTGGCAACGTGAGACACATTAACTACACTCGGGGAGCTACGGTACGATAAGTTTATATTTTGATTTTTGAACTCATGGAGTTGTAATTTGTTGCTTTTTGAAAACTAAAAATGTACTTAGAAAACCTGAACAGTGGCCTACTCGGCTTTGTAGGCTTCGTTCATGTAGATTGAGTGAGGGAATACCGGTTCTGAATATCCCAGCTCTGATGGAAATAAGAGTTCAATGAGTTCAATATAAGCCGTGCTTCAGTGATCCCACCATGGAAGCAAATGGAAGTAACGAAACTCTAGGTAAGGACCGACCAATCAACCAAGATAAAATGTTGAGTAGCCACTGGAGGCTTTTGAACAGAGTACTTTTGAAGCCCCTAGTCATGTTTGTGTCACCAAAAGACTAGGTGCTAGCTAATTTGGACCCCGATCTGAAGAAGTCATAAACAATCTAAAAATAGACGCGCCATCGTAATTGGTGGTCTAAAACATCTTTTAAGTTGGCAAAAGTTAAAATTGTTCAGGATTACAAAAAATCATAAGCATTGAAAACGACAACTTATCAATGTTTGTACAGCGTCTTTATGATACACTCTCAAACGTGTGTCTCTAGTGTGTGTCTATACGCTTTGCCTAGTTTTCCCTACTAATCTTGATAGTATCCATTCATATTTTACAACTATAAGTATCATGTAACCAAACTGTATATTTATGAAGTTACGTTAAATATCTATACGTTACGTCAAAATGCTCACCTTCCGGGCGGAAAAATGATTTTTCTCTTACTAAGCCTTTCGCCAAATTCGGTGATTTCACCGGCATTTGTCTGAAAATCTCCAGTTCTAAAGGCTGAAGTGCCTTCGCGGGCAAAGAATTCTTCAGTTCATTGTATATAGTTAGCAACTGCCTCTAAAACAAATTACGAGCCAAATGTAGAAAACTTCGTAAGCAATTCAAAAAGTTTTCTTGATATGGTTCTACATAGGCACTATATTATAACTTCCTTTGATCCATAGCAGTTCATCAGAAACTCCATGAGACTACATGTGAATATAAATCGAGTTAAAATTAACTGAGTTATAGTAATGCTAAAATATTATACATGTACGTACATAAATAATTGATAAATAATTGAAATTTGTAAAGCCTTCTTCAAATTAATATTTAAAACGCAAAAATTACCGGTTTACACAGACTTAACCTTTACTCTGTGGAAAAGCCCAACGGGAAATTTAAAATATTTGGCTCACTCAAGACTGTTTACAAATTATAAACCTAATACGTAGCATTACCGTTTTCTCCAAAATCTCTCCGTTTGGAACAATTTTTGATTCATCCCTGGAGATGTCCAAACTGGTAGTCAGCATTGTATTTCCTTCGTTGTTAATTTTCTTGGGCGCTGTCAGTGAAACACTTGTTGGACTTCTTTCCCTCTTCATTTTTCTATCGTGAGGTAAAGAGTTCACTTTGGCTTGAACACTGGTGTACGGGCCTTTCATGCTCGAGGCCGGTCTCTTGATCGGCGGGCTGCTGGCGTTACACACACGGAAGTGTGTCTCTGGAATCGGTCCCGGCTTGGAATTCCACAGAGGAAGTTGTTTATCTGCGTGCTTGAGAGAAGCTGAAGTCTTCCCCCTGCCAGCTTTCTGAGACAACGTCACGGGTATCTTGGTGCTGGCGCGCACGGGCTGGCTCTTGCAGGAGGAAGCGCTCTTCGCTCTCACCGAGTCGTTGCTTCTTAAGCATGGAACTGCAACATGCATTTATCATTTGCTTCATTTTAGTATCAAAACTTTATAAAGTATAGAGTTTTCATCCTACCTACTTTTAGTCTGTTTGTCTCGTAAACTTATGTTACATAGAGATTTTTTGTAGAAATTATCCGGGATTATAGTTTTTGGCGTAATACAGAGTTGTCCAAAAAAAGTACTCGTCATTTTATAATACGTATTTCTTTTATTAGCTATACAAAACTGGCTTTATCTTTAAACTAAATGCTTGATCTGTTTTCGCTATTCAGTACGACATAATCCATATGTCTTAACATGTTTGCAACCTTTCCTGAACATTCTCGATGAGAGCAATCCATTAGAACTGATGTTATGTTTTGCTTCAGATGTTGAACACTTTGAGATGGTGGCCTGAAACCCTTTTTTTTAGTATTCCCACAATAAAGCATTACAAAGTGAAAGATCAAGACTTCTTGTTGGCTATGAGAATTCAGTTGAGCGAGACAATAGTTCCTGACCATACCTCAAAATATTAAAAATCTGAAGCAAAACATAACATAAGTTCTAATGGGTTGCACGCCTAGAGAATGTTCAGGAATGGTTGCAAACATACTAAGACACATGGAATGAGTCATACTGAATGACAAAAAACGTCAAAAATTTAGTTTTAAGATAAAGTCAGTTTTGTACAGCTAATGAAAGAAATGCTTACCATACAAGGGCGAGTACCTTTTTTTGGGCCACCCTGTACAATTTACCAGTACTTGAACATTACCTATGTCAATTAACAAACCAAGACGTTCTGACGATTTTCTAGACAATGTGAGTCCACAGTAAATACTAATAATTAAAACCATTGTTGCTGAAGCTATTTTCCTAGGATTTACACAAAAACTCCGGTGCGATAAAAAAAGTCACATGTTGAACTGTGTAACTTCCTTGTTTAAATTTGAAGTGTGTGTAATAATGTGTGTTAGTGGTGACTGTTAACTTAAAGCTGGATATCTAAAAGCATCTTTGAGCTTTATTTTCACGATGTGACAAAGGATTTGTGATAAAGACTATTATTAGATGAAAACCCCGATAAAGTCGTCTAGCAATGCAGTAATTAGATGTTGGGAAACATACGTAATTATGAATACATATCTGGATGTATGAGCTTTCGTATCTTTGAAACTGTATGCAGAAGATTAACCGTGTTGACACCATTTTGTGGTGTCACCAAAGAAAACATTTCCACATAAGCTATAAGCTATAACTGGTTAAACCCCTCGCCTGTAACAATTCACCCTCTCAAACGTCTACTAATAAGAAATTCTAAACAGCACCTTACGAATGGGCTGAGGTAAAAATCATTGTTATAAGCAAAGACTGTCCAAAATAATGTAAATAAACCACCGTTCCTGTAAAGTAATAATGTTTGGCAGCGCTATTTATGCCCATGTAACGTAATTAAGGGGTTTCAAAACATCATTAACCATTTAAGAACAACCCTGTAGATCACCCACCAAAAGAAGGTGTTAATGTTCACAAATTAGTGATACTTTTGTGATTTCACAAACATACATGTTTCGATATATCTACTTACAATGGATCAAACGTAACATTAACATAAGTTTTGTGTAAATGCAAACATTCTACTTACGAGGTTTTGGGATACTTGACTTCAACTCAGTCTTGGATAACATCTTTATTTTTGGTTTGCTTGCTGTAGATGCTGTAGATGCTTCAGATTTGTTCATGGTTATGCCTCAAAATATGTTTGATGTCGTAGGTGAACACTGAAAATCCATTTATTATTTAATATAAATGAAATTATTTTGAAATATATTCTATAAAGATCAACCACGTCATTGGTTGTGGACGCATTGTTCAATTTATTTCTACTAGTCTTTTGCCGTGCGATGTGTGTTTCGACTATGCATATGAACTTTCGTGTAAACGTTACTTTTATATATTATAACTTAGAAAACCACCGATGGACCAAAAATACGAAGATATGCTGTAAACCTTGAGAATCAGCATTACATTAACAGATGAGGCTAGAAACTTCAAGGCGGGAAATTGCACTGTTACGTGAACTTTGTTTAAATAATGTTTAGAGTCTATAATTATATACTTACATTGTATCTTTAGTTCACAGGCCACAAATTTTACACAAAGCAATAATAATAACCAAGAATAATTTTAAATATACTCCTAATTTTTATGTTTGTTAAATATGGCTATTCACTAATAATTTTTGGCACACACTAAAAATTTCCTACACCTTCGAGCGTAAAGATAATATTATTTTCCCAAAATAACTTTAAACCAGCTGTTACATTGTTTATAACATTAGGCAATACACTTTTAAAAGTTGTATGCCTTGTAGATAGCTGGGCCATTATATATATGAAAAGAATACTGTATATGAAAACGTCTACAGTACAAACAGAGTAAAAATAATATTGTTTTTATTAGATAATAATTCATGGTAATCATTTAAATAATGCATTATTTGGTTGTAATTCCATAACAAAAGCCTATTAATACTTTAAGTAGTTCAATCCAAACAATTTTAAGTAAAACTATGCTTAATATTAGCAAATTCACATATAAAATATACCGTAGCTAATAGTTTTTTGGAAAAGATTCACTCAGGGATACTTTTAATATAATTATAAGTAAAAGAAAGTACATTACATGTAGTATAGTATGATGGTTTTATTTTACATGTGCCAGTTTCAACGGAAAGGCCATCTTCTCCACATGTAAGTACATTGTATAGGATTGTTGTAAAATCCACATTGTACAGGAAACCATAGACATAAACATTTAAAGTCAATGAGGAAACTAAACTGTTTCCACGTGCTGTCCGTAGTTTGTATGCTAAGAATGTAGTATAAATTCAACCTCACACCATGTTTTCTGATCATTCCTGGATTTATGCTTTCAGTAGGCTACCTATTGAACTCATTGAAGTTTCTTTGTTAATACTCTGTCCTTGACATTGACTCCATCAAAGAAAGAGCTAGGAGTGTAAACCCTAATGTCTGGGGAACTTACACGGTACAAGCAAGGAATTGGGCATTTTTCGGGTTATATCAAGATTTAAGGACAAGTACGTAAAGTTCAAGATAATGAAGAACGAGATTATTGGAATCGTAACTCCGGCAATGCTCAGAAACCCCTGGTGCAAGGTTGAATTTAGACTACAAACCTTGCGGGAAACTCCGGAAAGCATGCATGTGGTCGTGGAAATGGTTTAATTTCCTTGTAACATAACTTGTAAAATAACGAATACCAATAATGTTTTGTCTATTGTTAGTTCGAATTTGCTACCTAAATAACAACTCCCAAGTTTTTGAGTCAATTGGCCATTCATTTACTCAAATGTGTCCAACTATTTAAAGCCACCGTGTATATTGATCATATTCAATGTCCGGGTCAATGGTCCTTGTGTGCGTGGAAGATGACCTTATGGTTGAAATCTGTACGTGTGAAATAAAAATGTATGTACTTTATTGTTTTATATGTAGCTATTAATTTATATCGCAAGATAGAACGAAACAGCGCATACTTACTTACTTGGATACTTGTTGCCTTCGTCTTTGACCGTAGATAACGGATTGACTGCGTCATTGAAAAATGTTTATTGGAGGCTAAAACTGACTGATTGAGATCGGCTCAATCTGTAGCTCCTGCAGCGAGTACAACTGCCTATGAACCAGGTAGTCCCTCATCAACTTTTTGTACTTTACGATGTTTAGTTCACGTGCTTCAACCGGTAACGTATTGAAGATCTTCACAGCAGAGTAGGGGAAAGCCTTTTGCGTGAAAGTAAGTCGACACCTCGGGAGGTCTATGTTATTTGCAGACCCGCGTACTGTGGCTGTGTAGTTCGCCTCTCATTTCAAAGTTGTTTATATTTCACTCATTTTTATATTTCATCAAAATCAAACCAAAGTTACTGTTTGTAGACTTAAAACCCCTTTTTGTTGAAAGCCCTCCAAAAAAAAGGTTTCGTAGTCCGATTTTACTGGTTAACGGACTCAACCCAGATATTTACAAAAGGAACATTTGTACCAAATTTTGGGAAAATCTGACAAAACATGCAACCTCTAGAGATGATACACATATATACGAAATGTTGAAAAATGCTCACGTGTACTGGGGGTCAGGATTGATGTTCATTTCATGGGTCTTACCATGCTTACGGCATGAATATCTCATTTTTCCAGAGGAAATTAAATAAAAAGATGTACTGGACTAAAGCTGTCAAAAACTCCATTCTGCACTAACAATTTTCCATTATGTCCAAAATCGATCACCAGAAACAAAATTCTAAAGCGAGAGCAGCTAGTTTTTCCATAATATATTTATACTCTTCTTACAAACAAACAAGAAAAAAGTCTACATTTATATTTATGTAACTGCAACCACCCTACAGGTCGCATTTTGGTGGGATTTTCACTTCAATTAACAAGCTGGAAATAATACACTCCTGGACAAAACTTACGCACCACTCGTAAAATGTCAAACAATTCGTAAACAAAGATAAGCATAATTAATTTTCAAATCATATAACAATATTGCATATATCTCTTTGTCGATGTTTAGTTAAATTAAATATTTACTTGTGTTTAGTCCAGAAAACTTTCTAATTTTGAAATGAAAAACGGTTGTTTAAAATTACAAGAAACAAACTAAGCAGTGTGTTAATTTTGTCCAGGGAGCGTACTACAAACATAATTAAGTTTTTGACAGTCAAACTAAATGGTCAGCATTCTTTCCACGCAAGAACAGATCCGGGTTCAAGCTCCCGCTTGGTCCCCAAATTAGTGGTTAATGTACTTAAGGAAAGAGGGAAGGAAGATTGAAAGAAAAAAATTGTCAACAAATACACCTTTAATAAACATTAATTCACAAATACATGTATAAACTTATACATAACTACATCTTAACTTCATCGATAACATCTTTGTTGCATATCTTAAGCAGTCTTTTTTACAACTAGCTCCTCCTATTGAAAACAATATTCAAAACTAATATAAATGTACTTATCTTTCAAAACCTGAAAAGTAAATTATTGTGTTGTTTGTTAAACACAGTACATATAGTGTAACTTTCATTGACAGGCTTGAGGACAGGTCCAAGACATAAATAGCTAAATAGATAATAGCAATTAATAAACAGATAATAATACTAACAATAGTAAAGAATTTTGATTTTAGGGTTTTTAAGTTTTAACTAGCCGAAGAATAGCAAAGATAAACTAAAATGCATACTAAATTATTTCCTATAATTTTCTACACAAATAAAAATAAAATAAAACACGCAACTGAGTGAAAAATAACTAAGGTGAGCACACGTGTTTCACTATCTTTAACAATTTTAACTTACATGTAAACTTGGAAATCTATTCGACCATTACCAGCAATTTCATTATATTTTCATGTAGTATCGACTGAGAGCTTGTAAACACAAATTTTAGAACATGATTATTGGGGTAAATTAATTACTAGTACAATTTACACATAGCTCATCATGCTTTTTTCTGTGAAAATAAAATGGTTGAACATAGGGTTAAAATTAAAGGGATTCCATTAAAACTCAATGGAAATACAATATAAACTGTCCAGAAAGTAAGTTCTATTCAAGTGTTTTAAAATGCCTAATAATTGTTAAAATGTCTTAATATTGTAGTGTTTTGTTAATATTATTAGTTTTTTTGTGGATAATTTAGTTCACAGAAAGGGCTACTTATTGCATACACAAAGGAAAAAGAAAACTATGAAGTACCCTGAATATTTTAATGTGACACTGCTAGTTTCAGGCCTAAGCCCTGTTAGTATTTTATTAACTATACCTTGACATGTTTGCAATTAATATCAAAGCACCAGTTTTCTACACTAAAGCAAGAAATTTCGCCCCACCACTGTCCTTAAGGAATAGCGGACACAACCATCTATTAACTTTGGTAAATTGGAATAATATAAATAGCGGCCAATTCGTTTTGTTATTTAGAGCTCAGAAAACCAAAGTTTTAAGCAAACTGAATGATTCACAATGCACAATTGCAGCTCTACCTCCTCAACGATCTGTACAGTAATACAGCTTTTACAGTTTTTAAGTAGTAACTGTGGCTAAAGCCATATTTTTTAAGGTTTGTTATAATATGTTAAATTTTGAACTGTCAATACTTCAAAACTATTATTTTCATGCCCATAGGATTTTATTCCAACAAAGACTTGTGTTTTATAAATAGGATTAATTTATGAACTAAATGAAGTTAATGAATCGAATACACTAAAACTGTTTTAACTTTACTTATTTTAACTTTTTATTTTTTGTATTTTTGATTGAATAAAAGTTAAAACTGAATGAATGAAAAACGTGCTTGAACCTAACTATTCAAACAAACTGCAAAATAATAATTAATATTCAAGTTTGTAATTTTGTTCACATGGTAACAGAGCCTGCGGTTCAGATTCCATTATAAAAAATTTCAACTACATCATTGGATTTTGTGGACCAAAAAGTCAGGACACTTAAGAAAAAACTACTTAGACTCATTGAAGAGATTGAAAACACTCTAAACTAAGCAAATTCCCTGGTCTCAGATGAAGGTAACACAACCTTAAAGAAACTAACGGTAGCTTTAAAAATTCTTTTGAAGCATGCAAAAAGAGTTCAAGACTTTGAAAATGAAATAAGCTGTTTTAAGGTATGTCGGCAGCAGCAGAGAAAGAAAATGAAAATACGATATAAGACTACTTTACATTTATTTTGGACTTAGACAAAATGACAGCTAATGAAAAGAAAACAACTAGTTCCTCAAATTCACATGAGAATCCTCAAGCTGGAAACATGCAAAATGTAGTTTTGCAAACTACTCTGAATGATCTCATATAGGAAAACTAAAAGATCAAGAAACCTTAGAAGGACCTCAAGTTACTAAACACGTAAAATAAAACTTTCTACAACCAAAGAAACTCTATAAAACCGTGGCAACTTTCAAAAGAGAGAAGTGCACATTTAAAGAACTAGAACAACGTTAAACAGTGTCTAGTGGTCTGCACAGAGACACAGTTAAAAGAAGCACCAGGCATAAGAAGAAAGAAAACTTTGACAACTCAGTTTACCGTCCTTGAGAGTGTGGCTAAAGCCATATTATTAAGGTTTGTTATTATATGTTAAATTTTGAACTGTCAATACTTCTAAACTATTATTTTCATGCCCACATGATTTTATTTATTTTCTCTCTCTACACTTTTGTGTTTTGACTTTTGTAAAAAGAATGAGTTTATGAACTAAACAAACCAAATACACAAAAAAACTGTTTCAACTTTACTTATTTCAACTTTTGTCGTTTTACTATTGGATTGAATATGAATGAAAAAACTTACTTAAACTTAACTATTCAAACAAACTATAAAACAATAATTTAATATTCAAGTTTTTTTTCACAGTAACAACTTAAATCTCTCTCTTTCTCTCTAGTTTAAATAACTGACTTGTTATTCTACGACAATAACATGCCACATACTTCAGATGTCACTCTCAATGTTCCTTGTTTATTTTTTACTCAGTTATAAGTTTTACCTCAGGTAAGCAGGGTTGGAAAAATCTTTCAATAATCAATAATTTAATATATTGGATTTTAGCAGGCTTGGGAAATAACTTCAAAACAGTAACTGATTAAAGTTGGTTACAGCTGATTATTACATTTCGTGAAATGTTTTTATAATTTACTTATTACCGGTATATTTTGTGAAATTTCAGCTACAGGGCTATATTATTTTGAGGCAGACAAAAGGTAAAGACCTGATAAGAACCATCTAAACTCTAAATTGTAATGCCTTGGTTGACCTTTATGGTTTAACTATTCCAGTAAGTTAGACTGATTTAAGATGGCTTAAAATTAAGTAGTTGGCTAACATAAGCAAAGCTATACAATACTTAAGTAAGCTTGCTCAAGAGACTCTAGCATTCAGTTTTATTTCATTGATTCAGAAGGGTCCACGGCGTCTAGTCACAAAATACTAAATACCCGTAACTTATCCTTCACAGCGCCTAAGTTCTAGAATGTCTCTTATGATTATAACTTATATTTTAATTTGAACAATAGTTTACAATAATTATATAATGTGATGAACTATGTTAAATGAAGACGGATTTAATATATTCTTTTTCCAAGGTTAGGTTGGTAAGAGGGCTGCTTTTGGCTACTATTGAGTGTAATGTTATTCTTTATGTAATTTTAATTGATAAACTGTTATGGTTACCCACATCTTGTTACTGAGTTTCAAATGTAATGATTCAATTACAAGATTTCAAAAAATGTAACAATTTCAGTAACAAGTAAAACTTTGCAATCGATACTCCCAAGTCTGGATTTTTGATAATTATTGTAAATTGTTTCCCAATGCATTGATATCTAAAAATATTGGATCAGATATACCGCTATATGTGATGAATCGGATTACCGATATATCAAACAATTAATTATACTTGATTCATTATACATTCAGTTATACCAGTTGGGGCTCTCAGTCGAACTGCAGGTAAAACATTTCACAATAGCCTACTTGTCTATTTGATCAGATACGTAAAAGCCACAGTTGCATACATCTCTTGGAACGGCAGTACATTCAAGATCTGCGTTAATGGTTAGGAAAAATTACAATGTTTGTAAAGTTACACAGCGTTGCAAGCTCAAAGTCACAACTTTTCTTTAAACATAGAAAAGTTAAATCTACCTAGCAAAAAGTATTAGATGTTTCAAAGGCATTTGCTATTGTTGCAACTGGCAATAGTTTTATTTTTACTTTTCTTCATGTTTGATTTATTTTTTTCTAGGTTAAGGTGCCCAAGCTAAAGGCAGTCTAAGACATGTATACAGCAGATAATAGATTCTAAACCTAATACAATTCAAATACAATATGGTGTAATTAAGAAATATTCGATGCTGTACCAAGGTACTCGACCTCGGTTGTTAAATGTGTACAAATCAGGGCAAACAACTTAAAATAAAAGGAAGGGGAAATTAATGTATAGATTATACGGTTCAATATATAGATAGAAACTGTAGAAACTGATGAGGTGTATCAACACAAAATAATGTATCAACATATAATAATAAATTAGGAATCTAAAAATAACACAAGTGTGTCTTTAACACTATCAAAAGTTATTTAAAAACAATTAAAGTTTAAAGTTTTATTTAAAATTTTAGCGAGAAAAAAAAATTGCTTGTAAATTTTAATAGACAAAATTCAGTAATTAGAAGAAAATCAAAAGCAAGGTGTAACAAGTGCAGTTTACCTTTCCTAATTTTAACCTTCTACAATATAAAAAAGGACATTAACTGAAGACTGATTACAAAAATCAAAAATATTAATTCATTTGCAAATTAGCGTCTTCTACACCTATTTAAAACAATATTACCTCAAAGTTCATTCTTCGACGTTTGGCACTTTGAAATGGCATGGCACAAAGGAAACCTTCGAGTCAAAATAAACTAAAACATGCTTGAAAAAAGATGAAACTGTATCCACAATTGATTTGAAACTGTAAGGCAGCTATTTGTTAAACAAAGGAATGAGCCTAATTGTGTTCTAAGTGTACAAAGTGTATCGTAGCGAGAACAACCTAGCTACTTACCCATGTATAGTTTTGTTATGATAATAAATGGTTTTGGCATTCCTAAAGTCATAAGTACATATCACATTAAAACTTGCCTCAAAGTAAGCCAACAATAGATTTGTCTTCTTAAACTAATTGTATATATTGTAAAAATAAGCTGTAACTAATAACAAAGACTGACTAATGTTGACAATGTTTTGGATTTGTGCCTACGTCAACGAAGCAAGTCGTAGAACGGATCTATAGGCTCTGAAACATTTTGAAACCAGATTAACACAAACAAGAGGTGGAAGAAACTAACTAAATCAAAATCCAAAAATACTTAGTGATTAAAAAATATAAACCAACAACCTCAACTTAATTAGAAAAACAGACTTTTTCTGGCCATTTCAGGAAGAAAACTACTCCTCGACGTTTCGGGCAGTTGAGAAACTCCACCCGTTCTCAAGGGCTTAACCTCAATAATCTAAACTTACGCTACATTATGGATAATACTTAGCCTAACCTTAACCTAATAGGAAAGGATAAAATGAAATATTAACAGCTACCTACATTGTTAGAAAAATATAGACAGGAGGGAAATATTTACACAAAGAAAGCTTGAAATAGAAAAAAAGGAAGAAAGGTTTCTCACCAGGATGGCACTCTGGGTTTTACCAGGCTAAGTGGTTAATATTTCATTTTGTCTTGTCCTTTTAGGGTTTAGGCTAAGTATTATTTATAATGTAGCGTACGTTTAGGTATGGCCCTTGAGAATGGGTGGAGTTTCCCAACTGCCCGAAACGTACACAGTAGTTTTCTTTCTGAAGTAGTCAGAAAAGTCTGTTTCTTTAATTAAATTGATCTCCGCCACTATTATGAACTTTAAATCTAGCATTACCTCAACTTACTTCAAATTCCCAATTATTTTGGACAGTAAAAATTGATAACTGCAATAAAACCCTTGTTATGCAGACTTACTGGACTGCATACAAACAAATCCAACTTCACGACCTTTCTCAACTATTTAACATCTTGGGTTCTTTTGTATTTATAAGGAAGTATCTGAGCCTAAGTCATAACTCATAAACGTAAGTTACATAAATAAAGAAGCAACAAAATAAACCTTTCAATTAAAAATTTGCAAAGAATGATATTATTATTTTACTAATACTGCAAACAGTGGTCATCATGAAAAATGATAAATCTTTCCTTGTTGAAGATGATTTGTAATTATCATGAACTTGATAAAACCCAACTATTAAAAGTGTTGACATATGCAAATAAAGGAGAAAGTATTTAGTAAGCATGGGTCTTGGTTTGTATTTGAAATGAAAACAAACTCAAGATTTAAAAACTCTCCTGATACTGAAACTCAGAAGTACCTAATAAAGTCAAGCTTGGCTACCTAGAAAAAGTACAAGATTTGCCCAAATTCTAGTGTTTTGGGCAACTTTAGTGTGTTTTGAAAATTAATCAACTTTTCGGAAAGGAAGATGCAAATGGATAAAAATAGAGGAATAATACTGCTGAGCCCATTCTTACTTATTAATTTTGGGAAACATAACTTTACTGAGAGCTTTGAAATAACTATGTTTATGATTAAAAAAAAAGCTCTACTGGAAAAAATCTCAAACTTGAGGGCAAAATAAAAAGCTCAACTTGACTGAACCTAAAAACCACTACCCGACATGTCTAAAAAGTGTTGCTAAAAAAGTTGACGATTTGATGAGAATATCATCCAAGACAAATTTAATATACCGGATGTCCACAAAATATTAGTACAAGTATGATGCTTAATAACACACATTTAATGTAAAACTATACAAACTTCTTTGTTTGTCATAAAGTTATAACCCTAAAGTGTTGTTTTAACAGTTTAGCAGGTTTCCACATGAACTCTATTGGTGGCTCAGACAACATTTAGCCGGTGATCCAGTTTCATCCATGTGTTTCCAACATTTGATTTGTGACTTGAAAGAGGACTGCATTTATTTTTCCTCTGAGCTCAGAGACTTGATGCACTTGTTTTTCATAAACAAGGTATTTTATAAACACCACAAAAATTACAAGCCTAATGTCCACCATGTCTAATCTAGCTGCCTTCTCTTGATCAGACAGCATTTTAGTTTTTGAGGTTATAACAACAATGGACTTTGAAGAAACTTTATCATGAGGTCAGTACAGCGAGCCCAGCCACGACTTCATACGTGTAATAATATAACTGTAACATGCATTTAAACTTGTACTAATATATTGTTGACACCCGGTTGATAAAAGCCTACATAGCTCGTAATTGAAAGGATTTGGATGTCAAGTGCAATAAAACGTAAATATCCTTTTGGAACTGACCTGATCATTCCTCCAACTCCTCCTCCACATAGAAGTTGGTATCACAGTAGGAGGTGAGGATGTAGACGACTGCCTCGTAGGTGGCCATCATGATGGCGGTGTTGGGGATCTGTCGGATGAGCTGTGTGGCCAACCCTCGATACAAGCCACGATGCCCCTCCTCCCTGTACACCACACCCAGTGTCTGCCAGAACCCTCGGTACTTGTTCCCCTCCTCTCTCAACCGGGTCCTTGCCACTTCTACACAACATACAGTCACAACTCAAATAATGAAATGAGATCCTCTTTTAAGTGTTACAATAGTTACATTATACAACTTGGAATGTAATCCTCCCCACAGTCCATCTAGATACAAACGGAATACAACAGCTGACTGCAGCGTACGGTTATCACTACTGATAACAAAACAAAAGAACTTCTACTTGGACTGGACTAAAAAACATAACTTAAACTAAACACTTTCACTGGCACTGACCTCTATTCTAGGTGCAGCTATTTCTGCTCTATTACAAACTATGGTTAAAAAGTTTACATTAAATTGAATAAATACCAAACTTTTAGTTCTAGTTTTACTTTAGGTGTTTTAAAAAACCTATGGTTATTGCTCCTAGTTTCATAGAAAAGTTGTGTCTATTGCCACTTATAATGTAAAATTGCCTAAGCGTTTTAAAAATAAATAAATGCTGTACTGGAAAAACTCTCAAGTCAACGTATACAGGGAAAGAGCTCTCTCTAAAACCAGTTTTACTGATAATTCTTAAACTTTTATTTTGAGTCGTTCTAATGTTTTCAATTAAATATTTAAATGCTCCACCCCAACATATTATACTGTATTGTATTCGTGAATGGATTAGACAAAAGTACAAAGTGTGCAACAATGTTGAGCTGCAAAAGTTGTTTAAAAAGTAACATTTTCTTAAGTTAAATTTTAAATAACAACTTAACGTATGATTAGTATTTTATTTGTTCAACAGATTGTTTAGTTTTCAATGACAGGTTTTTTGGAAAAATATTAAAATAGTTTAACATTATATTTAACCAAAGTTGGGCAAGGTCAAATTCAATGAAACCTTCAAGACAAAAGATGGTTGAACTGTACAATTAATGGCTAATGATTTCAAAAGTGATGTGCTGATCAAATCACACCTCAGGTCAGTATTGCTGTAAGGCAACCCCTTCCACAGCCTGGACTAATATTTAGAAACTAAAACAATAAAAATATTTCTTCAGTTTGATCATATTAATTAAAACAGTACAACTTAATGTAAATTGCCATTGACTTTGTATTACTCATTAAAAAATTGATACATACAATTTAAGCCAACAAAAGAAAGAACCCTGCAAAGATAGGTATGAGCCCCACATCAACCCCAGCTCTACCACTATTATGAGAAACTTAAATGTACATGGGTCATCCAGAAATTAAGGAACAATTGTGCATCACACGCCCCACAGACCTCACCCCACTAAGAGTGTAAGCGCAGCTGCTAGCTCCATCCTTCGTCTACAGTTTGAGTGTAGGCTCATTGCTGTGTGATCACGCATCTCGTTTCCACAGTGATTAATAATGGCATCGACAATCGAAAACCCCGCTAAATGTGAAGTGCGAAGTGTCGTTCGTTTTCTAAACGCTCCTCAAAGAGGGTTTCAGAAGGGGAAACGATTAACTCAGAAGCCTACTGTGAAACCCTCGGACGACTTCAACGCGCCATCCAAAACAAGAGACGGGGAATGCTTTCAGAAAAATTGTTGCTGATCCATGACAATGCTCGGCCTCATGAATCTGCAAGAACACGTCACGAACTTCAACGTCTACGTTGGGAAAATTTTTAGTCATCCACCTTACAGCCCTTATTTGGTGCCAAGTGATTATCACTTATTCCCAAAGCTTAAGGATTTTTTTGGGTAGAAAACAGTTTGCAGCAATGAGGAACTCCAAAAAGGTGTGAAATCCTGGCTCAAGTATTTGACGGCAAATGAGTACAACATGGGTATGGAAAAACTGGTCCCATGTTACAACAAGTGTCTTGAAATTCAGGGCGACTATGTAGAAAAGTAGAGGAAGGTGCATTTGTAAATAATGTTTTGTGGTGATATCTTTTTTTTATTTGACCATGCCGAAACGTTCTTTACTTTCTGGATGACCCTTGTATGTAGATGAAGCTGAAAAAAACTTCTCATTGGAAAACATTGTAAATCTTTGTAGGAAATATAGCTTATCATTTCAATTTTAGATATACACGGTCAGGCAAAAGTGTGGAAACGGCTTTATAACTTTTTAACCAGTTTTTCAGCGCAACCGAACTCGGTAGACTTTATTACAGGAAACCAAAGTACCTTTTAATGCATACTGACACTTTGCCCCAGTTTTCAAAATGGGGGGTTGGGGGGTAGCCCCATGATTTTCATAGGGAAGCCCCATCGAATGACACCTCATTTTGAAGGTCTTAGAGAATATTGATGAATGCTGAAAATTAGAAGTCTCTATCTTAACCCAGAAAGAAATTGTGTCAATTTTAAATTACACAGCTTTTTATTAGGCGAAAGTGTGGAAATGCCTTTATAACTTTTTAACCAGTTTTTTCAGGGCAACCAAAGTCGGTACATCTTATTAAAGTTATCAAAAGTATCGTTAATGCATACTGACACTTTGCCCCAGTTTTCAAAATTGGGGATTGGGGTGGTAGCCCCATAATTTTCATAGGGAAACCCCATCGAGTGACACCTCATTTTAAAGGACTTAGAAAATGTTGATGAATGCTGAAAATTATAATTTTAACCCAGAAAGAAATGGCACCAATTTAAGTTGTACAGAATTTTTAAGGCAAATGTGTACGAAGAAACAAACCTGTATACAATGAAAAGTAACGTATTTGAAGGTTATGTCTCATTTTCAGCATTCGACAACATTTTCTAAGACTTTCAAAATGAGGTGTCACTCGATGGGGTTTCCCTTTGAAAATTATGGGGCTGCCCCCTTCAATCTCCCATTTATAAAACTGGGGCAAAGTGTCAGTATGCATTAAAAGTTATTTTTGTTTCCTCTAATAAAACGTACCAAGTTTGGCTGCGCTACAAAAACTGGTCAAAAGTTATAAAGCCGTTTCCACACTTTTGCCTGACTCTGTATATGCAAATTAGGCTGTTTAAAAACTTTTACTGTGTCAAGTGCACCGAGGCACTTTGCATTTAGATAGAAACAAATGCAATTTTCATGTTTTATCAATTATCGTGTTGATCTCAGTGACCATGTTAACCTATTCTCTGAAGATTGGTAAACAATTCTTCTGTCTGTCTGTCACCATCTCGGCAAGACATTCTAATCTATTGTTTCTTGGCAACACCTTCTATTAACAGCACGGATAAACAGTTTTCTGTAAATCGACAGACGTATTACAAAACATTGACATAGAATATTGTCATTGGTATATTTATTACCAAAGCTACTGCAGAAAACTACTGTAACTTGCAGACGTAAAAACTACTTGTGAATGAAAAATACCGATTTTGTCTTTTAGTTTGAATTAAATATTCAATATAACTGGTTAGACACAAAATAGCTGTAGAGGAGCTAACAATAGACACGAGAAAAACATATATTTACCATGTGGATAGCTGATACAGGAAGCTACGGTCTTAGAGACCGCCCCAGCCATCATGAACTCAAGGAAGTCTTGTGACGTCTTCTCATGTTCATTATAGTTGCCCCGAGACCGCCTAGCAATCAGCTGTGCCTTCAAAGCCTCGTATATCACAAAATGTATCACTGTCTCCGAGATACCATAGTATGATGCAGTGATTCCCTTATAAAAGCCTAGAATACCCTGCAACACATATTTGTATTTTATGCAAACTCTAACTTATGTGTTTTGAGTAAAAAAAACAGTTGCATGCATTGCTAAACTTGTTATAGGACTTATACATCTTTAAGAAAAATGCTTTCTTTTTTTAGGCCTATAGTATCTGTTGTTATATTTTTAAAATGACCTGACATATCGGAACTGTCATTGAGTTACCACAACACCATCCACAAATTTTGAAGTCAAACAGTCTTGTTTACAACATTTATTTTAATAAGGAGTTTAGCTGGGCCTTGGAACTGTTCTTCATGTCCTCCATGGGGAGGGAAGCTTTTTTCATAAAGCTCTTTTCAACTTGAGATTCACATTACAACCTGATTACTACTTATGAGAGTTGATAGTAGAGGCAACAACTGCCTTCTCTAGAACTGCCGTGTCTGCTAACAATTAGCGTAGGAATCAACAAGTTTAGCGTACCGTCTGTCGATATATCCTATGAATACATTGAGCTGCTGTGAGTCGTTGTCCACTCCGTGTGAAGTCCAGTTGAAGACGAGTCTTCACAAACCAGATAGGGTTGGTTGCCGAGCATGCCACAAATCCTGAACACAAAAATAAGTTCTTTTATTGATGGTATCGTGAAAAATCATCTTCAGACAACTGGAGAGGGTGAATTTAATTTTGTGAAGTACAATCTGCTTACTGAGCGAACGAAAATAATACTTACAGTTTAAGCTATGTAAAAAAAATTATTCATGCCCCCTCCCCCCAAAGGAGAACCCAAAGGATGAAAATCGCGCACCACCCTATAACATGATTGTAAAATATGTAAGTAAAATACTTTGCAAAATTTGGTACCTTAATCTAGCATGTCTTGATATCAGCTGATATTTGATACAAGCCAGCACACTATACAGGATAGTTGAAAAGTCCCTGACTGACTTAACATCTTTGGAAAAACGAAAGGTAGAGACACTGAATTCGCTACATGATTCCTAGTGTAGTGAGTTATGTTTTTATTGTAATTAGTGACCAGAAGACCCCACCAAGAAACCGCACACGACAAAACAGAAGAAGCTCTTTAATAAGAACACATGTTACTTTAAAAATTAAAATAAAAATCCTCGTGAGGAGAACGCAATGCAGCAAACTGTACCTCAATAGGTCAACCTTATTAACAATGTCTAAGCTTTAAGATTGAGAATTTTTAACTTTGAAACGCTGTCATTTCTGTGAGAGTCAATATTTTGAGCTCAGATTTGTGGCATAGGTATCTACTAACTAGGACCTTTATTTTGATGTACAACTCAACCTAGTAGTCCCTTCCAACAACCAATCCTCCATACATGTGTGGAGGCAGAAGAAAAGTTAATGGCTAGGACTAGGTTGAGATATACATCAAAACAAACTTCTCTAAATTATACAAAGCCAGTCTAGGAGTTTTTGTTGTTGCGTAGAATTGATTGTTGTATTGAGTAGAAAGAAAATATGATAAATTCAAATTTAATAAAGTCTCTGGCTCTGTGACAAGACAAAATAATAGTATTGTTTAAGGTTTAGGTAGGTCATCACAGCTTAATATTAATTAATTTATTTAGTTAATTTTCTTTATGTAGTATTTGAACATTACGTACTTGTGGTGGAAAGTTCCTATTTTTTCATAATGTTTGTATTGTATGATGACTCCAAAATGTATTGGCAATCAAGTTATTATTTGAATCATTGTATAAAAATAAAACTTGTGGCTAACGGGTTATGTAAACTTTCAAGATCTGTCATTATGTTTAGATGAAACTAAGAGAGAGATTTAGAGTAAAGGATTAATATGAGTACCGTAGCATGTTTGCCATCGCAAACAACAAAACACTTAAAGTATTAATATTTTAATCAATATTTTTGTTCTTATCTATATTATTGTCTTGATTACAATATTTACGACCTAAATTAAGCACCTTATCTAAATGTGAAGAAATACGGGATTGTGTTAAATCTCCTATTTTAAAATATGCAACCCTCAACATACCGGTAATTATTAATTAAAAACGGTAATTTTTACTTAATGTAGTATTTAAGAAGGAAATAAAATGGTGACCATGTGAAACTTATTACAGTAGAGTATTCATTGTCTGTCATTTACTTACAAATCTGACTGTACTATTACGGTGGTGTTTTTCATTTTTCCAGTTTCTTAAAATGTTTTTTTTAATTCATTTTGGTAGTAAAACCATTTTATTTCAATCACTACAATTGTAGTATTATATACATTTTTGTTTTGACTTTCTCTCACAAAACAAATGAAACAAAAATAAAACATATCTATATAAATAAAATAAGACTTTTGTCTGTACATTGCAATGAATCCATCGGTTTTTGGTGTTTATATACTTTGCAAAGACCGAAACTGGCGTAAAAAAAATTCCTGTCTGTCTGTAACGTTTTTAAGGCATCTTGGACTGCTTATATTCTCAAAATCAGCTGAAGCTATGGCGGTGAAACTTCGTTTAAGGATTATGCCCATTACGCAGTGTGTTTTTAGCTATATTTTATACCCATAGAACGTCCACAAAATAAATAGTGAGGGACCAAAGTGGGCACTGAACACGTATTTACGGTATATTAGACCGCTCATAACTGAAATTCGGCTGAAGCTATGGTAGTGAAACTTTGTTTAAGGGTTTAACCCAATACACAGTGTCTTTAGCTATATTTTGTATCCATACAACATTCACAAAATAAATGGTGAGGGGCCAAACCGGGCTCTGAAAAAGCTGGTATGGCGGGATTATATGACTCTCACTAGGTAGCCAAACATCGATAAACACAACTATGACTCTCACAAGGTAGCCAACACTTATCTATATAAATAAAATAAGACTTTTGTCTGTACATTGCAATGAATCCATCAGTTTTTGGTTATCTGGTGTTAATATACTTTGCAAAGACTGAAACTAGCGTCAAAAAATTTCTGTCCGTCTGTAACGTTTTTGAGGCATATTGGATTGCTTTTAAAAATTGGCTGAAGCTATGGCGGTGAAACTTTGTTGAAGGGTTTAGCTTAATACACAGTGTGTCTTTACCTATGTTTAGTATCTATACAACATCCACAAAATAAATAGCAAGGGACCAAAGCGGACTCTAAAAATGTCTTATAAGCATTTTGGACCGCTTATAAGTCAAAATCGGCTGAAATTATGCCAATGAAACTTTGTTCGAGGGTCAAGCTAATCACGCAGTTTGTCT